>JACEFZ010017675.1:0-37257 GCA_014155875.1 Cepaea nemoralis
ACACTTAGATATTGTAACACAAGAAGTAGAGTTTATACATGGATCTGTATTAGATATCTGAGAAAGAACGCAAGAACAGTAAAGTTCATATTTCTGTCTTGTTGTATTGTTCATATTTCTGTCTTGTGTATTTCATATTTCTTCCTTCTTGTGTACTTCATAATTCTGACTTGTTGTGTATTTCATATTTCTTCCTTGTTGTGTAGTTCATAATTCTGCCTTGTTGTGTAGTTCATAATTCTGCCTTGTTGTGTAGTTCATATTTCTGCCTTGTTGTGTAGTTCATAATTCTGCCTTGTTGTGTAGTTCATAATTCTGCCTTGTTGTGTAGGTCATAATTCTGTCTTGTTGTGTAGTTCATATTTCTGCCTTGTTGTGTAGTTCGTAATTCTGCCTTGTTGTGTAGTTCATATTTCTGTCTTATTGTGTAGTTCATATTTCTGCCTTGTTGTGTAGTTCATATTTCTGCCTTGTTGTGTAGTTCATATTTCTGTTTTGTTGTGTAGTTCATATTTCTGTATTGTTGTGTATCTACACGCTCACGTGCTCTCACCCACATTACCCCACATCAGAATGAATTAAAAGAAAGGATGAACCATGGGTGACTACTGGGAAGAAACAGCTGTCGTAAATTTCAGCATGGGTTATTGCCCTGTTCCCAAAGGTCCCAAATGTTGCTGTATGTAGCCGGGGACGGGATTGGGGTGAGCGCATAACCTTGCATAAATATCCCATTGGCTCGTGCATTCATCACCTATGCAACGAAAGTCCAACTCCTGGCCTTCTCGTGAAGGAACTGTTTTAACTAACAGGAGAAGGGGCGGCAGCGAGTCACAGGGGCCGAGAAATAACTAGAACGCTTTAGATGTGTATGCACGTACATGCACGTGTGTGCGTGCTTACACACTTAAACTCCAGTAAGACCACAGTCTGCTCTAGTAAAGGAAAGGTGCTGAAGACGGAGGCAACCAGCCAGGAGGCGCACCACAGAAATCAGGATGCCACGCAATCACGCCATAAAATATGTCGACTACTGCTAAATGTTATGGTGCTCGCCTTGCTTTGGAGCCCCAGGTACGTGCAGTGCCGGGCCCTATACCTCGAAAGGGTTCAACCACAGCTACTGGAGGTCCTTCTCAGATGTCCTGTGGAGCCAGGGGACCTGAGAATAGAGCGTCTGGCCATACCAAACAAAGGCTAAAAATAGTGCACTGGAGTGCGAAGGGAGTCAGCAAATTAAAAAAAAAAAAGAACTAGAAAACATCTTGGACCAAGAAAAAGTAAGCGTATGTTGCTTGCAAGAAACTCACCTAAACCAAAATAAAGCCTTCAAAATCAGAGGCTACCAGTGTTGCCCATCTGACCGAAAGGACAGGCGAAAGGGTGGAATACTGACCCTTGTAAAAAATAACATCACTGCATCTCAAATTGAAGTTTACAGGGAAGGGGCTGAGTATCAGACACTTAAACTTAAGACAGGCCTTCATCTGATCAATTACTTATGTCCAATTGACCATCCACAGGCACTGGACACACTGCCATTAAAAGAAAAGAATGATTGTGTGTGGTGACTTCAACAGCCACTCGCAGAGCTGGGGCTATGATCACACGGACCAGAGAGGTGAGAGAGACTGGAAGACTGACAGGATGAGAATAGATTCATCTTGATTAACAAGCCGTCCGATCCACATAGTTTCTACTCGAGATCATGGCACACTACAACTACACCTGATCTGGCTTTTCATTCACCAGACCGGGAGTGGAACATTACACGAATTATTGGGAAACAACTTGGTGGCAGTGACCACCAGCCAATCTTTCTAACTGTAGAAAATGAGCTTGTAAGTGAAAGCAGCACCCTCTCGCGGTGGAACTACAAGAAAGCAGACTGGGCAATGTACAAGCATCGCACCAGCATACTGGTTAGAAATCTGAACACTGAGAAAGACATAAATAAAGTAGTTGAAGAGTTTGGGAAATGCATACTACAGGCAGCACGAGAAACAGTACCAAGAGGATCCCGTAAACATTATAAACCCTACCGGAGTAGTGAACTGGAACATTTGCATAATGATGTGGAAGTGTGTAGAAAGCAAGCAGAGGCCAAACCCAGCCAAGAGCACCACAATAAATACCAGCACACCAAATTACAAAGGACCAAGCTGCAGGCTAGACGGAAAAGCTAGAAAGAGAAAACAGAGTCTCTGAACTTTGAAAGAGACACAAGGAAGTTGTGAAAGCTAATAAAACAACTTAACGATGAGGGCACAGGGAGAAACTCAAAAATTGCACTACATAAAGACGGAAACATCTTAACAGGAAAGCAAGCAGCTGACCATTTTACGGACTCATTCGCACAAGATAACAATATCGACATTAGTCCAGAGAAACAACAAGAGATTAGATAGAAATGGCAAGATACAGGACAGAATGAAACAGTACATGAGGTTCTGGAGGCACCTACCACAATTAGCGAACTGGAGCTAGCCATATCAAAACTGAAAATGAGAAAGTCACCAGGAGCTGATGGTATCTCCAATGAAATGATCAGGAACCTAGGAACAGAGGCCAAAGCAAAGCTGTTGCAGATCTTCAATAACAGCTGGACTCTAGGCAGTGTTCCACAAGCCTGGAGAGAAGCAATCATGATAACCCTCCTAAAATCAGGGACAGATAGTTCCATTGCCTCCAGCTACAGACCAGTTAGCCGCACCAGGTGTCTCTGCAAAACAATGGAGTGCGGTGGGACATTGAAAGTAAAAACATCCTTGTGCCACAGCAAGCTGGCTTTAGGCAGTGCTACTCTACGGAACATCAGACAACCTACCTCTCTTAAGAAATTGAGGATGTATTCCAGGAGAAGAAGCTGGTGCTTGCTGCATGGATAGATCTGAAGAAAGCCTTTGACAAAGTCTGGAAAGAAGGTCTGATGAAGAAACTGGGAAACTGTAAAGTCAATGGAAGAATGGACAAATGGGTGAAAGCGTACTTGCACAACAGAAGAGCTGGAGTACAGATAGACGGACTCAAGAGCAAGAAAGTACTACTGCGCCACGGCGTTCCCCAGGGCGGAGTCTTGTCACCCACACTTTTTTCTTCATCAATGATCTTGTTATTAATCTACCTCATTGAATTAAAGCGGCAATGTACGCTGATGACCTGGTTCTATGAAGCACAAATGAGCATGCATCAGTGGCCACCAGATCCATAGAAAGAGCTGTACATGCATTTGTTGCATAGGCAAATAAATGGTGTGTCAGCATAAACACTACCAAGTGCAGCACCAATCTGTTTACCCTCTCTCCAATACAAAAGGTAGAGATCATCCAGATAAATGGAATACCCCTTAGAGAAGATAAAGAACCAACATACCTTTGAGTAACATTTGATGGCAGGCTGACATGGAGAAAGCACATCAACAAAGCAGTAGCAAAAGCCAGAAGGAAAATAGCCGCCTAAAAAAAGACTAAGTGGAACCACATGGGGAGCCAGTGGGAAAATACTTAGCAAAGTTTATAAACAGAGCGTACAACCACACCCGGAATACGGGTCAACTGCGTAGTGTTCAGCATCAAAAACCACACTACAAGAGCTGGACAAGGTGCAAAATCAAGCACTTAGAGTCACCACAGGAGGGATGAGATCAACCCCTATAGTGGAAATGGAGAAGACGGGGAGGATACAAGCACTGAGAGAGCGCAGAGATACGAAAACGCTAATACAAGCAGAAAAGTTCCTCAGCTTGCCAGGCCACCCTATGAAGAACAGATTTGAAAACTTAGCTATGGGGCGGTTGAAAAGAAGCAGTTTTATCCACCAGGCCAAACGACTCTGCAGAGAAACCACCGATCTGCCCACAGTTGGTATCCCCCTGAAAACTATTCCAGAGCGAACTCCATGGAAAGATGAACATAGACTATCACTACAAATCCAGACAAAGTGAGAGGAATATTTGACAAGGAAGAACAGAACAGTATACAGCGCAGAACAGCCACTCTCAGCTTCCTTGATGAAGAATACCCACAGGACCTCTGGATCCGAGTCTACACAGATGGGTCAGCACAAAATGCTGTTCGAAATGGAGGAGCGGGAGTGTACATAGAATACCCAAATAATACTAGGGACACGGCCAGAGTACCAACAGGAAAGTACTGCCATAACTATGATGCTGAAATTGAGGCAATCAAGATAGCAACAGAGAAATTACTAAATACCAGCCATGGTACACAACCTGTGGTGCTATTGACAGATGCAAAATCAGTATTCGAGGCGCTCCTGTCTGGAAATTGCCAGTACTAAGGACACTACTCTCTGAACTTAGCATACAGCATAAGGTCACCACACAGTGGATACCATCCCACTGTGGAGTACCCGGAAACGACAGAGCTGATCGATTGGCTAAGGAAGGAGCAAAAGAAGAACAGCCTGATGTGCCCGTTACATACCACCAAAAGAAAAGAATGATCAAATCAGTCAGAAAGCCACCAAAACCTGCTCAAGACGACTACCACATTATGAACAGACCAGAACAAGTCGTTATTCTGCGCCTCAGAACATGACACAATAGATTACACAACCGCATGTATACAAATCAGGACTAAAGTGGGGGTTATAACTGCACTAAATTTTATTAGAAGGCAGCAAGTCAAATGGTTTGGCCATGCAAGCAGGTTGCCAACTAACAGTATACCACAACACGCAATGATGTACAGACCAGAGGGAAGCAGAGGAAGAGGCCGACCACGTAAACGATGGACGCAGGGAATACCAGAGTCCATGGGAATATCGATACATGAAGCCCATAAGCGGGCACTCTCCCGCTGTTTATACTTCACCTCGACACCGCAAGGTACAAGGGGAACATTATGATATGAGATGTATACAAAATTCAAGATTGGTGACTCAGCCATGTGCACATGTTGATTGGCGTCGCAGACAGCAGAGCACATACTCCAAGACTGCCCAAATTACAACATGTCTAGGCAAACCTTCTGGCCTAGAGATACAACAGTGGAAGATAAACTCTATTGTCCGGTGAGTGAACTAAAAAAGACAGTTAAATTCATACAAGAGACAACATTGCGGTTATAGACATAATTCAAGCGAACGAAAGAAGAAGAACTGCCCTAGTGGATATTTCCTTCTAAAAGTTGAATAGGATCAACAGTATTTGTAGTATCCGTGATGATAACAGGTGTAGTAGTTGTGGTGGTGGTGGTGGGGGTGGTGGTGGTGGTGGTGGAGGTGGTAGTAGTAGTAGTAGTAGTAGTAGTAGTAGTAGTAGTAGTAGTAGTAGTAGTAGTAGTAGTGACGGTTGTGGTGGTGGTGGTAGTTTAGTTCAGTTTAGTCGATGGATCAACATCAAGACACACGGGTGTAACCCATAAGTGCTCCGTTCTACTTCTAACTCAAACCTGAATCTGGAGAAACTCAGCTCAGTGCACGAACTCCGTAGCACCTGCGAGGATCCTGAAATACTTTGGGTAGATTTTTAACTCGAAATTTTGCCATGGCAGCGCCGTTAGGCTACTCTTTTTCGTTTTCCAACTGCCAAGGGATTTTTTACGTGCGCAACAATACACACGGGCGTCCGATCTCATTACCTGGTCCTCACCGGGGCTTGAACCCGGGATCTCCAGCACTCGAGGCGGACACCATATCTCGAGACCACGCAGCGCCCTGGTGGTGGTAGTAGTATACTGTGTTGTAGTCGCAATTGTAGTGTCTTGTAGGGGTTGCATATGAGTAATTATATAGCAATAGGCGCAATAGTATAAAGCAAAAGTGCCTACACCAATAGTCGTATAACAATAACTGTATTACAACGATTGTAAAGCAATAGTCGTATAACAAATATTTTAAAGATATCAGTATTGCAATAGTCGCACAATAATAGCCGTAGAACTATAGCCATATATCAATTGTTTCTTAGCATAAAGTGTATAGCAGAGGTCGTGTGGCAGTAGTCGTATATAGTAAGTAATAGTCGTATATACATTTGTAAGTCAGGTCTTAGATATGACCAAGCTACCGTATAACAGTAGACGGTACTACCTGCTTTCTGTTAGCGCCGAATGTTGTGCGGCGCTCACCAAACCCGACACCCCACATTGTGTCAACGGCTTAGGGAGGAGGAGCGCAATTGGGAGGGTACAAGCCTCATCCTGGTGCGAGGAAATACAACTTAAACTACATGTCATGGCAGGCCTTGGCTGGCAACTGGTTTAGGATGGAAGTTCCGACAGGCAGACAGAGCATTGCTTTGCTGATGCTGCAGCTTCTGCAACTTGTCTTGTTCCAGACAGATTGAATCTCTGAATTCAGCCCAGGATGTGTGTTGTCTGTCCATCAAGAATGATGATGACCATTCATTTCATCCAGTAGGGTTGAAAGTATGGAGCCGTGAGTTCTAAGATGGCTGAAAAGGCTTAATTTGGCTCGAAATGTTCTTTGACAATGTGGGCAAAGAATGCTTGACGTTCCAGGAGGAGAATCTCGTGCGGTGGTTTTTCTGTCCAGTCCTGGCTGCTTCACAAGTGATCGCACCCTTGCGTAATGATGTACGCCACGAATTTTGGTCTCTGGTAGCAGTCTCCCAAGTGTCATGATGAATTCCAAAAGCTTTTAGTGAGATCTTCAGAGTGTCTTTAAAGCGTTTCCTCTGGCCGTAGTGGGAGCGTTTACCACAAAGCAGCTCACCGTAAAAAATTCGTTTAGGGAGCCTGTGATCTGGTATGCGAGTCAAGCGACCATCCCAGCGAATCTTATTCTTCATTAGTAGTGTGTGGATACTGGCATGGACGCTCTTTCTAGGTCTTCAGTGTCTGGAATCTTTCTTGCCATTTAATCTGCAATAGCTTCCTAAGGCAGACCGTGTGGAAGTGGTTTAATTTCCTAGCGTGTCGCTGATAAACAGTCCAGGTTTCATAAGCATATAGCAGTGTGGATAATACAACTGCTTTGTTGACTTTCAGCTTTGTTTGCAGGCTTATTCCATTTCTGTCCAACACATTCTTGTACAGTCTTCCAAAGGCCGTACTGGCCTTGGAGATTCTTGCTTTCACTTCATCATAGATTGTGGCAGCTTGGGACACGGTGCTGTCAAGATAGGTGAATTTGTCCATACCATTCACTTTGATGTTCCGCACGGTGTGATTATTCCCTGGAGCTAGCGGGTACATAACTACAATCTTCTCCAAGTTCATATTGAGCACAAAGTTGGCACAGGCATATGAGAAAGCTGAAACATTGTGTTGCATGTCTGCCTCTGAGTTGGCATATAGAGCGCAATCATCAGAAAACAGGAGCTCTCTGATGGTGTCGCTGGTAGTTTGGGTTTTAGCTTTCAGCCTTCTGTGATTGAACAACTTTGAATCCATGCGGTAGATGATGTCTATTCCAGTGTCATTGTTTTCGAAGGCATTCGTCAGCATAGCTGAAACCATGAGGCTGAACTGTGTTGGTGCTAGGACACATCCTTGCTTCACTCCATTGGTGACAGGAAAGGGCTCAGACAACTCACCATTTTCCTGTACTCTGGCCTGCATACCATCATGAAATAGCCGCACTATATGGACACATTTTTGTGGACAGCCATATTTCACGATAATCTGCCACCGTCCTTCTCTGCTGACTGTATCAAAAGCCTTGGTAAGATCAATGAATGTGGAGAACATTTCGGAGTTCTATACCTAACAAGTCTCTTGCAGCTGCCTTGCAGCGAAAATCATATCAACAGTTCTTCGTTCTTTTCTGAAGCCACACTGGCTCTCGGGAAGAAGACCTTGATCGAGATGGGCCGTGAGGCGATTGAGAAGAATTCTGGCGAGTATCTTCCCTGCACTTGAAAGCAAGGAGATGCCTCGGTGGTTGTCACAGGATTGGCGGTTTCCTTTACGTTTGTAAAGGTGGACTATTGACGCGTCCTTGAAATCTTGTGGCATGGGCTCGTTCACCCATATGTTTATAAAGACTTGGTGAAGCTGCTCTGTTAGGACCGGTCCACCTGCTTTTTATATCTCTGCTGGGATGGAGTCAGGACCAGGCGCCTTGTCGCTGGAAAGTTGCTGGATGGCTTTGTTTACTTCCAGTATGGTATGTATAGTAACAGTCGTATATAGTAACAGTCATATATAGTAACAGTCATATATAGTAACAGTCATATATAGTAACAGTCGTATATAGTAACAGTCGTATATAGTAACAGTCATATATAGTAACAGTCGTATATAGTAACAGTCATATATAGTAACAGTCGTATATAGTAACAGTCATATATAGTAACAGTCGTAAATAGTAACAGTCATATATAGTAGCAGTCATGTATAGTAACAGTCATTTATAATAACAGTCATATATAATAACAGTCATATATAGTAACAGTCGTATATAATAACAGTCATATATAGTAACAGTCATGTATAGTAACAGTCGTATATAATAACAGTCATATATAGTAACAGTCGTATATAGTAACAGTAATATATAGTAACAGTCATGTATAGTAACAGTCGTATATAGTAACAGTCGCATAGAAATACATAACAGCTGCTGAGTTTGATGTCACTATCAATGTTGAGCTACAGGCCTTTGCTGACTATGGGTTGTTAAACCTGCTGCTGCTGCTGCTGCTGCTGTTGCTGCTGCTACAACAACTACTTCTACAGATGGTAGCGCAGTGGCTAGTGTACTCATGTGCAGACTAACTTGTCCTGGATTCAAACACCCGTCAAGGTGAGATTTCTCACAGCCACGTGATTTCTGGCGTTGATCCAGCCTCATAGTATTTAGTCATTAGTCGCAGTTCCAACATCACAGCAAAGGGTTGTCCCCATTATGCTCCGTTCCCGTGCCAGTGAAAATCACACAAAATGTTTCCCAATGTCCCATGTGAAAAATGGGAAAGACAGGAGTCTCGACAAACAACAGCCCGCTCCGGCACACTGTGCAAAATAGCCAGAATGTCACCACCAAAGTCCTCTACGAACAGTACAGTTCACCCCTGATGGAATTGGCAGTCACTTTCCCAACCAGATGTTCACCTACACAGTCTTGATGTCTCTAGATATTGTTGTTCCTTTCTAGATTTTTTCTAGCCACCGCGCCATTTTTCTCCGATACAAAACAACCTCAAACAGATGTAAAGAAACACTTCACTGTACATAATTCCGTCGCCAGAATGCCAACACAAAAGTCCTCCTCGAAACCACAGTTCATCATAGATGGAAACGGCAGTCACTAGCAAAACCAGCAGCCAATCATATCTGCATTAGGCAAGAAAACCGGTCGCTCTGCTGCGACACGCCAGCCACCATTTTTGCAGATATTTCTGGATGATGTTGTTTCGTTTCTAGATGTTGTCTGGCCAGCTACGCCATTTTGGGCATGCAGATCACACCGCAACACACACATTATTAGAAATGGAACGGCTAAACTAACATTATACGAACATATAACGTGCAAACACCAATGACTAAGAAGGGGAGATTACACTGATACAAGGGACATACGGGATTAATAAAGGTTATGACTTTACAAGAGAAACACTGCCAACAAGCGAAAGCGAGATAGGAATAAATCAGTGAACACAGATCTTGAACAAAGATGTTGAGGTAACATTTTATGGAGGCCATGGATAATATATCCATGATTAGTCTCCGTTAAAAGAGACAGTTGTTTCGGGGCACCATTTTTGGGTGTATGAGAGGTTTTGCAATTTAATGGGAAACCATGAATATAAGACAATGATACCTTGGTCCGTTTAACAGCCTCCAGTAGTAAAATGTAGGAGAGTATTTGACTCTTGGCAACATATCAAGAGTGGTAAGCTGACTATACACCAGTGGGTGGATGCTTCAACAGTATATCATACCCTTACAAATCACAGTTGTACCCAAACAGAGTCACGACTGACGAATTCCCACAACCCACTGACAAATTAGTTCAGACTAATTATATAGTTACAGAAAACATTGTGTCACGGTTCTGAGAAGAAATTTGGTGACACAATAACGGGGGAGCAGAGGAGGATGTCAGCGTGTTGGGGAATAGAGACAGGACATGTAGAGGACAAGGGACATAATAGAGACAGGACATAGGCAGGGATGCAGAGATGTCATTGACAGGACATCTACAGAACCCAGAGATATGAGAGACAGGGCATAGGTGAGGACGCAGAGATGTCATAGACAGGACATCTACAGGACAATAGAGAGATCAGAGACAGGACATAGGCAGGGACACAGGGATGTCATAGACAGGACAAGACCCAGCTATAAAAGGGGACACAAGTCTACGGGACTCCGTCCTGGATTGACCGGACTGCCTTGCACTGAAAGACCCGACACAACACGAACGGACAGCAGTACGACGTGACTGTTGAGACAGCCCGACTGTCCCGAGATACACGGGGTCCAGTACCACGTGACCAACCGGCCAGCGTGAGGAGACTCAGACTGGGACTCGACGGTTTAGGGGAAGGACGCATGTGTTTCGAAGAGCGAGTGTATGGATTTTGCGGGAGTGCTAGCTGGCGTTGCCATGTTAAAGATAGCGAGTATTTGAGTGCAGGGTTTTTGTGTGATTGCCTGAGTGCTATGATTGTTTGTTAGTTAGCACTTATGTATATAATGATGATGTATTAAATTAACCGCCCTATGTGCGCATCTTGACGATAATCAGGTTCTCCTGAATAAATATTTGATACCACATGCAAGACTGATATTTTCTTGAGTGCATGTGAAGGAACTAAGAATACCTGTGTTCGTGTGAGACGTTGACACTACTATTACTACTACTACTGCTGCTGCTGCTGCTGCTTCTGCTACTGATACTACTACAACTACTATTACTACTGCTACTGCTGCTGCTGCTGCTGCTACTGCTGCTACTGCTGCTGCTGCTCCTTGTGTCTTCTGTGTTTAAAACCAACAGTAAAGTTTGAATCTAGATTAAACATGTAGGAAAGAATAGAAGAACAATAATGGTTTAACCTCAGTTTGGATTAGAATAGCACAATAACTGTAAATGTATGTCTACATCGGAATTTTACACCTGAGAAGGAATACGAGAACAGTAATTCTGTATCTAAATCTGGGTTGGACACCTAAGAAAAAACGCCAGAAGAGTACCTGAACCTAGATTCGACAGGTATAAAGAATGCAATAACAGTAAATGTTTATCTGAAGATTGAACGACCACCTCATATATGAGAGTTTAATGTCTTGCAAGGAGAAAACTAAAGCGCAGCAACTTTGTAGACTGCAGAAACAAAGATAGCGATAGATTCCATATTCAACATAACAACCAAACCCATTCACAATAGAACCGATTCCCAGCTAGAGGACAACACCACCAGCCTGAGGTGATAGAAGACAATCCTGTCATTAAGTAAACGAACACCCAGATTGAAATAGAAAGAAGAAAAACTTTCACAGAACAGCATTACCCCAAGCAGCACCTGGACACATGCATACAAAGATAAAAACTGGAGGTGTGGTTGAGGATATTCATGAATCTAAGAATGGAACTTAGAAGATGCTAAGAAGCGTTCATTTGATATCCGTTCGTGCCGCACCGCGCATAATTGCGTACGTTGAACATGATCATGTCAAAGTCATGTGATAAGTACTGACCAATGAATAAAAGAGAACGTGCTTATCGTCCCATGATGCATAGGTTCTGTTTCTGACCGTTGAGAAAATGGCCGGGTTGATCCAAAATTCGTCTAAAGAAGCTCAAAGAGCGGTGATCCAGTTTCTTTCATTTGAAGGATGTCGACCTTCATCGAAGAATGCAAGCAGCGTACGGTAACAAATGTGTGTCGAAGACAACAGTGACAGACTGGGCACGAATGTTTCGGAAAGGACGTCAGTTCACGACAGATCTTCGACGGCCGGATCAAGCGCATATTGTTGCAATAGAAAACAGCTATCGCTAAAATTGATGCAGCAGTACAGATGAACCGCTGTCGAAGCATACGTTCGCTAGCGAAAGAATTTGATGTGTAAATTAGGAAAATTCAAAAGGCCATTCGTAAGAAACTGCAATATCGGAAGGTGTGTTCACAGTGGGTACCACGGACGTTGACCGACCACCAAAAAGAGGAAAGCATGGGATGATGTTTGAACCACTTACTGCGTTACAGAGTGGTGGGTGATGCATTTCTCTTCCGCATAGTGGCAGGCGATGAATCATGGTGTCACCACTTTGAGCCAAGTAGCTAAAGAGAGAGCATGCAATGGAAGCATGCTGGATCACTAAAAGCCAAAAAATTTAAGTTACAGGTTTCCGCTGGTAAGGTGATGCTGAGAGCATTTTTTTTTTACTATGAAGGGCTATTGTTGGCCGACTGTAAAGAACCTGGTGTCAACATCAATTCTACCCACTACTTGCAAACACGAGACAAGCTGCAAAAAGCCATCAAGAATAAACGACCCGTCATGCTTTCTCGCGGTGTGATTTTGTTGCACGATAATGCTCGTTTGCATGTTGCAAAGATTGTGCAGGAAGCACTAGTTTGGAAGAAGTGGAAAATTCTGCAACATCCAGCTTATAGTCCTGATTAGTCACCATGTGACTTTTCATTTGTTCGGACCTCTAAAAAAGCTCTCAAGGGGCAACGATTTCACACAGATGCAGACGTAATGAACGCGGTAAACACTTGGTTCAGTGAGCAACCACAGTCCTATTTTGCGGACGGCATTCGCCGCCTACCTAAGCAATGGGATGCTTGCCTGAATGCCTACGGCAACTTCTTCTGACCAACTCATGGTGCATAGTTCATTCAAACTGAATGCTTTGTTTAATTCTACCAAACCTGTTAATGTTTCTTTCATGCTTTTGTAATAAAGCCATTGGAACAGGTTTCAAATGGACAACCCTTATAGCAAACGTAAGATCAGCACTCCAAGAATTATGCAGAAATCCAAATTGGTCAACATCCCTGGATTTGAAGAACCCGACATTCTGGCAAAGGAAGGTGTTGACGACATCAGCCTGATAGAGACAACTTATGGAGCCAGCAGATCGATACGAGGCAATTATAGAACCGAGTGAAAGTGACAACATCCAGCCCACCAGAAAGATGATGCCTACTACCAACTCGACAAAAGAGAATAAGTAATCTCAGACCCCACACAGGACACAACAGGCTTAAGTACTACATCATCATCATCATCATCATCATCAAGTGCCATGCCAGCTGGCGTAGGCGTTCATGGCTCTCCACAGATCTCGGTCTTTGGTTTCTGGATCAACTCTGCTGCTGATATTCCTCCGTGCCACCGTCTCAATCCATCCAGCATCATTTCTCTTGGTCTGCCTCTGCCTCTCTTCCCCCTTATCTGTCCAGTTGTCACGATGTTCTCCGATGCCTCTCTTCTCATTACATGACCTAAGAAAGCTGTTTGTCTCTTTCTTATTGTTGTATATAGTGTTCTAGTTTCATTACACTATATACAACAACTAGCTGACACGGCCCGGCTTCGCCCAGTCCCTGGTGGGGAGCATCTCATTAAATTCATATAAGTAGTCATATAAGTTCTCGTTCCCGTTACCGACTGTCTGTCTGTCTGTCTGTCTGTCTGTCTGTCTGTCTGTCTGTCTGTCTGTCTGTCTGTCTGTCTGTCTGTCTGTCTGACCCGGCCCGGCATCGACCAGCTCCTGGTGTGGATCATCTCATTTAATTAATATAAGTAGTCATAAAAGCTCCCGATCCCGTTCCCGACTGTCTGTCTGTCTGTCTGTCTGTCTGTCTGTCTGTCTGTCTGTCTGTCTGTCTGTCTGTCTGTCTGTCTGTCTGTCTGTCTGTCTGTCCCTCTCTGTCTGTCTGTCTGCCTGCCTGTCTGTCTAATCATTTATTGGTTGCAGTTAGAACAACCTTAGATAAACGAAGACCAACTTACAAAAAACATTAGAAAGAGCACTTGAAAGATATTTACATCTTCCCCAACAATTACCTTGGGTAAATGGAGCGGCGGCAGCAGCAGCAGCAGAAGAAGAAAAAGGAGGAGTAGGAGCTGGGAGAAGGAAGAGGGAGGTGGAGGAGGGAGGAGGAGGAGGGAGGAAGAGATAGGCGGAGAGAGGAGGAGGAGGGAAGAGGAGGGA
The DNA here is from genome assembly GCA_014155875.1 of Cepaea nemoralis. NCBI lineage: Eukaryota > Metazoa > Mollusca > Gastropoda > Stylommatophora > Helicidae > Cepaea > Cepaea nemoralis. Next base: position 14,107 of record JACEFZ010017675.1, read on the forward strand.
GGAGGAAGGAGGAGGAGGAGTAGGGAGGAATAGGAGGGAGGAGGAGGGATTAGGAGGAGGAGAGAGGAGGGAGGAGGAGGAGGTAGGAGGAGTAGGAGGAGGGAGGAGGAGGAGGAGGGGAGGAGGAGGGAGGAGAAGAGGGAGATGGAGGAGGAGGGAGAAGGAGGAGAGAGGAGGAGGAGGGAGGAGGCGGAGGAGGAGGAAGAGGGAGGAGGAGGAAGAGAGACGATGAGGAGGGATGTGGAGGGAGGAGGAGGGAGGAGGTAGAGGGAGGAGGAGAGAGGATGAGGAGGGAGGAGGAGGGATGAGGAGGGAGGAGGAGGGAGGAAGAAGAAGGAGGAGGGATGAGGGGGAGGACGTAGGAGGAGGAGGGAGTAGGAGGAGAAGGGAGGAGGAAGGAAGAGGAGTGATTAGGAGGAGGGAGGAGGGCGAGGAGGTAGGAGGAGGAAGAGGGAGGAGGAAGGAGGAGGAGGAAGGAGGAGGAAGAGGGAGGAGGAGGATGGAGGAGGGAGAGGGAGGAGGGGAAGAGGAAGAGGGTAGGAGGAGGAAGAGGAGGATTATAACGCATATGCCTGTAGATAACTGCACTGAAAAGGTGGGTCTGTCTATCTATCTGACCCGGCGTGGCTTCGCCCAGCTCCTGGCGGGTAGCGTCTCATTAAATTCATACAACAAAAAAAGTAACTTAAAAGAATGTCCTTCCACACACCATCCATTATTTTTAATGAAAACTGTTTCTAATCACCTACATGACTGTAGATAACTTCTTAAGCATAAAAAGATGAGTTACAATGTTATGCATTATGCATTATTTTTATGAAAACTTTGAAAATGCCTTAAAGATTGTATCATTATTTATTATAACTCATATGCCTGTACATAACTATAGACAAAGAGTTTATAAATCTTTGAAAACGATGCAACAATATGACTATAAGATATACAGAAAAGTTATTAAAAGTTATGCCCCTTGAAATAACTTTTTTAGAGTTAAGTCCCCTTGCTATAAAGAAATTATAATGAAAAATGAAAAATTAAATAATATTAAGTAAGCAGCCGATTTTACACTAAAAAATATCACAGTTGGCAGCGCGAGAATGACAGCAAGACGTGTAGAAAATTTCATCTCAATCGGATGGACCGTTCGCGAATGCATAAAGGACATACAGACGGAGATTGCCTTTTATATATAAGATAATAAAGAGACAAATAGCTTTTAAGTACTACACGTTTAATAAACTAACGATACTGATGAATATTTTCTTTTTGCTCTGACCTCAAGCGTAGTCCATAACCATATTTATAATAGTGATGGACTGAATTTTGCGTGTGGATTAGCTTTCCCTATTAACAGTATCCATCGCCATCAGGCGAACCCACTGCGACTTCGGAGGTACTTGTAATTCACGTCCCCAAGTCAAGGACGACAGGCCAACATTTTATTCCAGCTGTCCTGTGTAGGGGTTGAACCGCTTACCTCAGCATCAGCACAACGGATGTTTAAGAACACGAGTTTTTACCCACTCGGCCATGCTGACCTGCACTGATGAATGTAACAGTGGAACTGGTAAACATTCCAGCAAAACATTTGTTACAAGAGTGTCCAATACATGTCAAACAGATAAAACTAGGTTGGCCTACAACTCCATTTAAATCAGGGCCGTGTCGTACTATGATATAGAGAGGCGGCCGCATTAGGTGGCACCGTAAGGAGGCTTCATAAGGGGGTGGCTGTTTTTTTAAAGATTAAAACATCTAAGGGGCGGCATTTCGAAGACTTGTATCGTACTGAGAAAATCTACCGCACGGTCCTGAATTACGTTTAAAGATGATGAACATCTGAAATGGCATAGACACATAATCACCATCATCATTACAATAACAATCATCGTTGTCATTATTACTACACCATTACATCATCTTCCCCTGCTCCACCTGTGGCCTGTTTTTCACCAATGTAGTCTAGGCCCTGGGCCAACTCAAGCCAAGTCTTGTGTAGACCTATACAAGAATGGTTGGACTTTGCAGTTATCATTGTCTCTACGGACTGATGTAGACATTCTCACTCCAGCCCGCTGTAGCCGCTTCATACGACATGCATGAGATGTTACAATAGTATTATTATTTCTCCTGATGAGCCTCGGTAACAAACAGACGACCATTATAATTATTTTTACAATCGTAGTTAAGTAGGCTTAATGTTACCCACTTAGATCTGCAACATCAAAACTGTCTAAGCAATTATTACAAATATGTGTGGCATACACAAAGTTTTTTAATGCTCTCTCTCTCTCTCTCTCTCTCTCTCTCTCTCTCTCTCTCTCTCTCTCTCTCTCTCTCTCTCTCTCTCTCTCTGTCTCTCTCTCTCTCTCTCTCTCTCTCTCTCTCTCTCTCTCTCTCTCTCTCTCTTTATGATCATGAATGCGTCTTTTAGTGGTTCCAAAACAGCGCCATGACTAAAGCCTGTGTGGTTTCCTAACATTTCGCGTCGGTTGAAAGGACAGCTATGTTTTATTTAGCGCCACAGAAAATTGTTGTGAAGAGGATAAATAGTTCTAGACCACGAATGTATCTATTCGTGTGTTATGTTGTAGAACAGTGGTTCTCAACCGGTGGGGAATCCCCCCCCCCCCTAGGGGGAATTTTGGGGTTACCAGGGGGGGGGGGGAATTAAAATTATTTCTAGACTGCGTGAATACAAGAACCGATTACTTGATATTGTTTTTCCTTTCATACTTTACAGTTCTGCACGTATCACCCTTCTGAAATTCATTTTATAACGTAAGTAGATCCGCAAATCACGTTTTATGTAGATGTTTAGACTTGTTTTAGTGTGTGCTATTAAATTGTGTGGCTAAGGGCTTGCGAATGCGGTTTGTGAGCCCGTATACCCGGGTTCGAAACACGGCGGAGCTGGTTTTTTCGAAAAAGGTATAGGGGCCGGTCGTTCAGAAAGCAATGGCAAACTACTGAACGTAACACTTGCCTAGTACATCAACAGCAGCTGAAAAAAATGCTGGTGTTGACTGCAACGTCCAGTAAGGGATACGCAACACAATTTAAAAAAAAATTAAATTTAGCTTCAATTATTACGTATACTGTGTAGGGACAGGGGAAAATTTTAGGTAGGAAATACGAAAAAGGGGGGGGGGGGAATGACGTTCTAAAAATATGGTGAGAGGGGGATGACGTCCTAAAAATATGGTGAAGGGGGGCACGGGCCAAAAAAGGTTGAGAACCACTGTTGTAGAATCACAGATTTTGGTAGCGGTTACTAACCTTGCGTGGGGTGTTTATGTGTTGTGTGGGGGGGGGGGGGGGGTTGAGGGAGGAAGAACCACGGTGTTTGTGTGATGATCTATTGAATGATATTGTAAACAATATAAAAGAACGCAAAGTAATGCAGCTTTACAGAACACAATTACGGAGAACAAAGGACGCTGTTGCGACTATCCCTCACCAGCAGCCAAACTAGAAAACAAAGCATATAAACAAGGGGAATTTGTGTGTGTACGTTGTGTTTTCTTGTGTTTGCCGATGAAGCTAGCGTCCTTTGCTATCTGTACCTGTTCTGCTGCATTACTCAATGTTCTATTATATTGTTGACATTCAAACAACTTTATCACAGTTCCACTAATGTTATGGAAGGATACTGAATCACGTATGGAGGCACTCTTGTGCATAGATAGTCATACTTTACAAATAAAGCCAAACCTGTACACAAATCCTAGTTATAAAGCAATGATTTGCTAAAGCGCCGCCCGTACTTCAGACGTCAAACAGGCCTCGCCTACTGACAAAACATAGGTAGTCGTGTGTGGTATGAATAGGCCATAAGTTTCAATATCGATTCCTTTGGCATGTGTCAATATATGAATTTCTTGTTTTGAACTCTTATCGATCTCCGGATACGTCTAAGGTGTTTGTGTCAGTGGTTCTTTCACTACTGGTGTTGTAGACGGAAATGTCACAAGAGCCCCTGTAAATCTGTTTATGTTGATCACAAACCACATTACCATTGCTTTCGTTTTTCTATAGGCATGTTCTCTTTTTACTCCTACAACTGCTGCTGTCGCCTCTTTGTATTCATCTCCGTCTCCTCCTCCTCGTTCTCTCTGCCTGTGTATTCTTCTTTCTTCTTCTCGTTGTTCGCTGTTGTTATAGTACTGGGAGGCAGAAGGAGCAGAAGAAGCAACAGCAACAGCAGAAGAAGAAGATTGAGGAGGAGGATGCGAAGATGATGATGGCGATTATGATATGAAGAAAAGAAGCACAAGAAGAATCTTTTCGGCGGGCCATGATAAGAGCGGAGTTATGGAAGTACGTGCTACAAGATCACGACGAGCTTATGTCCTAAAGGGACTACCCTAACAAATTGAGAAACGCACTTTCCCGGATTCAGTTTTCAATGGAAGAACTGTCTTACTGAAGCACAACAGCTACGCTTAAGTCAACTGAGATTGTGGAAACACATCTGGATATTCGTTTGTGGTACTTGTGGTTCTGTGCAGGAGATTTCCTGTGTTCTTGTGTGTTGTATGTGATTTAATTTTGCTTACTTCATGGGAAATAATCCTTCTTGTGTATTGTAGTTGTGTATACATTGTGAGCCGGTCTCCGTGGTTAAGGCGTTGCGGACGGGATTCGTGAGCCCGCTTACCCGCGTTCGAAACACAGGTGCGACCGATTTGGCAGCAGATCGCGTCGCGCTGGGTCTTAACGTGTTGGTATGGAACCGGTCGTTCAGAAAGCAATGACAAACTACTGAACGTAAACTTGCCAAGTCATCAACAACAGCAGTAAAATGCTGGTGGTGACACCGATGTCCTGTAAATAGGATATGCAAAAAGAAAAAAAAATACATTGTGAAAATGGCTTAACGGGCTGTTGACTGCGGTTTTAAACTGGGTTGTATGATAGATACATTTGTGGCTTTTCTCTTTATTTGATGGTGGACCAGGCGCCAAGGTAAGGCACAGGTCGCGTGTTCAGAATGCCACACACACACACACACACACCCACACCCACACCAACACCCACACCAACACCCACACCCACACACACACCCACACACACACACACACACACACACTCACACACACACTCTTATAGACACACACTTCTACTTCTGCTTCCTTGTATCTTCTAGTTGAGCACACACACACCGACACCAACACCCACACACACACCCACACCATCACCAACACCCACACCATCACCAACACCCACACACACACACACACACACACACACACACACACTTATAGACACACATAGGCCCTCAAACATTTCATGTCCATCTCCTACAGCTCCCTCGATCTCCTCTTCCCCTCCAACATTATTCATGTTTGCGTCCAAATTTCTCGAAATAGTTTACACGGTTATTTCTTCTGGGCTGGATTCCGGGGGATAGGGAGAGGGGGGGGGGAGACTTCCAAGTTATGCTTGAGTGTGTTCTACCCAGTGCCAACCAGTGCTGTGGTGAAGGTGTGACGAACACGATTCGCAATCCCACATACCGCGTTCGAAACAGCTGGCTGGTCATTTGAAAGCAAGCCTTGCGCTGATTTTTAGACTATGCTATGAGTGCCGATCGTTCAGAATGTAGTGGCAAATTACTGAATGTAAACGTATCAAGGAATAACAAACAGCCAACAAATTATGAGGTTGACTGCGAAGTCCTGTAAAGGATATGCAGCGTAATCCAGTGCGAAAGTCTGTTTCTCACTTCATTCCCTGAAATATGTTTTGTTATTTCCATGTGCGACTCATGAATGCGTATGTCACAGCACTTGACACATTACTGACACTACACATTTGACGTGCGCAGACACAGGGATCACCGGGCGGATGGGAAAGCGCGAGAAAGACGCAGGCAGGCGGACGGACAGACGGACACAGATAGAGAGAAAGAAAGACAGATGGAGGTAGATAGACACGCAGACTCAATACAACGATCTCCCCCTCGTTTTTTCCCTCCTTCCTTCCCCTCCTCCCCCTACACACACGCGCGCAAACGCTGATGTAAAATTACTATTTTTATTGATTTGTTTCACCCCAAGTTTGTAGATCCATTACTGGTTCGTTTCCTGTTATGAGTACGTGTTTAAATGGCCTGCCTATTCCTAAATATGTCCAGAATTCTCGCGCGTGTGTGTATATGTGTCTGTCATATATATTTACGACTATTAGTGTCCCTCGTCATCACGCGAACCCTTTCCGACTTCAGAGGTAATTACTAAGATAAGTATATAAATTGACCATCATTAGAGAGAGAGAGAGAGAGGAGAGAGAGAGAGAGAGAGAGAGAGAGAGAGGAGAGAGAGAGAGAGAGAGAGAGAGAGAGAGAGAGAGAGAGAGAGAGAGAGAGAGAGAGAGAGTGCGAGAGAGAGAGAGAGAGAGAGAGAGAGAGAGATGAACAGTCATTTTTTTGCATATCCCTTACAGGACGTTGCAGTCATCATCAGCATTTTTCAGCTGCTGTTGTGTACTAGGCAAGATTACGCTCAGTAGTTCGCCACTGCCTTCTGAGCGACCGGCTAACATGCCCCGTAAGTTACCAGAGAGGCGTGAACCGCTACCGATTCTCGCGCAGGTTACGTTACTCACGAGAATATACGGGATTACGGAGAAAGACGTTAACTCCTAGGCCAGGCTGGAGGCGAACAGTCATTAGGAATAAAAATAAAAATGGACAGTCATTAGAAATAAATAAATATATAAATGCAAGGTTATTAGGTAGAAATAAATACATAAACGGAATATATATACTAGCTGACCCGGCCCGGCTTTGCCCAGGCCCTGGAGGGGATCTATCTATCTATCAGTCAGTCTGTCTGCTTGTTTGTCTATCTGGCTGGCTGACCCGGCCCGGCTTCACCCAGTCCCTGGTGGGGAGCATCTCATTTAATTCATATAAGTAGTCATATAAGCTCTCCCGTTCCCGACTATCTGTCTGTCTGTCTATCTGACCGGGCCCGGCTTCACCCAGTCTCTGGTGGGGAGCATCTAATTTAATTCATATACGTAGTCATATAAGCTCTCCCGTTCCCGACTATCTGCTTGTCTCTCTGTCCCGGCCCGGCTTCACCCAGTCCCTGGTGGGGAGCATCTAATTTAATTCATATACGTAGTCATATAAGCTCTCTCGTTCCCGACTGTCTGTATGTCTGTCTGTCTGTCTGTCCCGGCCGGCTTCACCCAGTCCCTGGTGGGGAGCATCTAATTTAATTCATATAAGTAGTCATATAAGCTCTCCCGTTCCCGACTGTCTCTCTGTCTTTTTTTTTTTTTTTTTTCTAAATGGGTTTGGCGGTCATCCCAGACAAGCTGGTTCCCCGCTTCCCCCTGTTTTTGGCGTGGACCCTTAGTCCTACTGTGAGCTATTGCCCACAGTGGTCCACCGGGCCCACATTTAAAGTGATGCTTATGTGAGGTTTTTTTTTTTTTTTTTGGATCACCCGGCCCCCGACCAGACCAGGCGCACTACTGGAGGCCAGCAAATACACTTGATCTTAGCCAAAAGGCCGAGAATCTGTCTATCTGTCTGACCGGAGTGGTTTCGCCCAGCTTTTGGCGCACAGTAACTTAAAAGAATGTCCTTCCACACACCATTCAATGAAAACTGTAGAAAAAGATGGGTTAAAATGTTATGCATAATGCATTATTTTTATGCCAACTGTAAAAATACCTTAAAGATTATATCATTATTTAATATAACTCATATGCCTAAAAATAACTATAGACAAAGAGTGTAACAATAGTGCAGGAAAGTCCAACAATATGACTATAAAGTATTTAGAAATGTTATTAAAAGTTATGCCCCTTGAAATAACTTTTCTAGAGTGAAGTGCCCCTGCTATATAGACATTATATAATGAAAATGGAAAAGTAAATGTTATTAAATAAGTAGATGCTTTTACATTCAGAAATTATTATAGTCGGTTGCACAGGAATGAAAGGAAGACGTGTAGAAAATTTCATCTCAATCGGATGTACCGTTATCGAACGCATCCAAATCCACAAACCCACAAACAAACAAACATACGTCATACAGTCTCTTTTATATATATATATATATATATATATATATATATATATATATATATATATATATATATATATATATATATATATATATATATATATATATAAGTGTGTGTGTGTGTGTGTGTGTGTGTGTGTGTGTGTGTGTGTGTGTGTGTCATAACGTTGAAATGTGAACTATATATGCTTGGTTTATGCTGACGGCTTTCGTGTTGCAATGTTTTACTGTTTATATTTGTTTCATGTAAATGTAACACAGCCATGATGGATAATTAGTGTGTCACAGATGGGTGACTGGAAGGGCTGAATGTAAGACGGGCCTGCGCGTCCAATTTATGTCCAGTCGTTCGTTCCCTTGTTCGTGAAGACTAGACGGCCGATCCACTACTCCATGACCAGAGACTAGTATACCACTCGTCTCACGTTGCAGAACTCGACAAATCCACCCCGTGACAGGGAAACCAGATGTCCTCCAGGCAGATGCGGATCACGTAGCTTCTAAGCCACCTCGTCTCCATATATAATGTCTTCTTCTTCTTCTTTATATATCCCATTGAAGAGACCAACAAACTCACACCAAGCCATCTGATCCTGTGCTGACTTCTGCAGCCCGCGCGATGATCTTCCAGTATTATTCAATTGTGTCTCTATTTATTTGTTACATATGTCTTTAGGTCGCCATCTATTTTCGTTACCCTGTGGGTTCCTTAAAAATGATTCAAGCTATGCTATTATCACGTTTTCTCAATGGGTTTCCTATCCAACGCCAGCTTCTTTTCCTCTCCTTATGATTCGATGGAATCTGCCTAGGTCTTTCCATAGCGCCGCATTAGTGGCTCTGTCATACCAACTGTGTCCTTTCCCATCAATTCATGATTCGATGGAATCAGTCTAGTTCTTTCTATAAGCGCCACAATAGTGGTTCTGTCATACCAACTGTATCCTTTTCCACGCAAACACTGGTTAATCAACGTTTGCTAAAATAGTTGCATATCCTTTACATGACGTCGCAGTGAACCTCAGCATTTTCTGGCTGTTTGTGATTTCTTGGAAAGTTTACATTCAATAGTTTGCCATTGCTTTCTGAACGACGGACACTCATACCTGTTTGAAACCAGCGCCAGGCAGTCTGCTTCCAAATCGCTCGTAACTGTGTTTAGATCGTGGTAGCGGGATTGCGAACTGCGTCCAAATCCCTTCGCCTCAACGCCGAACATTTGTAATGTATTAGTAATGTGTATGTTTAGTAAGATGGAGAAAGGAATGTTTCGCGTGGAAAGGCTCACCTCGCTTCAGAGGTCACCGATTGTGAGAATTGTATAGATTTTTTGCCCCGGCCATGCAGTAGTGTGGGGGAATGGATAAGCTGATAGACTAGCAGGGAATGCACCGCTTGGAGGTAGATTACTTATAGACAATGGGAGGTGATCTAGTGCCTGTGGGACCAGGTGGAGAAGACGGGGAAACAGATTGAGAACCCGTATGTAGAAAGGATGAGATTGCGGGGGATTGGCAGGGGTTTGTATAATCTCAAAACTGAGAGGGAAGACCAGGAGAATTTTCAATCAGATAGCGCTGGGGACGATTGTGACTCTTCGATGGGTGTTGAACGAGGGTGAGGAGCGCGTAATGGGAATGCCCTGAGTGCAGTGATGTCAGTTCTGAGCTCAACTCAACAACTAGTCATTGTTTTAGACCTTTTGTGTTTTTGATCCATACGGCGGTACGGATTGAACGTTAGAATTAAATACTCTACATACGCTACTAGTTTTAACTTCTGGCGACTTCCGTAAATTCCCTTGTACTATAACAGATCCACTTACCTTTATTATTCTAATGTAAATATCTCCCTAACATAATATAGAAAATAGAAACTCTCCAGCCATGTTCTAATCTACCGTCGTCTATTTCAGCACTAGACTTTACAAATGTATAGTCTCCCATGGCACAGCCTCAACCAAAAGTACCACACCAGAACTCCAATCTTCAACCGACCAGATCCGAACATATAGGTCAGACGGGCTCCAGTCTGGAGGGTCTGGACAGACATCTGTCTCCAGATCATGGCGCTGGGTCACCGGACATTGCCACGGAGGTTAACGTGCACGTAACACCGGATGAACTTTTTGGACCTATGTCGCCCAGAAGAGGTCATGGGTAGGTCTCTGCTTGTGACCTATCTTGGATCATGTTACATATGAATGATATGTATCTCTGATAAATGTCTCCATTATTCTGTCTTTCTTACTGTCTGTATTTCTTACATTCTGTCTGTATTTCTTGCATTCTGTCTGCCTTTACTATATTCTTTCTGTATTTCAAATAGTAGATATCTGACAATTTTTTTTCCACTTCATTTCTATCTACTTTTCTTCTTTGCTTATCTTTCTGCCTTTTTTCTCTCACTTTACTTTAGGATTTTTGACGTACCTGAATAATGTTCATTCCTAACTTGTTAATTTATGTGTCTTTTTACTATGTTCTCTGATACTTTATTGTAAGTACAATGAAGATAATAATAGAACTATTATACTTTATTTTAGATACAATGATGATGATACTAATAGACCTATGATATGTTATTTTAGGTACAATGATGATAATGATACACCTATGAAATAATTTAGTTACAATGATGATAATAATAGATCAATGATACTTTATTTTAGGTACATTGATGATGATAACTGACCTATGGTACATTATTATATGTGCAAGAGTGATGATAACAGACCTATGATACATCATTCTAGGTACAGTAATGATAACAGACCTATGCTACATTATTATAGGTACAATAATGATAACAGACCTATGATACATTATTCTATGTAGACGGGTGATAACAGACTTGTGATACATTATGGTAGGTAGAAAGATGATAACAGACCTATGATACGTTATTCTAGGTACACGGATGACACTATCAACAGCGAAAAACACGAGGACAATGGCGATGTTTTCAGGAATACAGGTAAACTTAATTCTGATTCTCTTCTCATATTATTATGTGCTAAGTTTTATCTCTGATTCTTATATCCGATAATTTTGTTATTTGTGGAATATTTCTGAATGTCATCTCTGACAATAATACTGTTATCTGTTAAACTATTTCTGAATGTCATCTCTGACAATAATGTTGTCCGTGAACTATTTCTGAATGTTATCTCTGACAATATTGTTATCTCTGACAATATTGTTATCTGTGATGATGTATTTCTTATCCTGACATCTAGGAATGCCACTCTTCTGTGAAATCGTATTCCAGGAAACTATAGGATACTATATAATAGTGTTATCAATCTTTGTGTGGATGATTTCTCATCCTAGCACTTGATCGTGTTCGAACGTTGAGCCGCGGGAGCCGCGGTAGAATTCTTGCCTGACAGTCCAGTGGTTATGTGTTGGAATCCTCATCGTAGGCTATTGTTGTGTACATTGGCCTGGGTTCCCATGCCGGTCCAGTCTAAAGTGGGTACCATGAAATGTCTGGGATATAGAGGCGGCCGGCGGGATAGTGACCACACCGCCCATCGAGTACCCACTGGTCTATACAAATATGGAACACCATATATCCAATACGCTCCAAGGCGCGGAAAGGGTCCTTTACTGTTCGAACGTGTGTTGCCGAGGCTCACCAGGGAAGCAAACAACAACACAACTGTAACATATCGTGCATGTCGTAAGAGGCGAGTAAGGAGGGCTGGCAACTTCAACCGATAGAAAACGAAAGCTGCAACATCAAAATAATCATGAAAAAATAAAAACAAAAAAGGTCCCTTTTACAAACATTAAAACGCATGGGGCAAACGGTGCTAGGCTCATATTTTGAAATACCAGTCGGTATTCAGTGGTTTATGTGGTCAGTTCGGTCGCTTTTACATCCCATGACGTTCCTGGTACCAATTTTAAGCTGGGTCGACATGGGAGCCAAAGTGATATTTTAAAATCTGAATTTGCTCAACTGCGAATCGATCCTATAGAAACCGAGTCTAGCCACTACACAACCTATGCTCTAAACCAATCATGAACAAGTCTACAAAGGTTAGAGTTGGCTGTAGGCCAGTGTTCCATTGCAAGATGAAAGATGACAGAAGAAGAAGAATAATGACAGAGAATGGCATCATAAGAGCTATATAATGTTTCCATTACTCATGCCCATATTTTAACAATAAACACAAATGGCATAATGTCAGACCATGAAGTTATAATCCAACGTTTTCTTGCAGCTCAAAAACTGCCGTCACCAATCAACTTCCCAGAAACTGTGACTTCCAGCTCCAGAATGGAAACCTCAACCAAAGACGGTGTGGTCAAAGACTCTCCTTACACTGACCAATCAGCAGAAACAGATTATGGCCGTGGTCGGTCTAACCAATCAAAAGAATCGCCAGCTAGATTCAAAGTGACTTCCATGACTGTTAACCGCGAAAATGTCAACAGAATCCGTTCCAGACTCCATAGAGATCAGAATTCCCAAAACGGTTTCTCATCTCGTTCTTCCTACCTCCATGTAAACATTTTTGACGACAACCTTAACATTTCCGACTCCAAATTGGACAATACACTTCTAAGATTGTTTTCCAGGAACTCTAATGTGATTGGTAATTATTTTGACAATCCAATGGAATCGCACAATTTTTCGCACTCGGATTTCATTGGTCTAGAACCTGTCATGTGGCGAGTTTATCCAATGATGGCAGCTCACAAGGAAACGCTCGACAGGGAACTGGACTTCATAGCGTTTCACGTGAAACCCCGAGAGATCATTGGTCGACTCTACAAAGACGGGATTCTGACGTCATTGGATTACAACCAATTGGCGAGGTTAGTATCCACTTATAAATATTTATATATGAGTTTAGTTGAGTTGAGTTGAGTTAAGAACCGACATCACTGCACTCAGGACATTCCCATAAGTGCTCCGTCCCCTCGTTCAACAGCCAGCGAAGAGTCATACTACTAATCGTTCCCACCGCTATCTGATTAAAAGTTCTCCTGGTCTTCCCTCTCAGTTTTGAGATTCTTCCAGAACCCCTGCCGATCCCCCGCAATCTCATTCTTTCCACATATGGGTTCTCAATCTGTTCCTCCGCCTTCTCCACCTGGTCCCACAAGCGCACGACCACCTCCCCCTTGTCCATAGGCAAAATTCCACCAAGAGGTGCCTTCCCTGCTAGCCTATCAGCCTGTTCATTCCCCCGTACACCCGCATGGCCAGGGCAAAATATCCATACAATTCTCACAATCTGTGACCTCTGAAGCGACGAGAGCCATTCCACACGAAACATTCCTTTCTCCACCTTGCTAAGCATACTCTTTGAATCCGTAATGAATACAACGTGTGTTGCAGTAGTCTCCTCTAGCCACCGGAATGCCGCTGTTACTGCCTCCACCTCCATTCTCATGCTGGAGGTCGTAGTCTCATATGCCAGACTCTCCTTTTTCAAGACTCGCCCATTAGCCTTTGCAATAAAGCCCCAGCCACTACGTCTGTTTCTCACCACTGACCCATCGGTGTAGATGACTATGTCACCTTGATGTGTGTTGCTCTGGATCAGCTGTTGCACTTCAAACTCAGTGCGGCCCGCTGCCCATTCTCTGCACTCACGACCCAGTGTTATTATTACATTGTGCCAGTCCGTCATGTCTTCCGGAACTTCAACCCACTCTCTTTCACGATTGATGGTCTCTAGATCACACACCTGACTTATAGAAAGTTCTGCCTGTGCCATCCAGGACCTGCCTCGTCTTAGTCTATGACCCTTAACCATATCCATTGCTCATGCAGCGGGTGATCCCTGTCTGCGGCAACTCTCAGGTACCATTTGGCCTAAAGGACCCTATGCCTATCCGTCATTGTTGGTAGCGCCAGGATATGCCTCATGCATATAATTGGTGTGTCCCTTGTGCACCCCAGGATTAACCGCATGGCAGCATTCTGTATGCGCTCCAACCTTTCAAGCTGGCTCTTTGATACTGTCAGCAGCCCCAAACCATACTCAATGACAGAAATTATTAACAGTTGAAAGAGCCTGTACAGCATCCTCTGATCTACCCCGGTTGCTGCCATAGCCTCAATGTATTAAGTCCCCTACCAGCCTTCACCACCAAAGCCTCCACATGATCCTTAAAAGATAAACACCTGTCAATGGTGATACCCAAGTACTTCAATTTACTCTCTCGACTAAGAGGACATCCATTCAACATAATACCTGTAAACAATATAAAATGACACAAAGTAGTGCAGCTTTACACAACAGAGTTAAAACACATACAGAACGTTGGGCGATTAGCCTTCATCAGCAAACAAACACATTCACAAACACAACATACAGTCAAGGAGAACTCCTGTGACTACATCAGAAGGTGATGACAGGACGAGAAGAACAAAAGCATGGAATAATGGATGCAATGAAGAGAAAAGGAGAATTGAAAAAAATGTTAATTGAAAAGAATGTTAGTTGAAATAAATGTTTAATTGAAAAAATGTTACTAGAGAAAAACGTGCATACTCACCTCACCGTTCGGATCTGGAAGTAACTAAGAAAATCTCGGATGTGTTGTTATACCCGGTGCTGGGTGTTACGGTTCAGTGACCACATAGAAGGAAGGGGGCGGGGTAGGAGGCGCGTAAGATTGAAGGTGGTACTAACCAAAACCCCATTGTGTTATTATAGGGGCGAGTCTTAAGGTCTGGGTGGACTGATATGCGTGAACACGCGTACATACATAGACACACCTCAACAGACAAAATGCTAGTGTATGTGGACATGTGCAAAGTATATGCAAGAAGAGAGAGAGAGAGAGAGAGAGAGAGAGAGAGAGAGAGAGAGAGAGAGAGAGAGAGAGAGAGAGAGAGAGAGAGAGAGAGAGAGAGAGAGAGAGAGAGAGAGAGAGAGAGCGAGCGAAGCACCGGGTGTAACAACACATCCGAGATTTTCTTAGTTACTTCCAGATCCGAACGGTGAGGTGAGTATGTATGTTTTTCTCTAGTAGCATTTTTTTCAATTAAACATTTATTTCAACTAACATTCTTTTCAATTAACGTTTTTTTCAATTCTCATTTTCTCTTCATTGCTTCCATTATTCCATGCTTTTGTTCTTCTCGTCCTGTCATCACCTTCTGATGTAGTCACAGGAGTTCTCCTTGACTGTATGTTGTGTTTGTGAATGTGTTTGTTTGCTGATGAAGGCTAATCGCCGCAACGTTCTGTATGTGTCTTAACTCTGTTATGTAAAGCTGTACTACTTTGTGTCATTTTATATTGTTTACACTTTCACAGCTTTACCGCAATTCCACCAAATTTAAAACATAATACCTGGGACGTCTGCCTTGACGATCCGGTTATCCAAGGAATATATTTATCAATATACCAATAAAACATATTTATATATCAGAACCATGTGTCGATGTCCAATAAGAACTCAATATCGAAGACGATTGGCAGTTGGCGAAAATGAAATATTTTGGGCTCGTAAAAAGACAGTCTGGAATAAATAATTATGGAGGGAGGTGTACTGGGGAAGTGGAGAAGGGGAAGTGGAGAAGGGGAAGTGGAGAAGGGGAAGACCCCAAAGTAGACGTGAAAGGTAATTCACACATGGCAACAATAGAGATGGGACATCTGGCGAAATTTCCAAAGACTGGTTTGGTGCATACTTCTGCACAGCACAAACTACTGGTTAATGGTAACGCATCGGGGTGGGTGTGTTTGGAGTGAGTGTGTGTGTGTGTGTGTGTGTGTGTGTATGCGCGCGCGCACGTATGTGTATACCATATTCAGAAGACATATTAGGTGACTACCAGGCGGGTTTTAGACAAAACAGATCAACAATAGATCAGATATTTATCTTACGACAATAGCCGAGAAAAATTGGGAATATAAAGAGATCTCCATAACATTTTTGTGGATTTTTAAAAAGGCTTATGATAGTGTCCATAGGAATAGTCTATGGAACGCTATGCAGGAATTTGGAATACCAAGGAAGTTAATCAACATGACCAGACTATGCATGGAAGATACTTATAATATCGTAACATATAAAGGCAGGAAATCAGACCCTTTCCAAATAACATCTGGCTAGAAACAGGGTGATGCACTATCGCCGCTACTCTTCAATCTGGCTCTAGAGAAAGTTGTAAGGAAGGTAAAGTAGGAATGTGATATTGGAGGAACATCCAAGCTGCTTGGTTATGCAGATGATATAGATATTATAGGGCAAAGTGAACAAAAGACGTTGGAAATATTGACTCACTTAAAGGAAAAAGCCCAACAGATGGGGCTGGTTATCAACCAAGATAAGACAGAATATATGGTAATTTCAAGAGACGGAATGGCTAAAAACTCTGGCCACATACAAATAGATAATATGACCATTAAAAGAACGGAAACATACAAATACCTGGGTGCAATCTTCAACTGCTCCAACATCATAAGGGAAGAAATACAAACTAGAATCAACTCTGGAAATAAGATATACTATGCACTACAACATCTAATAAAATCAAATGCGCTATCTCGTAACACTAAAATCACAATATACAAAACAATGATCAGATCAGTTGTGCTGTATGGCTCTGAAACCTGGAGTACAACGAAAGGAGACGAAGCCTTGTTACAAACCTTTGAGAACAAAATTTTAAGACGCATCTTTGGACCCATTAGGGATACACAAAGTGGAGAGTGGAAAAGAAGAAGTAACAAAGACATTTATGATCTGTTTAAGTCCCCGCTAATCACTGGTATCATGAAGGCTAATAGACTACAATGGCTGGGGCATATAGAAAGAATGGAAGATAATAGGGAAACAAAACTCGCTTACACTCAGGAAATAAATGACCGTAGACCCCGAGGTAGACCAAGAAGACAGTGGAGAGATAATACATATACATACCTACAAGCACTTGAAATCAACGACTGACAAGAGAAGGTCCACCAGAAAGACGAATGGAGACGGATTGTATCTGCAGCAAAGAACCTCAATGGCTCGGAACGCTGAAGAAGAAGAAGATATATATATCCTCTAAAAAGTACTGGAGAGTTTTGGTCATAGACCGTAACTTTAGGAAGGGAAAATCCTAACTGCACCTCCCCGTGGTAGAGGATGGAAACACACCACGGTGTGGCTAACACAGCTCTGGGGACCGAGTATCCACCGGAATAAGTGGACAAATCTGCAGCTGAGCAGAGCAGGGCACTCGCTTGTCCTTACAGTCGGAAATGGCTGTTAAAAGTAGAGGTAAAAGACCACCATGTGAATGTGGAAGGCAAAGGGAAACCACCACATTATCTTCCCAAGACCTCATGGCACAACACATATCAGAGTCAGTGAACGACGTTAATGGCTGTCTTGGGACATCCTCGTCCGGTAGGGACAGTCATGAGCCACAGGTGACACCAGACCGTCATCCAGCTACTGATGGCAAAATCATAAATAAAATAAATAAATTTAGAGTAGGAACATGGAATGTTAGGACATTAAATGTGCTAGGAAAGTTGAACAACGTTCTAAGAGAAATGGATAGCATGAATATGAATATACTAGGCGTTAGTGAGATGAGATGGAAGGGATCGGGCAAAATTATAGCTGACAACCACACAATAATTTATTCTGGAGGGGATACACATGAAAAAGGTGTAGGAATAATACTTGACGAAGAAACAGCCAAGTCACTTAATGGATACTGGTGTATTTCAGATAGAGTTATTTTGGTCAAAATCAAAGGCAAACCAATAGATATAAATATTATACAAGTATATGCACCAACAACAAGCAGTAGTGATGAAGAAATACAACACTTTTACGATGAAATAGAAATGGCGATCGCTCAAATTGGATCACAGGAAATAAAAATAATACTTGGAGATTTTAATGCAAAAGTAGGAAAGGGGAAAATGGAGGATGTAGTGGGGAATTATGGTTTAGGTACAAGAAATGACAGAGGGGAAAAGCTAATAGAATGCGCAAATATCAATGATATGATAATTGGAAACACGTGGTTTAAACACCATAAAAGACGACTATACACACGGAAAAGCCCTGATCAGAAAATACGCAACTAAATTGACTACATACTAATTAATAAAAGATTTAGAAATGCTCTAATTAATGTAAAAAAAATGCCCGGCGCCGACTGTAATAGTGATCATGTACCACTGTGTGGACAAATAAAAGTAAGATTAAAGAGAGGAAAACAAATGGTTAGGAACATGAGACTTAATAAAGAGGTTCTGAAAGTAGATAAAGAAATTCAAGAACAATACATAGTGACTGTGAAAAATAGGTACAATGCAATAGCTAAAATACAGAGTATAAATGAACAATGGGAAATGTTAAGGGATTCCATTCATCAAACTAGCAAAGAAATATTACCGGAGAGAAGTCAAATAGCTAAGAAAAATATCGATGAATGAAGAAATCTTAATGCTGATGGACAAAAGTATGCAGATGACACAGTATTGGTGGCAGATAAATCAACAGACCTACACCAATTGTTGGACACTGTAGCAACAGAGAGTGCAAGGAAAGGACTCTCCTTGAATATCAAGAAAACAGTAACAATGGTGATATCAAAGAAAATGGTGACACTAAAATGTGACATAGAAATAGAAGGAAAAATTCTTAACCAAGTGGATAATTTTAGATACCTAGGGACATTTATAACATCAGATGGAAGATGTACAACAGAGATTAAGAGCAGAATAGGGCAGACAAAGGCAGCATTTCAGAAAATGAAGAATATCTTATGCAATAGGTCACTATCACTGAGTGTAAGAAAGAGAGTGCTGAAATGCTATGTAGAACCTGTTTTGCTGTATGGCAGTGAATCTTGGAATGTAAATGAACAAATTAAGAAGAAATTAGAAGCAACAGAAATGTGGTTCCTGAGACAATTGTTGAGAATTCCTTGGACTGCCAGAGTAACTAACGACGACTGCATGAAACAGGCTAATGAAACTAGAACACTATATACAACAATAAGAAAGAGACAAACAGCTTTCTTTGGTCATGTAATGAGAAGAGAGGCATTGGAGAACATCGTGACAACTGGAAAGATCGAGGCGAAGAGAGGCAGAGGTAGACCAAGAGAAATGATGCTGGATGGATTGAGGCGGTGGCACGGAGGAATATCAGCAGCAGAGTTGATCCAGAAAACCAAAGACCGAGATCTATGGAGAGCCATGAACGCCTACGCCAGCTAGCAGGACACTTGATGATGATATATATATATATAATATATATATATATATATATATATATACACACACACACTCACACACACACACACACACACACACATATTTACACATTGGCACCTTTCCGTCTTGACAGACGATAGTTTGGTACATTGTGCTTCAAAAAGGCTTGATAACTACGACCCACGGCGGTGGCGAGTGTGGCTGGTAAGGCCAATTCTTGCTGCAAATGATTGCCCACGGTAGATGCATGTGAAAACATGGTCATTTCCACCATTGTGCACCATCTTACGTCTCTCACGCATATGTATATAATGAATTGAAATTAAAACCCTACATCACTACAATGAAAAGTCATAAATTGGGCACCTGACATTTGCTATTAGATGGCCAATAGAAGGACGACGAAGAAATCTATTCCCACCCACCCCCACTTATGAAGGTAGTATAGATGACATGACTACGATCATGCTTATGCTTATTTCGCTATCTCTAGCATGTACAATTCCTGTGCTGATATTTTTCCAAGCCACGAATAAAGACTCAGAATCTTCTCTCGCAATCTTCTTCAATCTCTCTTTCAATAAAGGAAACCTCTACGTCATCAATGTCTATGGGATTATGCTTGTAACTCCGCCTTAGATACATTGTATCGTGTTGGTCAGTCGTGTTTATAATTCTTCGTGAGTCTGTGTTAATTGACGTAACAGGGACATATTCGGCAGACGTAACAGAGAAATATGCGGCAATGTGACTATGTATATGCGTGTATCGCTCTGTGTGTTGCATGTGTGTGTGTTCTGTGTGTGCATGTCTTCCTTCTTATGTCTGATTCTCTTATTGCACGTCTTTATATGTGTGTTATCTGGTTATTTATTTGATCGTCTGCATGTCTATAATTTTCTGTTTGTCTGCCAGTGTGTATTTGAATTCGTGTCTGCTTTTCTGGCTGTCTGTTTTAAAAATATTTATGTATGTGTGTATATACGTAAAGTAACTAAGTAAAGTAAAGGAACATGTACTTAAGTGTTTTGTAGATTAATCGGAACTCGGCCGTGTTTACTTCACCAGACACTTGTTGTGCCCATTTTAGGCTGGACGCTCCTGAAAGCCCAGGTCAGATTTCAACATCCGCCTCGATGCAGATACGAACCCATGGCCACCGGGCTGGCAGGCTAGGGCCTAACCGCAACGCAATCGCGGCTGCCATATACTGTACACACTGCTTAATTTCTTAGAAACTGGAAGCCACAATGTTTCTGTTGTCCAGTGTTGTGTTGACAGACGATAGTTTGTGCTTTAAAAGGCATAATAACGTTTACCTATGGCGGTAGCGCATGTGACTTATATATATATATATATATATATATATATATATATATATATATATATATATATATATATATATATATATATATATATAATATATATATATATATATATATAATTTGCAACTCGGTTGTGTTGCAGCACTATGTTTAAAATGTCCGACAATTTTTCGACATCCGGTTATAAGTGATGGTAGAAAAGTTTTCGATTAATCGTTAAAACAAAAATTAATCGTTTAAAATAATTAACGATTAATCGATTAATTAATCGTTAACTTTCGCAGCCCTAATATATCACACACACACACACACACACACACACACACACACACACACACACACACACACACACACACACACACACACACACACACACACACTAAGGAGCCTGGCGCACCAGTTTGGCCAAGAAAGTCTGACGCTACTGAGCGTAAATTTGTTTAGGAAATCACAAATAGTGGGGGGGGGGGGGGGATTGCTACAGTTGATGGCGACGTCCCATGAAGGGTGTGTAACTAAAAATGATGTCCGACTTGTGGGTAACTGTAACTTGGCAACTCACCATCCCATTCCTCACATGTGATTTAGACTTCCTTAACCAAACGCACTGCTTTTAGCGTCGGAGGCAAAGGATAGTGATCTAGAATAAGATACGAAATTGTGGCAGACAGTACAAGAAGAGTTAACTAAGAAGCGACAAAATATGCAAGTTGCTAGATGACGTCACAGCGTACTACGTCACTAAAGTTAGTTAAGTTTTGTAATGAACATGGAGACAGTCGCATAAATAACGACACTGAAATATACACGCAAATATCCAGCAGAAAGAACGTTGCGATGATGCCAGCAAGTATTCTAAGAATATAATGAAAGGAGGCATTGTCTGCATTAGTTGGTATGTATTTGATCTCCCAGTCGATCGCTTCTTCATGGGAACAATCTCACGTTTGGAATGTTCCCAATCATCAGACCAGCACACGGGTTAAGTAAAACTGCTGCTCGCACTCTACCTTCAAAGTATGGCGATTTTATTGTGACCCAAGCAATCTTATGTCTCTCTAGAATACCGCCAAAAGTCTACACGCAACACTCTTGCCTGTGTAGTCTTTTGCCTTTACAAGCTTTTGGTCGATCCCTATAATGGATGCCCCTGTGTCTCTGACACATGTCGTTGTCAATCCATTGACCCATGCTTGATGGACTTTCAGAGTACCATTCTATGTTGACTGCATGGCCTCTTGTACTGGTACATTATGGCCACATGCCAGGTTACCGTCTTCATGGAATTCTTTGCACACCTTACACGGTCTGTCGTTGGGGAAAGTCTCTAACATGGCTGCATGGGTGTCTTCAAATTCGTCTGTTTCACTACAAGTAAATGTGTATGCTGCACTGGCCTCTCTCCATGTTTTTCTAATTCTACAATATTTTGAGATATGCCCGTAGGAGTTACATGCACAACATTTAACACTGTTTTTGTAAGAAGCATACTTACTGGCCTTCTTAGATGTTAAGTTCTTGAGGCAAGAGTCGTAACTGGGGTTCTTTTTCCACATTTCAAGGGAACCATGTTGCAATCTACAATGTGGACATTGCATGAAGTAACCCTTTCTAGGTCTGCCTGGTTCTCTGTGTGTGTTACCTCTCTTGTGGTATGGCCCTCTAACTCTGTACTGCTGACCATATTGTGAGAATCTGTTCGGTCTACTGTGGTATTTTTGGTTGCGTACTCTCACACTTGCTCCTATAACTAACTCTGGTTGAGCTCCTTCAGCAAACACATCCCTATGGGCGTTATAATATGCCTCACCTTTGGATTCCATCTCCGGGACTGACGTACACTTGTTCTCCACAAGAAATGTAGACATCGTTTCTGGTACTGAAGAAATCAATTTGTCTCTCAGCATGAGATCACGGAGTTTCTCACAATCCGAACCCACATCAGCTGATTTGAGCCACTTGTCAAAAAGAGAAGTTGTTTCTGAGACGTAGTCTAGGAAAGTCTGGTTTGCCTTTGGTGCCAGTGTTTTAAATTTCGTTTGTAAACCAGCTTGATTCAACGAAAAATGTGACAAGACTCTGTGTCTAATATATGTGTAGTTGGTACGTAGGCTTTCAGGGATCACGACCACGACCTTCAAAGGTTCGAAAAAAAAAAAAACAACGGTGAAATAATATGGGCCACTCTTCGGTTGGTACTTTGTAATATTTCATAAGCACCTCAGAATTAGTTCTCCATGCTGAAATGGAATCGTCTTGTGTAAAATTCCTGATCAGACCCTGGTATCGTTTAATGGGGGTCTACTTATTTCGCTTGTAATTTTGCTTGAGCTATTTCGGCTTCCTTGTCTTTCTCAAGAGTCTTGACCTTGAAGTTCCCTTCTATCTCTTTGTCCTTTATTATCAACTCGGCTGCTAGTTTCTCTTTCACAAATGCAAGCCTTCCCTTTCTGCTGTCAGTTTTTCCCTTTCCAACGCTGCTTATAGTTCTCTCGCCTCTTTATCTAGCGCTGCTTGTATTTCTCTAGCTTCTTTTTCAAGATCTGCTTGTAATTCCTTAGCTTCTTTGGCCGGCT
>JACEFZ010017676.1:0-38639 GCA_014155875.1 Cepaea nemoralis
CCCGTTCGTGGCATCATTATTTAGACAGAAAACGGTAGACACTATTATCAGTGCCCAGAAACGCGACATAATTTTCCCTTAAGATAGCCATCAGATATCACAGTGTAACAGTAGCTCACCGTATTCCTCGTTCATATGTGATAGAAACTGTCTGAACTCACGCCTGTATCAGCGCCTTACTTCGAATTGTGTTCACAAATCTCAGAACAATATCCATGACATGTTTCAGATTTAATGTATTTCCACACAGGGCTTCATGGTGAATGATTCAATGATATTTTAATATAGTGCGGCCAAGAAACTGCTTCAATAATGGTAGACATCCAGACTGTTTAGTCGTCAAACTCGAAGCACCGTCGGTGTATACACTGTCCAATTTAGTCCATTCTATGTTGTTTTTCTCTACACACAACTTCAGAGTTTAAAACAGATCAGTCCCTTTGGTAGTTGCATGCATCTATTCAATTCCAAGACGTTCTTAGAAGACTTCAAAATTATCGTTTATTCCTCGAACAAAAACTGCGACCTGAGCTGTGTCAGAAATGTCAGTGGATTCATCCATTGCCAATGAAAAAATTTGCAATCTTTTATATGTGTTGCTACTTGACGATGAACATCTTTGGCTAATTCTTCAACTCGCCTGGCCATATTTTTAGTAGACAAAGGAATCTGGTCAAATTTTGTTTCACACTTTTTATCGCCAAACATTCTAGCAGCAATTTTAAGGGAAAGCTTGACTATTTCCGCTGCATCGGTGAACGGCTTTCCTTTTTGCGAGCCAACAGAAGAGCGTCTTCGTACGACGCAACAACAGCACTCTTGCTCTTTTCGTTAGCCTTGGTGAAAAATGACTCCTGCCTGGTCAGAGAACTTTCTATTTTAGCAATGAAATCTGTTCTTAACTCCGAATTGATCGGATATTGAGCATTTATGTCGTGAAGTGTCGTTCCAGATTACATTTTTATTTTATAACAGAAACATAAAATCTGCAGACCAAACTGGTTTACCACTACGGCTAGGCATAAACATACATTTCTCCGTCCAATCTTCGTTGAATTCACGACAAGCAACGTCTTCACATATTCGATTTTTACCATTGTTTGATTTTAGATTTCCCACACTCATGTTTATAGGCTTTAACGGTCAATTTTTATTTGAAAAAGAAATCTAATTTCAACACAATACTACCGACTCTGCTAAACAGTTGTAACAGACGACATGACGCCTTGCGCAATCTGATTGGTCGACAAGGCTGGAATATAGGAACTTCATAACGTTTCGTTGCGAACTGAACAGGCGCATTCGATAATATCTGAGCATAACAACCACGAGCAGAGTAAATTATCGCATGCTGTCGGGGCGCTCCAAGTGCATTTTTGAAATTATTAAAATATGAGGGTAAGTTCATAAGTAAGTCACAAATGGCTGTAGAAAAATAACTCCACATGATAACAACTTGAAACCACATTATTTTTATGCATACATTGTCCCTTTATTTCTCAACATAATTTTCACCAACATTGATGCACTTATCCCTTCGTTTGATCCGCCCCCCCCCCCCCCCCCCCCCCCAAACAGGCTCCATAGGACTGCGTGCTTTGTTATCATTTACCGGCCATCCCACAGAACTGTGTGACTTACTTATTGACTCACCCTCGTAACTTTTTCTACCCAGCTATGCACCACTTTACGGGACAAACATCTGTCAGTATAAACACTGACAGCCCACCTTGGCGAGAGACATTTCGCGAATGACGCCGAAGCTGAATGTGAAGTGAAAACGTGATTTAGAAAATAGAGCACGCAGTTCTATGCAGCCGGTTTGGGAGGAATGATAAAACGATGGGATAAGTGCCTTAATGTTGGTGGAAATTATGTTGAGAAATAAAGGGACAATGCATATATAAAATAAACTGGTTTCAAGTTGTTATCATATTTAGTTATTTTTCTACAGCTATTTGTTTACTTACTTATTAACTTACCCTTGTACATTCTATTAAATAACGAGGCCTCGCGTGCCACTTTCTGACACCTGGCGGGCCACAAGTGGCCCGCGAGCAGCTATTTGGGAACCTCTGGTGTAAAGTGCCAGACTTGACATAATCTAGTCCATGACATATGATGTAAAGTGTTAGGCTTGACATACTCTATTCCATGACATATGACGTGGAGTGTCCATTTCCCTTACTCTTCGCCGTTCTTCCCCAGACCATCCCTGAAAAGTCTGAAAATTGTCTGGTACCTAATTTTACAAGGTTAGTCGACCCAAGAGTCGTTCTGGTTATAAAAAATAATCAGGAATCTGCTAAGGATTGAACCCGCACCATTGACATGTCAAGCAAGCACACATCGGCTCCGTGAGACATAGGAATCTACCTTTAAAACTACTGGAGACCTCAATCTAAGAAATATTTCCCTAATAACAAAACGGATGTCGGTACACTTCGCCCAAACTACAATGTTGCAGGCGCCAGCAATGCCTGAAATATGGAGTCATGAATCAACATCATTACATCCGATGTATTCCCACATTTGCCCCATCCCCTCCTTCAGTAATATTTTAACGGTGTCTAGTTGATCATGCGTTGGAGTACACCTGTTCCTGCAGCCAGGCGTTGTCGTCAGTTGGAGGTGACAGGCTCGAATCCCTGTCGGTAACTATAGCTTTCAATGTTCATGTCTCCTAATGTGTCCTCTGTCTCCGTGGCGAAGGTCGTACGGACGCGGTTCGTAATCCCTTCGTTCGAAACACAGTTACGCGCGATTTGGCAGCAAACCGCGTTGAGTTGGTTTTGCGTTGGTATCGGTGCCGGTCGTTCAGAAAGCAATAGCAAACTACTGAACGTACAATTACCAAGAGATCACAGCGGCATACATGCTGGTGTTAACTCCGATGTCCTGTAAATAGGATATGCAAGTAAAAAAAGGTGTCCTCTAGCCTATACTTCTTTGGTTTTCTATTTCTATGAGCGTAAAACACTACACGTCTGTTTATTTATGAATCTTCTTCAGTAACCAGCTCGTGGTACCAGTGGTAATCTGATTGAACTTCCGCATGAGTTGTCCTCTTACGCGGTGATTGTCCTCCAGGCACTCTATTCACCCCGCCGAAAAAAAATGAGATAACTTGAAGTGTGCTATTGTAATCAGATTAATTGATACAAAAGTGTCAAGAGGAAGGAATTAAGATTTTCATTAAATAAAAAACGATTATAATGAAGAAAAAAAAGCAAAGCAAACTAAAAATTATAACACACTGAGAAAATCGAAAATTGGAATGAACACTTAATTAAATTAAAGCTTCTTGAACGGAACAGCTGGGGGCGGGGAACGCTTGCTAGAAAAGGTGGAACATATAACTTAGTATATATTGTGGAGCCCCAATGGGTGTGGCACTAAGACACAACGGAAACAATATAATAATCTTCATCTCTCCAATTACCTCTGAAGTTGGAGTGGGTTCGCCTGATGGCGAAGGACACTAGTAATAGGGAAAGTTAATCCACACGCATAAACCAGTTCAGCGCACTCGAAGTTGTAGATTATGTATGAACAAGGCCTACATTCAATGCAAGCGAGTGCCAAACAACAAATCTTCTTAGTAAACGACGAGTGAAATATCATCATGTGTGAATCACACACAGAGTTCTCAAGAAATAGCTCTCATAAATCTGACGTTGAAAGACAAAATATGTGTATTAGGAAGAAGAAGAAGAAGAAGAAGAAGAAGAAGAAGAAGAAGGCTGAGGAGGAGGAGGAGGAGGAGGAGGAGGAGGAGGAGGAGGAGGAGGAGGAGGAAGAGAAGAGAAGAAGAAGAAGAAGAAGAAGAAGAAGAAGAAGAAGAAGAAGAAGAAGAAGAAGAAGAAGAAGAAGAGAAGAAGAAGAAGAAGAAGAAGAAGAAGAAGACAATGGTCGTCACTAGGGCGAAGGAAATATCACAATATAATATACAAGTAAATGGGAATAGTCTTCAAAACGTGAATCGGTACAATTATCTCGGAACACTCATAACATCTGATGGGAGATGCCTTGAAGAGATTAGAACAAGAATTGTCATTGCGGTAGTAGCCTTTTGCAAGATGAAATCATACTGACCAATAAAATGATGTCAACTGCAACGAGAAAAAGATTGTTGAAGTGTTACATAGAACCTGTACTGCTGTATGGATATGAAACTTGGACAATGAGCAAACAGGCTGAAAAAAAAATGATGACTGTGGAAATGTGGTTTCTGAGGAGAATGCGAAGAATACCATGGGCAGACAGAAAAACCAATGACCTACAAGAAACAAATGAAAACCGTACACTGGTTAGAGAAATTAGACGCAGACAGTCAAAATATTTTGGACATGTTATAAGAAGAAATAAATTGGAGAACTTGGTGACAACTAGCAAGATCGAGGAGATGAGAACAAGGGGAAGACAGAGAAGTAAAAACCTAGATGGTTTGGCCACGTGGCATGGCCGAGACAGCAACACTGAGCTGATCCACGTCTCTGGTGATCGAGTGACATGGAGAGTCATGACCGCCCAATGGCACATGATGGATGGATAAACATGAGATCGTGGCTAACTGAAGAAATAAGGCTGGAAAGCAACACAAATGACTGGTTTGTTGCATGTTGAGTCCTCGAGTTCAGTGATTCTCAGCCGGTGGGGAATCCCCCCCCCCCCCCCTAATCCCCACCAGGGAGGAATTTTAGGGTTTCCAGGGGAAAGTAAGATTACTTCAAGATCGCGTTAACACGTGAACCGTTTACTTGATAATGTTTTTCCCTCCATACTTTACGGTTCTGTACTTCTCGCCCTTCTGACATTCGTTTTATAACGTAAGTAGGCCCACAAATCACGTTTTATGTGTATGTCAGCAACTAATTCAGCATAATGCACGCTCGGGTGATGTGATTATCTACACAGATGGGTCGGTGTTGAGAGGTAGGAGAAGTGCCTGGGGGTCCTTAGCAAAAGCTAATGGTCGACGTTTGATGCAGGAGAGCCTGGCATATGATAAAACAACATCTAGCTTAAGAATGGAGAATATGATGGAGATACTTGATGGAGAATACGATACATACACACATCGTGATTGTAACTGACTCAGAAAGCATGATAAGGTAGTTGAGGACAGGCAAGCTTCGGGCAGAGTAGCTTGCTTCGCTTCGGAGGTCACGAGTGGCAAGCATCGCCTGGATCTTTTCTCCGGGGCATGCTGGAGTGCTGGGGAATGAACAGGCGGACAGACTGGCCATCTCTGCAAAACTTGGTGGAGTATTGATGCATGGCAAGGCAGACGTGGTGTAGCCTTGTGGGAGCACGTGTACACCTCGGAGGAGCAAATGGATCACCATGGTCTGGCAAGAATGAGACAGCGAGGAGTGACAAGGGGATCTGGCCGACGCTAGACGCTCAGAGGAAAGGCGAGACGGGCATATAATCAGATTGCTACTGGAACTATTGGTGTTGGAACTCTTCGCTGGTCGCTGAGGATGGGGACAGAGCGCTTATGGGAATGCCCCGAATGCTGTGATGTCGGTTCCTAAATCAATCAATCAATCAATCAATCAATCAATCAATCAATCACGTTTTATATAGACGTCTAGACATGTTTTAATACGTGTAATTGAATTTTAGCTTCCATTTTTACGTATACCACGTAGGGGCGGGGGGGGGGGGATTATATAAGGAGACATACGAAAATGGGGAATGACATTGTGAATATATGGAGAAGGGGTACATGGGCCAAAACAGGTTGAGAACCACTTCTCTAGATTGTATTTTAACTCTTTACTCCGATGCATTGGCGTTCAGATGGCCTGAGCCTCGAGAAGATCTAGCATCTATCGGAGTTAAGTTGATGCAGTAACTTTTCTCCTGACCACATACAGACATATCATCTCTACGGGGAAGGACTCTTCTGCAGAGATCACTTCACTTCTCTAATTTCAGAAACCGTCGAGATATGCAAGTCTGGTACTTATACTTTACATATGCAGAGAGGCGTTTTAAGATGTAACTAGGTCATGGTTCAAACAGCACATAATGGTTGGGATTAGACCTGTGTGAGTGGTGTTCCCTCGATGAGTTGTAGGAATTTCAACAGACAACAACCAAATGCCTAGACGTTCAACAAACATAAAATTAACAAATGTGTACGTCTATGCAAAGGTTAAGACACATATAATACTAATACTAATAATAATAATAATAATAATAATAATAATAATAATAATAATAATAATAATAATAATAATAATACCGGTTTACACATATTTTGGTGCCTTAAATTTTAAAGCTATTCTTGAGTAATTTTGTGTTGCTGATTCCAAAAATGTAATCCGATTTGTTTCTATCAGCTTTAGTTTTTGAGGTAACTAAGAATGACCTTCTTAGTAGGGTAATTAGAGTGTGTGCCATCAGTTGCAATTTGATTGTAATCTGCATTCATATTATATGTAATAACTGTACATTTAAAAATGTATTTTAAACTTTATCACTATCAATTTTTAAAATATCTAGTCAACACACTAAAAGCATTTTTCGAGGACTTCATGGAATGTGATTTGCCCCGACAGTCACCTTTAAGGTACCAACAGTAATCTGCCATCAAGTGGCATTACAAAATCCCTGGTATATCTCTTCCATTGTTTTTACATCTTGGTGAAATCTTTTACCTTGCTCCTCACTAAAATCGTCAGGATTCTCGGGAAAGAAATGTAAATGATAATGGAGGTAGTGCAATTCAATACTCATGTTTCATCCAAGCTTACCAAACCTCCACAGCATGTTTTCAACTAATTCAGAATAATTGTCTGCTTTAAATTTACACAGAAAGTTTTGCACAACTAACACAAATGATGACCAGGCTGCAATAAAATTTGGATCGTTTATTAAGTTTCTAATTTGATGTCCATCAAAACTTCCAGCTTTAAGTTTGTCTATGCTCAATTCTGGAAACTTTCTGCATAATTAATTAAAACAGGTGAAATCTTTGTTCAGTGCCTTAAAGAATTGCTTTATCAAGCAAAGTTTTATATGTAATGGTGGCAGTGGAACTATTTTCCGATCAATAAGAGGCTTGTTGACAATATTTTTTTTCTGCAGCTTTCAATTCATCACTCAACGGCCACTGTTTCTTTGTCCAGTGCGTATCTTTTGCCCTGCTATCACCCTCACATATAAAGCATGAATATTTATTGAATCTCCTTTGCTGGCCAAGCAAGAAGTTGATCATTTTAAGATATACACAAACCATCCAGTTACGTTCTAAATGTTATTTTTATTTCTAGAACTGTGCTTATTGTAGCATACTCCTCCTTCACTGTAGTAGAATGAGCAATTAGAATTGAGCCATATTTGTTACCATTGTGTAAGAAAACACCTTTTAAACTTCTCTTAGAGCTGTCTATGAAAAGTCGTCACTCATCTGGTGTTTAACTTGTACCCATTTTTTTAACAACAACTTCTACATTAGTACAAAAGACAAGGTTGTTTTCTTTATAAAAGAATAGAAGAAAACCTTGCTCTCTTCAGCGATAAAATGTAAGCTTTGTTTCAACAGACAGTAATTATTACTTATTTCAATCTTGAAGCAAAACGTTCTGAAGATTCCTTGGAGAGCTATAGATCACGGGTTGGATCATTCAGTTTATGCTGGTCGAAGCGTTGAACAGCTGGAAAATCATCTTCAAAATCATCTATGTCTGTCACTTGTCGTTTCACCTGCCACTGCCGTCTCATCTTCTAGAAAAGAATCTGAAATCTGACTGAAACTTGGAATTTGTATATCTCCGAACAGGTCGTCTAGCATAGTATACATTTGGATATTTCACCCACCCCCCCCCCCCCCCCCTTAATACCCTTAATATTGACAACATAGAAATAACAGTCATCATCGTTGTTCTTGGGCTCTCTCCAAACCATTGGAATTCCACATTTTAAACATGTTCTTTTCCCACAAGTAACTGCCGCAGGTGTTCAACACATGGTTTGTAAACAAAATGAGAAGCCCAAGACCACTCCTGGTCACTTAGTTTTACTTTAAAGTAAGCAAAGTATGCATTTTAAAAAAAAAACAGAAACAGTAATGTGTTTCCTATCTTCTTCTTTCAAAGTGTACACTCCACAAAAATATCAAAATAAATCCGGTGAAAGAAAACATGCTCTTCTTGAAAATGATGTCATTCTGTGTTGGACGTAAAAGAAAATAATTAGCATACTAAAAAGGCAATTCTTGGAAGATTCTTGGAAAACTGAAACTGTAAGTAAACAAGAAGTATCATTTTGTAAGGGACTAGATAGCAATAATTAGATTTTACCATATAGAAAATACTGTAATAATATCAATTGAATACACCAATGCCTGTATCTCAAAAACTAGAGCTGCTACTGACAAATAAATTTTATATTTGGATTTAGCAGGCCTCATTTACGCAAAATCAGACGTGAAATGTTTAGCACCGAAAAATAATTGTTTTTGTAGGGCTGTGTAATAATAATAATAATAATAATAATAATAATAATAATAATAATAATAATAATAATAATAATAATAATAAATATAGCAACAGCAACAACCTATGATAAAATAGCAGGATTTATAAAATGAAAGACGGGATGGGCCTAGATCACCATGCGAACATCACCAGTACTACGTTAGCTTGCTTGCTTGCTTGTGTTCGTTGGCTTGAGCTCCAACGCGAAGTCCTGTATGTCGGATGAAGACATCCTGTTGTCCAACATCAGTGTGATGTCATACAGGACCTGAGGTTTGCGTCAGTATCCGTTGTCCCATGTCTGGCTTATTGGTGTGCAGACTGGTGGTTCCTCGCCGTACAGGCAGACACTCTCCGACTTCGGAGGAATCGGCGATCCTACTGACTTTAGCCAGGACCCCGAAGGGACCTGTTGGCCAGGACGCTCGACGAGGACGCGTCAATAGGTCTTGGCCAGTATATAACCCGGCCCTGGTGCCTTGGAAACACCTCTGCGTCCCAGTACGTTAGCAAATTTCCTATTCCTATTTACATTCTGAATTTAGTACAGTGTCAGTATGACTAATAATGACTTCATATTGACGACGCGGACATTTTCTGCGCTACAACTATAGCTAGCAATAATAGATACAGCATTTATTTCCATGTCATATATTCAAATGACGTCGCATTCTATTTCCCTTGGCTTATCGTCAATACCAAGTCTAATGACTGGGGATATAGATCCGTCACTCCCTAGCAACGGGAATAAGGCGATACGCTATGAGCACTACCGTACCGGAAATCGTAACTAATGACTTCCGCCCATTTCAAAACAACCATGGCTGCAGGGCAGAACAGACGTTACTGAAGTGAGCTGCCATATCCCATTTCATCCTTAATAGAGGAACTTGAAGAAGATCTTAATCTCTGCAGTAAGACTGTGGTCGAGTGCAATAGCACAATAATTAAGATTATAGTAAGGAGTGTGTACGAATTTATATTCGGATATTGGGTAAACACAAAATCGCGCGACCATGCATATTTATGAAATGTGGGAGACATTGTGGGAAAACATGTGGTGTCTATATAAACCTTAATGATTATTTTCCAATGAATTTTGTAAATGCATTTATGTATATATTTTGAAAGTATGAAAATCATGATTTCACCCACGTGGGTCGCCAGAAACTCCCAAACAGGGCGATGGTCTGACTATGGAGGAGGTAGAGATTTGTGGAACATGATTCTCACAAGCCGCAATACTACTATAGTCTGTTCTGAAATGAATGCCTTTAGTCATAATCAGTTTTTATGAAAACTGTCTGTTGCATCATTATTAAAGTTTTCCTGTCGTCTTATATTTATCCCCACCCAACGAATATGTCTTTGATAGGTCCAAAGGCAACTTAAATCATCGAAAGCGGCGTCATTCCTTTGATGTTTTGGCGAAAACGTAGTGAATTCACGCTAACAAACTAGTCTTACAGTAAATCACGTCATTCGGGTAACGACACGAGTACAAGGCGTAGCCAGATTCGTATAGGAGTGGGTGCAATAAAAAAGTCGCTTAAATGTCGACAGGGTCGACTGCATTGCACCGGGTTTATCCCACATGGCTCTGTCTCTTTCCGCAGCCGGAAAGCGTCGCACAGAGCACGGACTCCGTAGCTCCTGCGACGACCCTCGAGAGTCTCCGAAAAAATGCACTCGTGAAATGAAGGACGCGGCCCGGAATCCAACATACAGCCTTTGGAGCCCTAGTCAGATGGCTTGACCACTTCACCACGGAGAATCCCGAGAGGGGTGCAATGTGTAATATTAGTAAAGACAGAGAATTTACAGAAGCATGGGGTAAATAATGTGTAAATTGACAGGAAAGTAGAAGGAATATATTTCTTACCTTATTTTTCATTTCCTTCTTGTTTCTTCAGCTGCTGGTTAATAATGTGCACACAAGGAGTCATGTTAATCGGATGCATTTAGCTTTTTATATTGAATTCGTGAAGGCTTCCAAATAGTTGTGCGTTAATGTGCGTATGGAGTGGCCAGAAATGATACCGCAATTTAGTCATCATGTGTCAATTTTTAAGGATAGTTCAGCTGTCTGTGTAGTTTGTTCACACGTACACATGGGTGACAGACCCGCTTTTAGTCTTCTTGAAAGATTGTCTACTCTGCTGTGTACCGTTCAGAGATGGAATATGATTACCTGTTTTGCACTATGAAAATAGTTGTCAGTGTCTCTGTAGTGGGCTTTCTTCTTAACGACCAAGATGTTGGTCCTCTTTTCATTGAAGTTTATAGATTGATTCGTATGCACGTGTGTTGTGACCTAATTTGACAACGTGTTTGCTCTCACGTTTCTTATTATGCCACAATATGTCAGTTTCCACCGCAATATTACTCTTCTGTTGGTATTCAATACGTTTAGTGTTTTTTTTTCCTTTTCAATACCAGTTGTTTGTCACCGCTGAGGGCTTGCGGAATTGAAAATTCATCACTGTAGAATACAAACTGTTGCCATTGACATTGTGCTGATGCTGTAATGTTTAGGGCCTGCAGTTTGTCTGAATAGTTGGAGCAAAATATCCCAGTAAGTGTGCACGTGAATTATGGTCTGCGATTTGCCCAGATCTTACTCTGTGTCGGACGATTCCAGTAGGTTGATGACTGCTCTCGGTTGCATAAAATTCAATCCATCCTTTCTCCAATAGTCCTCTTCCCCTTTCAACACATGGTCCTCACATTTTTTTCAGTAACTTTATCAATATTTAATAGCGCGGACTGGGTTAGTATCTTGACGTCAGACAATTTTAATGTAGTATTGTCAGCTAGCCACCTGTCCTTTAATTTTAGACCACACAAGTTCTATAGGGTTTAAATGCGAATGGTACAGGCGGAAGTCTCCAGAACCTATGGCCATGCTCTTCTATCAACTTGTTCGATTTGATATTTCTTACTTTTTTTGCGCCTGTTTTACATGGGATAACAACTGTAGCTTGAAATATGTTTCTGGAAATGGTATATTTTCCCGTCGGATCCATATCTTTATTGCTTCCTTTATGCTCGATGCCGTAGGTATTTTGTCTTCTTGGGTAACAACATTGTGATATGCATTGTCCATGATTAGACAAGACGGTCTATCAAGGGATGGAAGTACTGTATTCTCGAGCCAATCTCTCAAAATATTACCATCTATCTCATTATGATAATCCCAATTGTCTGTATGCTTTGATACGAACACGATTCCAGCATTCTGTAGTAAGCCATTATGAGTACTACCAGCATGGGCTATGACCAAACGCTGTCCTTTACTACTGGGCACATAACGTTTTATCTTTCCATCCACTGATTGCCATTCCTTTTCACTTGTGTTTTGCGCATTGATCCCCGTCTCATCCAAATACACCATGTCATAATTTTCTTTGCGCATTTCCCTTATTCCACGTAGGTATCTGCTTCTCATTGCTCCTAAATTCGATTGCTCGCAAAGGCTATTTCTACCTCCCTTGTACTTTCTAAACGTGAAGCCTAATGTCATAATTTTCCACAAAGTTTTTTTGGATAGCTCTATGTTATTGTTTCTTCTCAGCCAAACCCTAAGTTTTCTTACAGTCACTGTTTCTTTGGCATCCAGCATTTTAATAATAGCTCGCCTTATGACATCCTTGTCAAAGCTGTCTACAATTGCCTTTCTACCTACCATTTGCTTATCGCATGTTGGTTTCATTCCAGATTCTTGCACCCATCGACGAAATTACCGTTTACTCAAACCTAATGCATGCACTGTTCTTTTTTCCGGGATTTATAACAGTATGAAACAGTTTCCTGCGATCAGCTTCTTGACAAAAATATGTGTACAACTTCATAGCGATACTTTGAAGTGTACAAAATTTCACATTCAATCCCATTGAACAATATTCGAACATTCAAATATTAGCTATTAATATTATATTAATGGCAAGATTTATTTATATATTTATTTATATAATCACGTTTCATGAAAGAACCCACATTAACGACACCTCTGAACAATCCCATTTAACTCCGTTGGTGCCATAACGTGAACCACGAGATAATTTTTAACAAAAACAAGCGCGGATGTGTCTGGGTGAAGGTGTAATACATTAAAAATTATGGACTTAATCTTTGACCCGTAAATTATATACGGCATATACACAAACATCGAAATCTGCTGTACAATCTCCAGAACAAAATTTTTTTGTTGGGTGGACATAATGATAAGGTTATATGCTAAATCTCATA
The DNA here is from genome assembly GCA_014155875.1 of Cepaea nemoralis. Classification (NCBI taxonomy): domain Eukaryota; kingdom Metazoa; phylum Mollusca; class Gastropoda; order Stylommatophora; family Helicidae; genus Cepaea; species Cepaea nemoralis. The sequence goes on from JACEFZ010017676.1 coordinate 12,741, forward strand.
ATTTTCCCCTCAGCTGGTTACCGAGATATGGAATTTTATATTGGGGCAGACAAAAGTAAACATACTATAGACCAGAGGTTCCCAAACCACGGCCCACGGTCCACTTGTGGCCCGCCAGCTGTCAGAAAGTGGCACGCGAGGCCTAGTTATTTAATATAATATATTTTAATAATTTCAAAAATGCACTCGGAGCGCCCCGTCAGCGTGCGATAATTTACTCTGCTGGTGGTTGTTATGCTCAGATATTATCGAATGCGCCTGTTCAGTTCGCAACGAAACGTTATGAGGTTCCCATATCCCAGCCTTGTCGACCAATCAGAGTGTGCAAGGCGCCATGTTGTCGTCTGTTACAACTGTTTAGCAGGGTCGGTAGTATTGTGTTGAAATTATATATGTTTTTTTTCAAATAAAAGTGTATCATTAAAGCCGATAAACATGTGTGTGAAAAATCTAAAATAAAAGAATAGTAAAAAGTGAAAATGTGAAGAAGTTGCTTGTCGTGAATTCAACGACGATTGGACGGATAAATTTATATTTATGCCTAGCCATAGTGGTAAACCAGTTTGCTTAATTTGCGGATTTTGTAAATTGTAAATTGTTATTCATTGGCACTGGATGAATCCACTGACATTTCTGACACCGCTCAGATCGCAGTTTTTGCTCCAGCAATAAACGATAATGTTGAAGTCAAACATCGGGGAACGGCTGGCCGAGTGTCTAGAACTCCGGACTCTCCTTCGGGAGACCCGGGTTCGATCCTTCGGTAAGGTGTGGGATTTTTTTTCTGTAGGGGGCAAAAAGAAAATCCTAACCTGCACAGTTCGCAGCGACTGCACTAGCCAGGCGGCCTTAATTCCTCAGGCTCAAAGACCCCTCTGCCATACACCGCAAGGTACTCTATTGGCAGTAAATGACAAGTTGATAGTTGACGAAAGTTAAGAAAGTTAAGGTAAGAATGATATAGCAAGACTTTTATAATTTTATAACGTTGTGGCCCGCTTAACTACCGAAAATAGTAGATATGGCCCTCTGCTTGAAAAGCTTGGGAACCACTGCTATAGACGATTTACATTCGAACATAAATTTACTTAACCCTCATCCAACGCCATGCCCAACCGCGTGACATTGACGGTCAGAATATCCACTCATAAACCATGCGTTGAGAAATCTGAATTTGGGGAGTGAAGAATTCAAAAGGGGATAACTGAGACATCCTAAAGCAAGACGTCTGGAATATCTTAGCCTTAGCCTTATTATTTTCAACTAGCTCGTATATTCAATAGGGTACACTTCACGACTTTGTGGCGACAATTGATTGTTTTATGTTTAATGATTGATGTGTGAGTAGGTTGAATTATCGTTGTCCTTTTCTTAGATATCTAGGGGACCATCCGGGCTGCCAGGACTTGCCCATAATGTTGTTATTAAGGAATTAGGCACAATTATTTAACACATCTGATTCACTCCAAGTCCAGCCATGCACATTTTGTAATGACGTTTTCACAAAAAGAAATGTATACTTGTTTTAATCCAAAGGACCCTTTTGTCTTAGGATATGTCCACTTCTGGACCTTTTTTCACCTTGTATCACCATGGCATACAATGTATAGCCATGCTGAAAAGAGCTATTTAAAAGACAATTAAAGTTAAACAAATAACATTGACCAAGAACAGGTAATAAAAACTAATAGGTGGGGAAAAACAATCACACACAAACACACACACACACACACACACACACACACGCACGCACGCACGCACGCACGCACGCACGCACACACACAAATAGAAAATGTAGCTAACCGAAAATCTTCCCAAATCTGCAATGCTGGAATATCAGTTTTTTGTATTAAAAAAAAAGCTAAAAGTGCAACAACTCGTTGCAATGTTCTCACAGAAATTGCAAAAGAAATGCATTTTCTGCGCGTGAGTACGTCGTAAACCTATGAAATAAAACGTTAAACTTAAGCACAGCCGCCATAAATAAAATAGTGCACGATTTATAGCCTGACATATTTCGGTACATCTCGTCAAATGCATACTGTAGGGTAATATATTATGTGAAGTGAGGAAACAAATTATTCTTTGGCTTAAATATGATGTACATCGTCGCTCAAATACAGCATGATGTCTCGGAAACTGAAACACGTTTTTCCATAAAGAGTGCTTAGAGTGGTTTAGGAAAACAATAAATAAGTAAAGGAACCATGGTTCTTGGGGGCAGTGGCAAGGATCGACCAGCACGAGCATGGACAGAGACCTTTAACGACAAGTGAGTATGTCGTAAATGTAATAAATAAAACGTTGAACATTTAATATAGTACCTTTGATTTGCAATACAAGAAAGGCACTGCTCTATCGTTGCTCTTTTAGATGACAACAGCAAAGAACCAGCAGCGTCTTTTCGGGCCGAACTGCATAACACACCAAACGCCGTAATGCATAGTAAGGTCAAAGTGAATAATCCTTTTACCTGTCTAAAGGCTATCTGGCATGTGATGCTAGCTCCATATTTTCATATATCGACAAGCCAGAGATGATATGATCAATATTACACTTATCGACAAGCCAGAGATGATATGATCAATATTACACTTATCGACAAGCCAGAGATGATATGATCAATATTACACTTATCGACAAGCCAGAGATGATATGATCAATATTACACTTATCGACAAGCCAGAGATGATATGATCAATATTACACTTATCGACAAGCCAGAGATGATATGATCAATATTACACTTATCGACAAGCCAGAGATGATATGATCAATATTACACTTATCGACAAGCCAGAGATGATATGATCAATATTACACTTATCGACAAGCCAGAGATGATATGATCAATATTACACTTATCGACAAGCCAGAGATGATATGATCAATATTACACTTATCGACAAGCCAGAGATGATATGATCAATATTACACTTATCGACAAGCCAGAGATGATATGATCAATATTACACGTATCGACAAGCCAGAGATGATATGATCAATATTACACTTATCGACAAGCCAGAGATGATATGATCAATATTACACTGATTGCATTTACTTCCCAAGACATTCCTTGATACCTATTTTAAGACTGGGTCGACCTCGGAGCCCAGTTCAATATTTAAAAAAAAAAAATAAAGTCGCTTAAAAGTTGAGGGGGTCGGAGTCATTGCACCTTGTTTTATCCCATATGGCTTAATCTCTTTCCGCAGCGCGGAAAGCGTCTCACAAAGAACGAACTCCGTAGCTTCAGCGACGATCTCCAGGAGTCTCCGGAAAAAAATGCACGCGTGAACCGAAGGATGCGGCCCGGAATCGAACCCACAAATTTCAGAGCCCGAGTCAGACGGTTTGACCACTTCGCCACGGAGCCTCTCGATAAATATTAGCTGCGGTGGGATTTGAACTCACGCCTCAGAAGAGAACCAGCGCATTAGGCCGCTCGGCAAGCTACCTTCATAACTTAACACCTTCAATATTTAAAAGCCACCTAAATATGAATTCCATTAAGAGATCGTGGAAATGAAAACGCAGGAGACCACTTGGGAGAAAGGGGGGGGGGGGGAAGAGGGGATTGCCACAGGACTGAGGATCTACCATTGGGCCGGAATGAGACCCACGTTCTGAAAAGGACCTGCTACATGATGATGATTTTTTTACGTTCACTTGATCTGAACTCCAGCGTAGTCCATTCACGTGCTATTACTGCCAGTACACTGTGCCGATTATTGCGTGTGGATTAGTTTTCCCTATTACCTGTGTCCCTCGCTTTCGGACTTCAGAAGTACTGTAATTAACGCTCCTAAGTCAAGGACGAGAAGTCAACATTTTAGTCAAACTGAGCGGTATATAGGTTGAATCCGCTACCTCGGTATTAATACACCGGATGTTTAAGAACTAGCTCTCATCATTTCCGCCATGGTGACCTCCTGGTGGTGATTAATGTAAGTTGAATGTTAATTGTTGCTCCTGCCTTCCTTTCCGGACCGCGCCACAAAAGCGGCTGTTCTGAATGAACTAGCGGGTATATAAACTGTTTAGATGGAGGCTGGTGTTACAACCATAGGTAAGGTGGTACAGTGACAAAAGAAAGCCGGATTTATGACATGTAGGAATGAACACGCCACGACTTTGTCGTACTTCCTCCTATTTCTGAAGATATTAATAGACATCTACTATCAACGGAGACATCGACTGTGTACGCTTTTATTGTGCAAGTTCGACGATCTGCAGACCAGCTTATATTATAGACAAACCTCGACTATGTACACATCTATGGTAACACTTCCACGATGATCAGAGCTGATAATTCATCAGAAAGACGTCAACTATGAACGCATCTATTCTATTGTGCCATGTTGACGATCGTCAGATCTGCTTATACTGTAGAAAAACCTCGACTAAGTACACGTCTGTCGTGGCAGGCACTCCTACAATGATACACAGATCAGCTTATACCATAGAAAACCCTCGACTATGTACACATCTGTCGTGGCAGGAACTCTGACGATGATACACAGATTCGCGTATACTAGAGAAACACTTCTACCATGTACACATCTGTCGTAACATTAAAATTCGCACAAGTAAAACAGAAGTAATGACTATAACTAAAGAAGAAAACACAACAACAATTCACCTAAACGAACATCCCCTGAAACAAGTAAAGAGTTTCAAGTACCTAGGAAGTATAATATCATAAAGTGGCAAATCAGAAGACGAGATCGAAAAGAGACACATACAGCTCAACTCCGTTACAACAACGGACACATACAGCTTACCCTTCCTATAAAAACAGACACATACCGCCCAACTCTGTTATAACAACGAAAACATACAGAGCAACTATACATACTAGACACATACATGTAAATCTACTATTACAACAGACACATATAGCGCAACTCTGCTATAACAATAGAAACATGCATGCATCTCTGCTATAACAACATACATATACAGCGCATCTCTGCTATAACAACAGACATATACAGCGCATCTCTTCTATAACAACATACATATACAGCGCATCTCTTCTATAACAACAGACATATACAGCGCATCTCTACTATAACAACAGACATATACAGCGCATCTCTTCTATAACAACATACATATACAGCGCATCTCTTCTATAACAACATACATATACAGCGCATCTCTGCTATAACAACATACATATACAGCGCATCTCTGCTATAACAACATACATATACAGCGCATCTCTGCTATAACAACAGACATATACAGCGCATCTCTACTATAACAACATACATATACAGCGCATCTCTGCTATAACAACAGACATATACAGCGCATCTCTTCTATAACAACAGACATATACAGCGCATCTCTGCTATAACAACAGACATATACAGCGCATCTCTTCTATAACAACAGACATATACAGCGCATCTCTACTATAACAACAGACATATACAGCGCATCTCTTCTATAACAACAGAGACATACAACGTAACTCTGCTATAACAACAGACATATACAGCGCATCTCTACTATAACAACAGAGACATACAACGTAACTCTGCTATAACAACAGACATATACAGCGCATCTCTGCTATAACAACAGAGACATACAACGTAACTCTGCTGTAACAACAGACACACAGCCAAATCTGCTGTAACAACAGACACATACATGTAATTTTTTGCTATAACAACAGACACATACAACGCAGCTCTGCTATAACAACAGACATATACAGCGCATCTCTACTATAACAACAGAGACATACAACGTAACTCTGCTGTAACAACAGACACACAGGCAAATCTGCTATAACAACAGACACATACAGTAATTTTTGCTATAACAACAGACACATACAACGCAGCTCTGCTATAACAACAGACATATACAGCGCATCTCTTCTATAACAACAGAGACATACAACGTAACTCTGCTGTAACAACAGACACACAGGCAAATCTGCTATAACAACAGACACATACATGTAATTTTTTGCTATAACAACAGACACATACAACGCAGCTCTGCTATAACAACAGTCACATGCAGCGCCACTCTGCTAAAAGAAAAGATAATACAGCGCATCAGACACAACTTAACGGTCATACTAGAAGATGAATGGACTATTTAATAAAACAACAAGAAGAAGATCTTCTTTTGCACTTTACAACTGGATCACAGGCCTTCACCCAACCCAAGCCTAGTCGACCTGTCATTGACTATTTTCTGCAAACCTCTGTTATGTCCATCCCATAATATTCATCTGTCTGTAATTCTCTTATCCGCCCGTTTAAGATTTCCCTCTATTTAGTTTGCCCTGGGGCTTCTGGTTATACAGTTATCAGGTTTTCTCGATGTGTGTCCTACCCAGCACCAGAACCTTTTCCTCATTTCTTGATTCGCTATAATCTGTTTAGTTCTTACTATAAGCTCCGCTTAAGTGAATCTGTGCTATCATTTTAGTCCTTCTTTCCTGCACAGACACTATTTAATGAATGTTTCTAGGTTGAACAAGAGGATTTTGGATCATAATATGCAATCTAACGTAGTTTGTTGCTAAAAGGATAGCCATAGCAAAGATTACCCCACGTCAAGCTTGGGGATAGCCAAGTGATCGGTAATCCCACAACTATCGTTAGTTTGTAGTCTAGAGGATAACCCTATTAACAGTAATTCCACTGTTACCATTACTCCACCATAATGGTCATACTAACGCCCACCTTGTTTTAAATCTACGAACTTAAGCAGACGACGTGGCTTAGTGGCAGTGAACACCATTCCCGAATACATCGAGTGGAGGGTTCAAAATCAGCTGCTGACGATTTGGAAGCTGGCTGCCTGGCGCTGATTTCGATGGTGTGAGTGTCGGTCGTTCAAAAAGCAATGCAAACTCCTGAACATAAACAAATGTCTAATAAATTACAGCCCCCCCCCCCCCCCCCAAAAAAAAAAACACCAAACAAACAAACAAACAAACAAACAAAAACAAACAACAAACACGCAGGTTGAATGACGCAATAGATTATGCAACCACATGTATACAACATTCAAGATTGGTGAATCACCCATGAACAAATATAGACTGGCGTCGCGGACAGCAGATCACATACTCAAAGACTGCCCAAAATACAACATATCTAGACAACCATTCTATCCTAGAGAAACAACAGTGGAAGATAAACTCTATAGACCATTGAGTGAACTAAAAAGACAGTTAAATTCATACAAGAGACAACATTGCAGTTACAGACATATTTCAAGCGAACGAAAGAAGAAGAAGAATGATATGCAAGTAGCTTTTAATGGACTTCAACACAGAACCCACACACAGCAGGTTACACAATTTATTGCCTGGCATATTTCACTGTTTCTCGTTAGGTGCATACTGGAGAAACAAGCAGAAGCAAACAAGTGAATCCTTTTGGTTGAAATACAACACCATTCCCCTCCTCCCATGTTCCACCACCCCAAACACACACTTAAATGTAGCCGCCTGTGTTACCAGGGTAGTCACAAACTGACTAACAATGTTGTTATTTTGTCTTAGTTTACACAGGGGTGAGTGTCAGGGGGCGATGGCTGCACACTTGGCACGCTGAATGAAACGTTGATTGTTCGTGATATAAAGTACACGAAATGCGTTCTCTTCGCGAATAGCAGAGTCGACCTTCTGACTAAAGTTCAAGAGAAGACGAGAAACGGATTACAGGACGTAGCAGTCGACTCCAGTGTGTTTTTTTTTTTTTTTCTTTTTTCTGTTGTTGACTGTTTGTGATTTCTTGTCAAATTTAAGTTCGGTAGTTTGCCATTAATGGCAAACTACTGAACGTAAACTTGCCAAGACATCAACAACAGCAGTGCTGGTGTTGACAGCGATGTCCTGTAAATAAGATATGCAAAACACAATGTTTGCCATTGCTTTCTGAACGGCCGGCATTCATACCATTGCATGAAAATCAACGCAAAGCGGTCTTCTTCCAAATCTCCCGCATGTGTGTTCGGAAACGCAGTATGCGGGATTACTAATAGCACCCGCAATTCGGCGCCACAGAGCCAGTTTCCTGGCAACACAACTGATGTTAGAATGCAAGCGAACAGAACCCTCCCATCATACGCACAAAAGACTTTATTCACTTCGGTAACAGACAAAGCAACCATACGGGAAACATGCATGTCTGCATGTGGAGCTGTATATACATCACCTGGTTGTCTAATGATTTTGAATAACAAAGGCACAAACAATAGATTGCACGATTTATTGTCTGGCATATTTTGCTGTATCTTGTCCGGTGCGTACTGCAGAAATCACACAACATAAAATAAAGTAATTAGATACATCCTTCAAACTGAAATATACGGGTATTCACATAGTAATCTCAATTGTCTACCACGGTAATTTTAAAATGACTATCATGTCTTTCGCCGGCTTCCTGGCCTAGAGGTTAACGACTTTTCTCCGTAATCGCGTTTACTCTCGTAAGTAACGTGACGACGGTGAGAATCAGCAGTGGCTCGAATCGCGTCGGTAACTTACGGGATATGTGAGCCGGCCGCTCAGAAAGTAATGGCAAACTACTGAGCGTAATCTTGCCAAGAAATCAACAACCAGCTGAAAGATGCTGATGTTAACAGTGATGTCCTGTAAAGGATATGCGAACAATTTAATTTAATCATGTCTTTCGCTTGCTCCGTGGCGAAGGAGTAACGGGTGCAGTTCGTGATCCCACATACTCCCGTTTGAAACGCATCTGCGCGCGATTTGGCAGCAGACCGCGTTGCGTTGGCTTTTTACGAAATGGTATGGGTGCCGGTCGTTCAGAAAGCATTGGCAAACTACTAACCGTAAACGTGCCAAGACATCACAATAGCAAAATATTATGGTGTTGACTGCAACGTCCTGCAAATGATATGCAACAAACTTATTTGTACCATGTATGTCTGTTTGCACAAAACTGGCCTATGCAGATTAATCGTGACGTTGTGTGATTGCTGCAGTATGTACCTAACAAGATGCAGCGAAATATGCCAGGCAATAAATCATGCAATCTATTGTTTATGTCTTCGTTATTGAAATTCATTACGGGAAAACATTATCTTGAATAATGATTGCTTCATTGTTGTGCCAGGGATTGCAGATGTAAAAGGAAAAGAAAGAGCAGTTAGGCCTGCTGGTTTAGCTGGTGTGGGGAGTGGAGAAGCAACTAGTTAGGCCTGCTGGTTTAGCTGATGTGGGGAGTGGAGAAGCAACCAGTTAGGCGTGCTGGTTTAGCTGGTGTGGGGAGTGGAGAAGCAACCAGTTAGGCGTGCTGGTTTAGCTGGTGTGGGGAGTGGAGAAGCAACTAGTTAGGCCTGCTGGGTTTAGCTGGTGTGTTGAGTGGAGAAGCAACTAGTTAGGCGTGCTGGTTAGCTGGTGTGGGGAGTGGAGAAGCAATTAGTTAGGCCTGCTGGTTTAGCTGGTGTGGGGAGTGGAGAAGCAACTAGTTAGGCCTGCTGGTTTAGCTGGTGTGGGGAGTGGAGAAGCAACTAGTTAGGCCTGCTGGTTTAGCTGGTGTGGGAGTGGAGAAGCAACTAGTTAGGCCTGCTGGTTTAGCTGGTGTGGGGAGTGGAGAAGCAACTGGCCAGGCTGACATCCTGAACACCTTCGGAAAATCATGACGAGTAAACGACTCATGGATGTGATTCTGCAACTGTCACCAGACTGTGAAAACATCAAATCCATCGGGATGAATCTAGATAAGATCGCCATGTCGAGGGTCACGGAAGAATAGTCAACCAACACAAAAATGGCGTCGTCAGTCGCTACACGCTGTGAAGATACTCATTTGGGGGGGGGGGGGGGGATCTCTACACTTATGGACTAATTGTTTGATGTGCAATGAGGATGATATGCTGACTGACTGACCAACTAAATAACGTGCATGTTACACACTGACATCCTGAGCAACAAGCAGTTTATCCTTTATTGAGCTTCACGTATAATAATGACATAAATATCAAAATAGATCAATCTAAACTACCCAGTGACATTTAAAAGAAAACGTGGTGCAGATATAAAGAAAAGATGCGACGCATTCACACACTCTTTGACAAAGAATGAGCAAAATTTTTCATAATGGTAAAATCGCAAGTAAAATATTTCTCTTAATGAAAACTTTGTGTGTGTGGTATATTCTTCCTGTGGATGTCAATGTTGGACAATGAGTTATGACATGGTGTAGAAATTGGAGACAAGGGAGATGTGGTTTTTAAGAAAACAATTATTGAGATGTCGTTGACAGAGATAAATACCAAATGCTGGGGTATTGTGATTTGCAGATTTCACAAGATTACTCATTAAACCCATCAGGATAAAATTATTCATAATTATAGGCCTATATTACAGAAAAGATGGAATAGAGAAATTAGACTCATGTAGGAAAAATGCCAGTCAAGAGAAGCCGGTGGAAACAGAGAAAGATTTTTAATGGAAAGTTTAAACAAACAGATCGGCAACAATAACAATATAGGTGCCATTACCTTTATTAAAATAACATAGATATGGAGAGTGGAAGGGTCATGATCGCCGATGTCTGCTTCAGATCAAACATGCGGAAGAATTAGTCATCCTTTGAGCTGTTAGGTTAATGCAAGATAATACCATATTATTGTTTACGTTATTACAACAGTGTATTCTCTTAATGAATTTAAACAAAAAAGACATGCACAGTAAGTTGCACAATGTGCTACATCTCGTCATGTGCATTCTGCAGCATTACATATCATACGAAGTAATTAGATGAATTATATATTGCTAAACTGCGGCCTTAAAATTAACAAGGTAACAAGCATTTCACACATTATATTCGACGAACAACAAATATACTCGGGCTTTAGTATTTAGACGTTTCCAACTAATTTTATTTAGACAGAAAGACTTTATAGTTAATTTGTCATTACTGTGGGAATAACAAACGTTCCATATTCGTACAGTAACAGTGACGTTGTGTGTTGAGTTGAGTTGAGTTAAGAACCGATATCACTGCACTCAGGACATACCCATACGTGCTGCGTCCCCTCATTCAACAGCCAGCGAAGAGTCATACTACTAATCGTTCCCACCGCTATCTGATTAAAAGTTCTCCTGGTTTTCCCTCTCAGTTTTGAGATTCTTCCAGAACCCCTGCCGATCCCCGCAATCTCATTCCTTCCACTTATGGGTTCTCAATCTGTTCTTCCGCCTTCTCCACGTAGTCCCACAAGCGCACGACCACCTCCCCCTTGTCCATAGGCAAACTACCACCAAGAGGTGCATTCCCTGCTAGCCTATCAGCCTGTTCATTCCCCCGTACCCCTGCATGGCCAGGGCAAAATATCCATACAATTCTCACAATATGTGACCTCTGAAGCGACGAGAGCCATTCCACACGAAACATTCCTTTCTCCACCTTACTAAGCATACTCTTTGAATCCGTAATGAATACAACGTGTGTTGCAGTGGTCTCCTCTAGCCACCGGAATGCCGCTTCTACTGCCTCCACCTCCATTCTCATGCTAGAGTTCGTAGTCTCATATGCCAGACTCTCCTTTTTCAAAACTCGTCCATTAGCCTTTGCAATACACTTTGACTTTGTGTGTTGAGTATTAAAGCTAAACTATAATTTATTTATTCACTTCATATGCTGCATGATTCTGTAGTATGAACCTGATGACATGCAGCGAAATATTGCCGGCAACACATTGTGGTCAGATTAGTGTCCTAAACCTGCGACTGGCCTAGGCAAGCCGGCAGGGGATCTTCATACTGCTCGTAGAAAAACTAAGAAGTATAAACGGACTGACCCAAACGGCTATCGACCCGGCAATGTTAATGGACTACGAGATAGAGCAGCGATTCAAAAAATAGGCACAATGAACGTCTGTGGTTTCAATAGTAAAGAAGAAGAGCGTATAGAAACAATGGAGGAGAGGAAAATTGGACTGATGGGAATAGCGGACACCAGAACAAAGGGGAAAGGATGCAAGGAGCTCCACCGCAGTTACACGTTTGTTTACTCTGGAGTAGAACAGCAAGAAAGGGCAAGACACGGTGTGGGAATAGTCATCGAACCACGGCTAGCAAGAGGAATACTAGAAATAAAATATATATCAGAAAGAATCATAACAGTGAGAATAAAAGAACAAACAATTACAACATATGTACAAATATACGCACCATGTAATGCAAACAATAATGAGCAAGAATGCGAGGACTTCTACGAAGACATACATGACGTGCTAAATAAAATAGATAAGCAGGACAACATCATAGTTATGGGAGACTTCAATGCAAGACTAGGACATAACAGAGTGGGCATAGAAAAACATCTGGGAGCATTTGGAGATCAGCATAATGAAAGGAATGATAACGGAAGTAGACTGATAGAGCTTTGCAGCCAACACGACCTCTATATAACAAACACATTCTATAAACATAAAGATTCACAAGTATACACCTGGTATAAATGGAACGATCTAGATACTAAAAGCCAAATTGATTTTATATTAACAAGAAATAACAGAAAGAGAAATATATTAGATGCAAGGGCAGTGCCCAATTTCAGTATAAACACAGATCATAAAGCAGTCGTTGCCACAATAAGAACCATCAGAAGAAGAAAACAAAGAGCAGGAAAATACATGCCATGCGAATCAGTAAACTTAAAAAACCTTAAAGACGAGGCAGTAAGGGAAAATTATGAGAAAGAACTAACTGAACTCTTTGTAAAATTACCTACAGAAAGAAAAACAGTGGAAGAAGAATGGGAGATGTTCAAATCAAGCATTTTAAATACTGCAAAAATAACATGTGGAACCACGAAAAAACGCAAAACACGGATAAAGAAAATAACAAGTTGGTGGAACGCAGAAGTAAAGAAAGCGGTAAAAGACAAAAAGGAAAAATATAAAAAGTGGTTGAAGAGCAAACAGGAATGTGATTACATAGAATATAGAATAGCGAGAAGACATGTGAGTAGAATAGTAAAGAGGGAAAAACAAAAAGACTGGGAAGAGTATGGAGAAACCCTAAATAAAAACTACAAGGAGGCAACTAGAAACTTCTACAAAAAGATAAGTGCAATGCGAACCAGAGGAGAACCCTTTGACCCAACTGAAATAATTAACAGCGAAAATGGAGAACCAATAAGTGAACAAAAACAAATCCTAATAAGATGGAAGCAGTATTTCGAACAACTTCTCAACATCCCATCAGATGTCACAGGAATTCAAGAGACCTACACAGATGTCACCGAAGAACTAGAACCAGACATACTAAAAGAAGAAATTATAGAAGCCATCAGATTAGCCCCATTGAACAAATCACCGGGACAGGATGAAATACCAAATGAACTAATTAAAGCAGCAAGAGAAGTAGGAACAGCTTGGCTACATAGACTATTCAACCATGTTTGGGTAGAACAACAGACACCACGAGACTGGGGAAACGCCATAATTATCCTAATTTGGAAAAACAAAGGCAGCAAAAGAGACTGTACACAATACAGAGGCATTTCACTGTTGAGTCATACTGGGAAAATATTTTGCAAAATTCTTGAAAAAAGATTACGAACTACTTAGAACCCCAGCTAAGCGAAACGCAACTTGGATTTAGGAAAAACAAAAGATGCACGGTCGCCATTTTTGCTCTTAGACAACGTATGGTAAAATTAATCGAATTCAATGAAACACTCTACTTAGCCTTTGTCGACCAAGAAAAGGCATTCGATAGGGTAGATAGAAACAAGCTGTGGGAAATCCTTAAACAATATGGAGTGAGTACACATCTAACAAACCTATGTAGAAGTTTATACAACAACAGTGAATGCATAGTGAGAGCAACTGGAGGACACTCAGAACCCTTCACCATAAGATCTGGAGTACGACAAGGTTGTGTCCTGTCCCCTCTCTTGTTCATAACATATATAGACAACATATGTAAAGAAACCAGCCAAGCAGAGACAGCAAGAATACCGCATGACGAGAACACAGAAGAAGAACCATCTGCAAATCTAACCATTAGAGAACTCCTGTTTGCGGACGACCAAGCACTAATAGCAAATCAGAAAGCTGAATTACAAGACCACATGAATAGTCTAAACGAAATGTTAGGGAACATAACATGAAAATTAGCACAAGCAAAATTGAGGTAATGACTATAACTAAAGAAGAACAAACAGCAACAATTCAGCTCAACGAACAACCCTTGAAACAAGTAAAGAGTTTCAAGTACCTAGGAAGTATAATATCATCAAATGGCAGAAGACGAGATCGAAAATAGGTGCAATAAGGCAAATCAACTCATTGGACAAATGGCACCAATACTAAAGAACAAACATGTATCAATAACTACTAAGAAAGCACTTTACAACACAATCTTCCTACCAACTCTGTGCTACCAATGCCAAACCTGGACAATGACAGAAAAAGGGAAAAGAAATATCCTGAGAAGAATACTCAACGTATCAAGAAGAGATAAGATCAGAAATGAAGAAATCAGGACTAAAGTGGGGGTTATAGCAGCACTAGATTTTATTAGAAAGCAGCAAGTCAAATGGTTTGGCCATGCAAGTAGGTTACCAGTCAACAGCATGCCACAACAAGCAAAGATGTACAGACCAGATGGAAACAGAGGAAGAGGCCGACCACGTAAACGTTGGACGGAGGGAATAGCAGAATCCATGGGAATGTCGATATACGAAGCCCATAACCGGGCACTCTCACGAAATTTATACTTCACCTCGACACCGCAAGGTATAAGAGGAACACGATGAGATGACACATTGTGTAACCTATTGTTTATATTACATATGATTACATTACACAAATAATCCCATATGCTTGTTACATTATTACAGCTATAATACAATATTCTTCTTATATTAGTACAGCCATAAAACACTATTCTTGTTATATTATTACAGCTATAATACTATAGTATTGTTATATTATTATAGCTACTATAGCATATTCTTGTTATATTATTATAGCTATAATACCATATTCTTGTTATATTATTACAGCTCATTGGCACCTTTCCGCCTTGACAGACGATAGTTTGTTACATTGTGCTTCAAAAAGGTTTAATAACTACGATCCATGGCGGTGGCGAGTGTGGCTGGTAAGGCCAATTCTTGCTGCAAATGTTTACCCACAGTAGGTGCATGTAAAAACATGGTCATTTCCACCATTTTGCACCATCTTACGTCTCTCACGCTCTGCAATCATTTTCTCCTTTGTCTTTATTCCATTTCTGACAGTTGCCCTCCATGCAATACGTTCAGCGGCGACGTGCTCCCAATGTGCATTATCAATGCCTGTATCAATCATGTCCCGCTTACACACATCTTTGTATCGTAGTAGAGGCCGACCCTGAGATCTCCTACCCGTCTGTAATTCACCAAAAAAAGATGTCCTTTGGTATTCTACCATCATCCATCCTCCTAACGTGTCCTAGCCATCTAAGTCTACGAAGACTGAGCATGGAATACACCGTCACACAACCTGATCTTTCCAATACTTCATTATTTGTGATTTTGTCTTGCCACTTAATACCAAGTATTCTTCGCAGACACCGCATATGAAAGCTGTTTACACGTTTCTCTTGGCGTGAGTAAGTTGTCCAGGTTTCACTGCCATAAAGAAGAGTACTAAGGACACAGGCTTGGTAGACGAGGACTTTTGTTTTGGCAGTAAGCTTCCTGTTCTCCCAGACTCTTTTTGCTAACATGTTCATTGTTGTTGCTGCCTTACCAATCCTGATGTTGATTTCCTGATCGAGGGATAATTTGCTATTTACCTCTGATCCTAGATATGTAAAATGGTCTACTATCTCCAGTTCGGCGTGTCAATAAAGATTGATGGTACACCATGTGCACCTTGTGACATAATCTGTGTCTTCTTTTTGTTAATTGTTAAACCAAATTCAGAACAAGCATTGGAGAATGCAGATAGTAGATGTTGTAATTCTTCCTCAGAGTGGGTCGTAATCGCAGCATCATCCGCAAAAAGCAACTCTCTGATTAGTACCCTGCTAATTTTGGTCTTGGCCTTCAATCTCTGAGCATTATAGAGGTCCCATCTGAGCGTGAGTGAATGTATATACCTACCATCCTGATCACGAAATGCATATTTCAGTAGAAGTGAAAAGTATATCCCAAAGAGGGTGGGGGCTAGTACACAACCTTGCTTAACTCCACTCTTGATTTCAAACTCTTCTGAAGTTGAGCCATCAAACTTGATTATACCCTTCATGCCTGTGTGGAACGATTCCACAATGGACAGAAGAGTTGGTGGGCAGCCAATATTCTTTAGTGCTTTGAACAGACCCTCATGACTGACCAAATCGAATGCCTTTGTGAGGTCGATGAAGGCAATAAACAGTGGCTGATTTTGTTCCCGGCATTTTTCTTGCATCTGTCGCAATGAGAATATCATATCAATGGTAGACCGGTTCTGACGGAAGCTGCACTGTGATTCGGGGTAAATTTGATCTCCCAGGACTTGAAGTCTGCGCAGGACAATTCTGGCAAATACTTTCCCAACAATACACAGAAGTGAGATACCCCTATAGTTGTTACAGTCGTTCCGCTCTCCCTTGTTCTTGTACAGCGTTATGATGTTTGAATCTTTGAAATCCTGTGGGACTTGTCCTTCTCGCCAGCATAGCTCTATTAGCTGGTGGATCTGTAGAGCGAGTGTGTCTTGCCCACTCCTGATTACCTCTATTGGAATCCCATCCTTACCTGGAGCCTTTCCAGATGCAAGCTCATGTATAGCACACTTAACTTCTGTTATGGTGGGAAGTGTGTCCAGGTAGTCAAGAGTTGGTAGAGCATCTATGGCGTTGAGGGCATCATCCGCTAGCTTGGTTTCACTTTAGTAAAGCTCTAAATAGTGCTCGACCCATCTATCCATCTGCTGTTTCTTATCAGTGATGATTTCTCCAGTCAAGGTTTTCAGCGGTGCACTTCTTTTGATCATTGGACCACAGGCTTTCTTTATCCCTTCATACATGCTTCTGATGTTTCCCTTATCACTTGCGATTTGAATGGACTCACATAACTTGATATAATAGTCATTCGCACACTGCCTGGCAGCCTTTTGTACATCCTTCCTCGCTTGCTTCAGTTCACTCAGAGTGTTACGCGTTGGTCTTTCCTTGCTTCTTAAGAGAGCTATCTTCTTTTTATCAATCAAGGGCTGCAGTATCTGGCTGTTTGCCGCAAACCAGTCCTGCCTCTTATGATCCACAGTGCCGTAAACCCCTACCGCTGTTTTATAAATAGTTTCCTTAAGTTTACTCCATTTATCATTTACTATACAATTTTCTGATGTATCATTGAAAGCGTCTTCAAGTTGCTGTTGAAATTCAAAGCACTTTCCAGGATCGTGAGTGTTAATAATATTAATCCTGGGGCTAGACTTGTGTTTAGCTGTGTAGATTATTATAGTATTGTTATATTATTATAGCTACTATACCATATTCTTGTTATATTATTACAGCTGTAATACCATATTCTTGTTATATTATTATAGCTATAATACCATATTCTTGTTATATTATTACAGCTAAAATACTATAGTATTGTTATATTATTATAGCTACTATACCATATTCTTGTTATATTATTACAGCTGTAATACCATATTCTTGTTTCATTATTGCAGCTGTAATACCATATTCTTGTTATATTATTACAGCTATAATACCATATTCTTGTTATATTACAGCTATAAAACACTAATCTTGGTATATTATTACAGCTATAATACCACATTCTTGTTATATTATTACAGCCATAATACTATAGTATTGTTACATTATTATAGCTACTATAGCATATTTTTGTTATATTATTATAGCTATAATACCACATTCTTGTTATATTATTACAGATACAATACCATATTCATGTTATATTATTATAGTTATAATACCATATTCTTGTTATATTATTACAAGCTGTAATACCATATTCTTGTTATATTATTACAGCTATAAAACACTATTCTTGTGATATTATTACAGCTATAAAACACTGTTCTTGTTATATTATTATAGTTGTAATACCATGTTCTTGTTATATTATTACAGCGATAATACCATATTCGTATTATATTATTACAGCTATAATACCATATTCTTGTTATGTTATTAAAACTATACTACTATGTTCCTATACAATACCATATTCTTGTCATTTTATTAAAACTATAATACCATATTCTTGTTATATTATTAAAACTATAATACTATATTCCTGTATAATTCCACATTTTGTTAATTTATTAAATCTATAATACGAGGGGGTTTCAAATGACAACTTTAAATATGTAATTTAAATTCCAACAACCATGCCATTGTCTTGTAACCTGTCAATATTGTTGTTAAGGATGTCAAGAATGGTAATCAAGTGACATCACGGTGCAGACGAACACGATGACGTCATAAGACAAGTTTAAAGATGGCAGCCCCACTTTTGATATGCACCAAAGAGAAGCTGTTTTCTGTTAGTAGTAATCTACGGCGTAACTAATGAGTAAATGGGGTTTGCAACCCCCGATAAATCATTCTTTACGGAGTTATCTCGCCATCTTGTTTCGTCATAAAAGCCAATCTCATTTTTGAAATTTTGGCGTGTATTTTCTTGGTACTTCCGGTTGTCCTGATGACTACTTCCTGTTGTCACATCCGGTCCCGGGGGCGGGCGGGCACGAACAGGTACCTCCGCCGGCCGCCTCCGCTTCCCCCGACTGCTCCTGAGACCATTCAAAGACAACGAGGCAAGCCCCGGGCATGTAGAGTACTTATATAGCTAAGTATACCAAATAGGCGCCGGGCACCTGGGTTCGAGTCCCAGTGGGTGTGTGTGGGTGTGTGGTGTGGGGTGTGTACGGGGTAGGCCGATGTGAGGGCGCGAGGGAATAGGCCCCTACCCCGGATATTAGCCTTTGCCCCACAATAGGGTCCGCCAACCACACCTACTGAGAGGAAATGAAAAATTGCGTAAATATGAACAGAAAAATCTACAAATATTGTCATAAATTGTACATCTCGAAGGGCAAAACCTGTCGGTATAATTGGCTGAAGACAAATATGATTCAGTTGGCAGTAATCGCACAAAAGCGGTAAAATCTGCATCAGCGAGGCAAGCGTGTGCACGTAGAAAAAAAATGTAAATATTGGCTTTCACCTGAAAAATGTATATAACTGCAATGGTGGCTTTTACGTGTGTGTGTGTGTGTGTGTGTGTGTGTGTGTGTGTGTGTGTGTGTGTGTGTGTGTGTGTGTGTGTGTGTGTGCGTGTGTGTGTGTGTGTGCATGCGTGCTTGCGTGTGTGTGAGTTAGTGTGTGTGTATGTGCCGTGTCATAACACGACCAAATGTATGCTTCGTACTATAGCTATGTGTCTATCTTTTACATATTACAATCAAGCTATAATGCATTGCATTTACAGGACGTCGCAGTCAGCCCTAACATTATTTGGTTGTTCGTGTGCCATCATGATTTGTCGTTTCATGACACGATCAAATATATGCCTCGTACTATAGCTATGTGTCTATCTATTACATATTGCAGTCAAGCTGTAATGAATTGCATTTACAGGATGTCACAGTCAGCCCCAACATTGTTTGGTTGTTCGTGTGCCATCACGATTTGCCGTGTCATTCCACGACCAAATGTATGATTCGTACTATAGTTATGTGTCTATGTTTTACGTATTGCAATCAAGCTTTAATGCATTGGATTTACAGGACATCGCAGTCAGCCCCAGTCTTCCGTGGATGTAGTGATTCCTGGGAAAGTTTGCAGTATACAGCCAGACTACATGCTAACCAGCTAAAACCGGTAAAAATGACGTCACAGCTGGGTTTAACTGTAATGGTACAGCTAGAACACGTGGATAAGAAGGATACTACACTATGTCGTGGTGATAGACCACGACCTTAACATGTTAATACATCGAGGTCAGACATGTCCAGAAAATATTCAACTCAGGAGTATTCGTCAGCAGATATTGTGAATATAACAGCCACAATTCGCCGTCTAGAAGTCACGGTCTCAGTGAACAGCGACCAGTTCACAATGTGCCAAGTCTCTAATGGTAAGATGACTTTTTTTTTGGTGGATAAATCTTTCACCTTTTCGTTGTGTTTCGCCAAGTATGCATACAATTAACCTAACAATACTAGTATAATAAAGATATATATATATATATATATATATATATATATATATATATATATATATATATTATATATATATATATATATATATATATATATATGGTGCTAATCACATATAACTGGAGTATGTGCTTTGCTGGCTGCGACACCAATCAACACGTGCACATGGCTGATTCATCAAGCCTGCATACAGAAAGTAGTGTCCTTAGTACCGGCAATGTCCCACAAGGAGCGCCTCGAGCACTGATTTTTGCATTTGCCAATAGCAACTAATGATACAGCCGAGACACGAGTGTAATGAACTAGTAGGCCAAAAACAGAGGTAATGGAAGAAACCAACGTGGAAACTAACCCTCAAAATAGCCCAGAGGGGGGAAAGAAATTCGTTCTGGTGCATGTGTGGTCAGCGAGTGCCGCGACTAGAGATTGTCCTCTTCTGTCAACTGGTAGCTATATACACAGTCATTGACGTATCACTATTCAATCTGTCTCGAGACAGCGTTGACGCAGTCGAGGGCAAGTTTTGGATCGCTCTTATAAGCAGCTGTCTGGGTTACATGCTACCAAAACCCTAAAATATGAGCTTCTACGTGACATTACCGAGTAATGCTTCGCCGAACATGTTTCCCAAGAACACACTAGGTCACTATTTCGTCAAGTTACCAGAGACTATTGAGGTGAGTCAACATTTCGAAGTGGGTCTGGCCGAAATTCAATTCCCCAACTACTACTGCAATGTGCTAGAGAATGAAGCATGGCTAAGATACATCCCATCAAACGGTAGAGTGATCAGAAAGGCGTGTTCCCCGGGCCTGTACAGTTCACCAGACGCGTTTATAGCTGCACTGAATTGCCTAATGAAAGATCGGTAGGTGGACAATCAGCTCTGTGTTCTATTCCATTTCGACAATGCATCAAAGAAAGTCATCATGAAAATACTCGAACCCGGGGCCACTATTACATTTAGTGAGAAGTTGCAAGAGATACTAGATACAATTGAACGTGAAGGGGCGATAGACCTGAATAACGACCTGCAAAATGTCTACGTATACTGCGATCTCATTGCGACGAGACCAGTCGGAGACGTCATGGTCCCACTACTAAGGACGGTTCCTATCATGAATCAGCGCTCGACCTCAGTGGTTCGCGCCTACGACAAACCTCACTACATATCGCTGAGTCGTTACCCCTTCGACACGGTGGAAATACTTCTAACCACTGATACAGGCACAAAGGTCGCATTCACTAACGGGACTTCAGTGCTGACGTTACATTTTCGAGATCGGAAGAGATTAGAACTAGAATAATGGTGAAATACGTGGCGGTACGTCGAAACCCTAGACTATCCGAAAACATGCTGTGCCCGACACTCGGATGCTTGATGCCTCGGTTATCTACAATACTCAGATATCAGCCCATCAAGCAGGAGACCAGTTTTATGACTACATGCTAAGTGACATGTACATAACAGGCTACCAACCGAAAAAAAACCCAACCTACTCAGACAATGATGTGAAGAAACCCAGAAACAACATACAATGTGCATAGCTCTGTATGTGAAAATAAAATGTTGTGATGATACTATGTATACCACCTCATATCACATCATCCATGTCGTATAATGACATTATACATTTTTATTCTTGAAAAATGTACTGAAATACTGTAAAATGTACTGAAATACTGTAAAATAAACAGGCATATATTATAATTACGTCTTGGTTGTTGAATGTTTTTAGTGTTTACGGTGTATATAGTTGTCATGTGATGAGAGAATGATACATATTGGTGACAAATGCAAGAAATATTTCAACAAAACTAGGGAAACGGGTTAACCAAAGTAGGACAAAACTGTTGACCATAGTCTGAAATATCTCAACCAAAATTATGAAAAGTAGGAAACTTTGCAAAACGTATGAAAAGCTGTTACCCAAAAAGGGACAAATATTTTGCCACATTTCAATCAAATTTATGAAAAGTAGCACCCAAGCAGTTATAAACATTTTTCAGGTGAAAGCCAATATTTACATTTTTTCTACGCGCACACGCTTGCCTCTCTGATGCCGTTTTATCGCTTTTGTGCGATTACTGCAAACTAAATCATATTTGTCATCAGCCACGTATACCGACAGGTTTTGCCCTTCGAGTTGTACAATTTCTGACTATATTTATAGATTTTCTGTTCATATTTACGCAATTTTTCATGTGAATACTTCCTTGGCACCCAAGCAAAGTAACTTACAATATTTGTTTATACATTTGGCGATGAGTAGTGATGCCAGCGCGCGTCACACACACACACACACCACACACACACACACACACCACACACACACACTCTCTCTCTCTCTCATTCACTCTCACTCATTCCATCTCACTCATTCACTCACACACACACACTCTCACTCATTCACTCTCCCGCTCACTAATTCACTCTCACGCTCCCTCATTCACTCTCACGCTAACACATTCTGTCTCTCCCGCTCACTCATTCACTCTCACGCTCACTCATTCACTCTCCCGCTCGCTCATTCACTCTCACGCTCACTCATTCACTCTCCCGCTCACTCATTCACTCTCCCGCTCACTCATTCACTCTCACTCATTCTGTCTGTCCCGCTCACTCATTCACTGTCCTGCTCATTCATTCACTCTCCCGCTCACTCATTCACTCTCAGTCTCACTCATTCCCTTCCACTCATTCACTCACACACACACACACTCTCACTCATTCACTCTCCCGCTAACTCATTCACTCTCCCGCTCACTCATTCACTCTCACTTATTCACTCTCACGCTCACTCATTCACTGTCAAGCTCACTCATTCACTCTGCCGCTCACTCATTCACTCTCACGCTCACTCATTTACTCTCACGCTCACTCATTCACTCTCACGCTCACCTCATTCACTCTCACTCATTCCTTCTCACGCTCACTCATTCACTCTCACTCATTCACTCTCACGCTCACTCATTCACTCTCACGCTCACTCATTCACTCTCACGCTCACTCATTCACTCTCACGCTCACTCATTCACTCTCCCGCTCAATCATTCACTCTCCCGCTCACTCATTCACCCTCACGCTCAATCATTCACTCTCCCGCTCACTCATTCACTCTCCCGCTCACTCATTCACTCTCCCGCTCACTCATTCACTCTCACGCTAACTCATTCTGTCTCTCCCGCTCACTCATTCACTCTCACGCTCACTCATTCACTCTCCCGCTCGCTCATTCACTCTCACGCTCACTCATTCACTCTACCGCTCACTCATTCACTCTCCCGCTCACTCATTCACTCTCACTCAATCTGTCTCTCCCGCTCACTCATTCACTGTCCCGCTCACTCATTCACTCTCCCGCTCACTCATTCACTCTCACTCTCACTCATTCCCTCCCACTCATTCACTCACACACACACACTCTCACTCATTCACTCTCCCGCTAATTCATTCACTCTCCCGCTCACTCATTCACTCTCACTTATTCACTCTCACGCTCACTCATTCACTGTCAAGCTCACTCATTCACTCTGCCGCTCACTCATTCACTCTCACGCTCACTCATTTACTCTCACGCTCACTCATTCACTCTCACGCTCAATCATTCTTTCTCCCGCTCACTGATTCACTCTCACGCTCACTCATTCACTCTCCCGCTCACTCATTCACTCGCCCGCTCACTCATTCACTCTCACGCTCAGTGATTCACTCTCACGCTCACTCATTCACTCTCACGCTCACTCATTCACTCTCACTCATTCCTTCTCACGCTCACTCATTCACTCTCACTCATTCACTCTCACGCTCACTCATTCACTCTCACGCTCACTCATTCACTCTCACGCTCACTCATTCACTCTCACGCTCACTCATTCACTCTCCCGCTCAATCATTCACTCTCCCGCTCACTCATTCACTCTCACGCTCAATCATTCACTCTCCCGCTCACTCATTCACTCTCCCGCTCACTCATTCACTCTCCCGCTCACTCATTCACTCTCACGCTAACTCATTCTGTCTCTCCCGCTTACTCATTCACTCTCACGCTCACTCATTCACTCTCCCGCTCGCTCATTCACTCTCACGCTCACTCATTCACTCATTCACTCTACCGCTCACTCATTCACTCTCCCGCTCACTCATTCACTCTCACTCATTCTGTCTCTCCCGCTCACTCATTCACTGTACCGCTTACTCATTCACTCTCCCGCTCACTCATTCACTCTCACTCTCACTCATTCCCTCCCACTCATTCACTCACACACACACACTTGCACTCATTCACTCTCCCGCTAATTCATTCACTCTCCCGCTCACTCATTCACTCTCACTTATTCACTCTCACGCTCACTCATTCACTGTCAAGCTCACTCATTCACTCTGCCGCTCACTCATTCACTCTCACACTCACTCATTTACTCTCACGCTCACTCATTCACTCTCACGCTCAATCATTCTTTCTCCCGCTCACTGATTCACTCTCACGCTCACTCATTCACTCTCACGCTCACTCATTCACTCTCACTCATTCCTTCTCACGCTCACTCATTCACGCTCACTCATTCACTCTCACGCTCACTCATTCACTCTCACGCTCACTCATTCACTCTCACGCTCAGCTCATTCACTCTCACGCTCACTCATTCACTCTCCCGCTCAATCATTCACTCTCCCGCTCACTCATTCACTCTCACGCTCAATCATTCACTCTCCCGCTCACTTATTCACTCTCCCGCTCACTCATTCACTCTCCCGCTCACTCATTCACTCTCCCGCTCAATCATTCACTATCCCGCTCACTCATTCACTCTTACGCTCACTCATTCACTCTCACGCTCACTCATTCACTCTCACTCATTCACTCACACACACACACACACACTCTCACTCATTCACTCTCCCGCTCACTCATTCGCTCTCACGCTCACTCATTCACTCTCCCGCTCACTCATTCACCCTCACACATTCACTCTCACGCTCACTCATTCACTCTCTCGCTCACTCATTCACTCTCACTTATTCACTCTCCCGCTCACTCATTCACTCTCACGCTCAATTATTCACTCTCCCGCTCACTCATTCACTCTCACTCATTCACTCTCACGCTCACTCATTCACTCTCACGCTCACTCATTCACTCTCACGCTCACTCATTCTGTCTCTCATTCATACTCACTCACTCTCTCACTCAAACTACAGTAATGAACATAAGTTTAGATTATACATGATAAAATCAAATGGAATTTAACTGATAATATGACAGATGAGAATACACAAACATATGGATTCGCTTGTTACATAACATGCGTGTTACATGACATGCATCTGTTCAGCTCTCTCTCTCTCTCTCTCTCTCTCTCTCTCTCTCTCTCTCTCTCTCTCTCTCTCTCTCTCTCTCTCTCTGTATTCTTTCATATACACACACTCAAACGCATGCGTACGCTCACACACACACACCACACACACACCCACCCACACACACACACACATCTCTCTCTCTCTCTCATTCATTTCTCACTCTCACTCATCACTCTCACTCATTCACTCACACACACACCTCCCACCATTTACCTCCCCCCACTCATCACTCCATCATTTACTCTCACTCTTTGTCTCTCCCGCTCACTCTTCATCTCCGCTCACTCATTTACCCTCCGCTCACTTTCATTATTTACTTATTTTAATTTTTCCCC
>JACEFZ010017677.1:0-32500 GCA_014155875.1 Cepaea nemoralis
CGAAAGCTCTGCTAGTCGTCAGAGATATACAACTGCACACATAAACTATAATGTGTGACGCTGATCACGTCAACACTCATCACACACATATACCTGTTGAAACATTAGGCCGTTCTCGAGTCGTTTTCTCCTCCTTTTACCCAAATTTGTATAGAGCACACTAGGTTAATCTAGAGCACGTACACCACCTGGGACACCCCGGTATTCTGTGTACTGCATATGTGGACCAAAGATCCCGAGCGTCACCTTGCATTGTGCTCGTGTTAAAGAGATTATTTTAAGTCAGAAATGTTCCAGCCTTTCCTGCCATTCACGAAATACATGTAACCATGATTTTGTTTGCGTGCATACATTTATCCTTGGTGGTTGGATGGATGGATGGATGGATGGATTAATGGACTTATGTGCGTACGAGCGTGTGGACATGCATACATGTATGCATGCATGCATGTATGCACACATATGTATACACGTATATACGTACACACACACACACACGCACGTATGTATGTACGCATCCATCCATCATGTGCCATGCCGAGAAGTGTAGGCGGTCATGTACTGCCATGTCACTCGATCACCAGAGTCGTGGATCAGCTCTGTGTTGCTGTCTCGACCATGCCACGTGGCAAAGCTATCCAGGTATTTACTTCTCGGTCTTCCCCTTGGTCTCTTCCTTCGATCTTGCCAGTTGTCAACGAAGTTCTCCCAAGTCATTTATTCTCATAACATGCCCAAAAATTTTGACTGTCTACGTCTAATGTCTCTAATCAGTTTACGATCTTCATTTGGTTTCTTGAAGGACTTGTTCATTGGTTTTTCTGTCTGTCCATGTATTCTTTGCATTTCCTCAGAAACCACATTTTCCACAGCCATCAGCTGTTTATTCAGCTTGACTGCTTATTGTCCACGCTTCACATCCATACAAAAGTATAGGTCTCTATGTAGCACTTCAACACTATTTTTCTCGTTTCAATTGATATCTTTTTATTGGTCAGTATGTTTTTCATCTTGCAAAGGGCTACCTTCGCAATGGCAATTCTTGTTCTAATCTCTTCAAGGCATCTCCATCAGATGTTATGACTGTGCCGAGATAAACTGTATCAAATTCACTTGCTTTAAGAATTCTCGCCAATTTACTCGTATATCACATTGTGGTATTTCCTTCTTCCCAGTGACTACCATAATCTGTGTCTTCTTAATATTCAGTTCTAACCCTAGTTGTTCACTGTGTGCAACATCCGCATCTACTAAATTTTGCAGGTTCCTGTTCATTGTCTGCAATCAAGAACTGTATCATCTGCATATCTAATGTTATTAATGTATCGCCCCCAATGTTGATTCCTTCCATATCTTCTATATTTCTGAAAATATTTTCACTGTACAGAGAGAAAAAGATCTGGAGACATTACACATCACTGTCTAACCCTCTTTTAATAGGTTGATATTGACCTAAACTGTTATCAATTCTGATGGCAGATTGTTGTTTAAAATATATGTTTTGATTGATTGATTGATTTAGGAACCGACATCACAGCATTCGGGACATTCCCATAAGCGCTCCGTCCCCATCCTCAGCAGCCAGCGAAGAGTTCCAACACTAATATATATATATATATATATATATATATATATATATATGTTTTTTACAAGTCTAAGGTCTTTTTCATCAATTTGTAGATCTTCAAGCATCCTTATCATGTCGACATGTCTCACTTTATCGAAAGCCTTTGTGTAGTCAATAAAGCAAAGATATAGGTCTTTCTTTACTTCTATAGAACGTTCAATTACTGTTCCTAGTATATACACAGCATTTACTGTGCCCTTACCTTCTACAAACCCACATTGTTCTTCTCCTATTTCGGGTTGTATTTTCTTCCTAACTCTTTGCATGATAATTCTCAGCAGAATCTTCGTGGCTTATTATATTAATTGTTCGATGTTGATCGCATTCCAATGCTGATTTCTCCGGGATTGCAATCAACATTAGCATATCCTTTACAGGACTTAGCTGTCAACACCAGCATCTTTCAGCTGTATGTTGATCTCTTGGCAAGATTACGCTCAGTAGTTTGCCATTGCTTTCTGAGCGGCCGGCTCAGTATCCCGCAAGTCACGAGCGGGGGTCGAACCGCCTCAGCTCTCGCTCCGCTACGAGACTCTGCGTGATAAACGGGATTACAGAGAGAAAGCAATCAACATAGAATTACATTATCCAGGAGGTATATCTCCAGTGTCGTATATTGCGTTCAGCAGTACATGTGGATATGCCAACAACTTTGCAGTTTTGCAAATATATGTAGTTTACAATACTTTATTCCACTATCTTCTCGATAAACATGCTTCTTGTTGAACTTCATTCTCTAGAACAGTGTTTCCCAACGTGGGGCCCACGCCCCACAGCAATTCTATTGTTAAGGGGGGCAATTCGAAAATGGAAGAAATCGGCTGGATATAACAAAACGGGGAGACTTGAGACTGAAGTTAACTAAATTGGAACCTGACATAAAATCTCTATGCAGCAAGCATCAAGCGCTAGGATCTCAGTAAATTTAAATAATTACTAATAATTAAAATAATATAGAAACATCTTTTATTAAAATTATTTTGTACTTGAATTTCAGTTCTCCATTATATGTTTTACAAATTTACTTACTGTGTTTGCTCAATAATTTCCTAGTGATTTATTCCTAAAACCTATCGGTTCTTTGGCTAGGATCGGGTGCATTTGCTGCTCTCCCCCCAGGTATTGCGCCTGGTCTGGTCGGGGGCCGGGATGATCAAATAAAAACTCAACACATATCTTCACCTTAGATGTGGACCTGGTGGACCACTGTGGGCAATAGCACAGTGAGACTAAGGATCCACACAAAAAAGGGGGAGGCGGGGGAACCAGATTGTCTTGGGTAACCTCAGTCACCCAACACAACCGACACACAGGGACGCAGGGATGCTCTGGCCCCTCTGGGAACCGTGAGCCCCTCTAATAAAAAAAAATAAAAATTCAAGTTTCTTTAGTGAACATTTCAATCTTTGAATATTAAAAATGATGCATATGTTGAGTGCGAGGGGGGTGCGATAAGAATTTTAGAAAGGCTTAGGTGGGGCATAGCACAAAAAAGGTTGGGAAACACAGCTCTAGAATGACTGATAAGCTTGCATACATGACCTTGGCAAGTATTTTGACCGTAAGATTTACTTGTATAATGCGGATTTTTTTTTTAAGGTGAACTTTTCATTTGTTATTGTGTTTGCTTGGTGTCATTGATTGCGCGTAAAAGATGTATGTTGGATGTTTTTAGAGGCGTAAGAGAACTGTCTACGGATATATCATAGAGATGTATGTGGGTTGTGTTTAGACATGTGAGAGAGATATCAATAGATGTGTCTTGTGTGAGATATGAGGGATGTTAATGGATGTGTCTTAAAGATGTATGTAAGATGTGTTTAGAGATACGAGAGAGATGTCACTGAACGTACCTTAATGTGTGTGAGCTGTGTTTAGAGATATGAGAGAGATATCATTAGATGTTTATTAGAGATATATTTAGAGATTGAAGCGAGATGTCATAGACTGAGTCTTAGAGATGTATTTAGAGATTGAAGAGATATGTCAATGAATATGTCTTAGAGCTGATTGTGATATGTGTAAAGACGTAAGAAAGATATCAATGGATGTGTCTAAGAGTGGTATATGAGGTGTGCTTAGTAATAGAAGAGAGTTGTCATTGAATTTGTCTTAGAGATGTATGTTGGATTGTCAGCAATTTGAGTTTGTCTGGGATTCTACTATAGGCGAGCAATCCCACCTTTATCATAAATTAAGTTAGTTCTCACACTGGCGTTGTTGTAGGTGCGGTTAAAATTCCCGGCGCACCCAATCCAAGAAGAGCAAACTTGACCTATTAAAAAGTCCCTGGATACACAAGTACACAAAGGTGGAAATGTAGAAAATTTCTAGAAATGTAAAAGTAGCTGATCTTGGGATTCACAAGGAGTGGGAAGGAGGACTTTAGATGCCTAGGTTTACGTATATTAAAGAATTACCTGACAGGGCAGGTTTCCTCTCTGACAATCTCCCATCCCTGTTTAATATAACGACTCCCTCACCAAGTACTGTATGTGAACATGTAAACATGCACAATTACATACTCTTGGAAGATATTTAGTTTGAACAACGAATTAAACAAACTACAACTGAGTTTATTTCCTTTCTAGATATTCATAATACCATCATCATTCAATTATCGTCAGATAAAATTACGATTTGATGTTGTTAATTGGTGTGAAAAAACAATGGCCTTCACAGATACAACGCGTAGATAATGTTGTGAAATGATGTTCGTATGAAATTATGTAAAACAATATACAATGAAATAATATAACTTTACATCAACATACAAACAGGAAAAAAAAATAACGTAGCTTAACATATTACTTGAATAGCAGGACTACAGGCCTTAGCATAAGGTTTCACCTTGGGCCAACTGGACTAGTGTTCTTTCATATAATGTATTCCCGAAGTTTAATTAATTTAAAAAAAAAATCATTTCTGGAATTACTTTTCTGTCTCTGCTATCATGACCTTGTTATCTGCAAAATGTTATTGTAAGGGGTAGCAGGGTAGGAGTATCCTCGTATCAGAGGAGAAGTAAGGGGTGTCCTTCCCTCCTCTAGCCTACGGGACACCCTTCGGCAAGGTGGAATACCCGTTTAGCTCCCAGATCAGGGTTACGTTTCAAGTTCAAGGTGTTCTGCCTGTCGAGGAGGAACTGCATGGCTGTGGGGAGTACAGTCGTTAACGGAGGCAGTCAAGCGGTTGCAGGGGCAGCGCTTGGCATATGGACATATCTTTCCCAGCAAGAGGGCCGTTCTATGTTGATTACATTCCAAGGTTCCTGATTTCTTGGGATTGCAATAAATATAGAGTTACATAATTCAGGAGGTATATCTCCAGTATCATATAATGTGTTCAGCAGTCTGGTGACTTGATCTAGTCCAAATTCTTCTAAAGCTTTAATCATTTCTGTTGTGATGTTATCTGCACCGAGGGCCTTGCCAGCTTTCATACGCTTAAGAACATTTTGAACATTTTGAAATATCTTCTACATTTCTGAAAATATTTTTACTGTACAGGAAAAGAAATATGGAGACAGTACACATCCCTGTCTCACACATCTCTTAATAGGGCTATCAATTATAGTACGTCGCATTCAGACCCATCATTCGGTGGAGTGGTGTGTTTGCTGGGTAAGATTGCTGCTGTCTTATTGAACGACCAAAAGCTATGCCTTGTACTATAGCTGTGAGCATGTGTATGTGTGTGGGTGTGCGTGCGTGTGTGCTATCAATCACAGGACGGCGCAGTCAACCCCATCATTCTATGGAGTGGTGTGCTTGCTGGGTAAGATTGCTGCTGTCTTATGAACGAACGGTAGTCATGTCACATGCGTAGGCGTGCATGTATGTACAGGCGTGTGTGGGCGCTATCAATTACAGGACGTCGCAGGCAACCCCAACATTGATTGGTTGGTCGTGTGCCACCATGCTTTACCGTGTTATCGCATGACCAAAGCTAGGTCTTGTACTATACCTGTGTGTCTATCTTTTACATAGCACAGTTAAGCTGTAAGGCAAGCCATTTACAGGACGTTGCACTCAGCCCTAACATTGATTGGTTGGTCGTGTGCTATCGTGATTCGCCGTGTCACTTCACGACCAAAACTATACCTTGTACTATAGTTGTGTCTGGCTATTAAATAATGCAGTCAAGTTGTAACGCATTGCATTTACAGGGACGTTGCTATCAGTCCCAGCATGCATCCTTCTTGGACAAGCTTGCCGTTGTCTTTCTGAACTACCGACAACCATGATCTTCTGCAGTCTCTGTCAGCAGGATTACCATCATCAGCATCAGCCAGCACCACCAACAAAATCATTATCATCATCATTATCAACAGCAGCATCGTCATCAGCTGAAGGTGACCGATCGGGTGACTCACCACAGGGCTATGTCGGCGGAGTGAACGTACGTGAACGTGTTCAGACATGTCTTTAGGGAAAACTGGAAGATAATTCAGAGCGTACTGACAGTATAACGATACAGCTGATCAAATATGACGATGCTTCCGGTCATATGTCTAATGTATACAATCGAAACACGTGACTAAAAACCGATTAAAGATGGCGTCGCACTCGATCACATGTGTAAGTGTACATCCGCGTGACTAAAACCGTTCAAAAAATGGCGCTGTACCTGGTCTCGTGTCTAATGGGATACATCCTAAACACGTGACTAATGGTCAAAGACGGAGTCGCATCAGGTCACATGACCAGAGAATATACTGCTGAGTCAGGAGTCTTCACCAGCAGATATCGTGTATATAACACCCGCCATTCGCCGTCTAGATGTCCCGATCTCAGTGAACATCGTTCAGGTCACAATGTGCCAAGTCTCTAATGGTAAGATGGGGGTTTTGATAAGTCTTTCACATTTTCGGTGTGGTTCTCCAAGTAGGCATACAGTTAACCTAACAATACTAGTATAATAAAGAGATATATGATGCTAATCACATATAACTGGAGTATGTGCTCTGCTGGCTGCGGCACCAATCAACACATGCACATGGCTGATCCAGCAACCCTGCATACAGAAAGTAGTGTCCTTAGGACCGGCAATGTCCCACAAGGAGCGCCTCGACCACTGATTTTTGCATTTGCCAATAGCAACTAATGATACAACCGAGACACGCGTGTAATGACCCAGTAGGTCAAAAACAGTGGTAATGGAAGAAACCATCGTGGAAACACACACAAAATACCCCAGAGGGGGAAAGAAATTCGTTATGGTGCATGTGTGGTCGGCGAGTGCCACGACTAGAGATTGTCTGCTTCTGTCAACTGGTCGCTATATACACAGTCATTGGCGTATCACTATTCAATCTGTCTCGACACAGCGTCGACACAGTCGAGGGCAAGTTGTGGATAGCTCTTCTAAGCAGCTGTCTGGGTTACATGCTACCAAACCCTAAAATATGCGCTTCTACTGACATTACCGAGTAATGCGTCGCCGAACATGTTTCCCAAGAACACACCGGGTCACTATTTCGTCAAGTTACCGCAGACTATTGAGGTGAGTCAACATTTCGAAGTGGGTCTGGCCGAAATTCAGTTCCCCAACTACTACTGCAATGTGCTAGAGAATGAAGTATGGTTAAGATACATACCACCAAACGGTAGAGTGATAAGAGAGGCGTGTCCCCCGGGCCTGTACAGTTCACCAGACGCGTTTATAACTGCCCTGAACCGCCTAATGAAAAACTGTTGAAGTGTGTCTATGTAGTACGCGTGTTCCTGCACACCAGTCCACCCACACCAACAACACAACGGGCCGTGGTCAATCTTACACGCCTCCTACCCCGCCCCCTTCTTTCTATATGTTCACTGTACCGTAACATCCAGCACCGTTATAAAAATACACCTGAGATTCCGTAAACATTCAAAGGTCCGTACGTGAGGTGAGTATACAGTTTGTTTTTTTTTCTCTATAAACAGTTTTTCTATTCAACATTTTCTCGACTAACATTCTTTTCAATTAACATTTTGTCAATTCTCATTCCTCTTCATTGCTTCCATTTTTTCCATGCATTTGTTCCTCTCGTCCTGTCATCACCTTCTAATGTAGTCACAGGAGTTCTCCTTGACTGTATGTTGTGTTTGTGAATGTGTTTGTTTGCTGATGAAGGCTAACCGCCGCAACGTTCTGTATGTGTCGTAACTCTGTTATGTAAAGCTGCACTACTTTGTGTCATTATATATTGTTTAAACTTTCACAGCTTTACCGCAGTTCCACCAAATTTAATGAAAAATCGGAAGGTGGACGAGCAGCTTTGTGTTCTATTCCATTTCGACAATACATCAAAGAAAGTCATCGTGAATATACTCGAACCCGGGGCCACTATTACATTTAGTGAGAAGTTGCAAGAGATACTAGATACAATTGAAGGTGAAAGGGAGATAGACCGGAATTCCGACCTACAAAATATCTACGTATACTGCGATCTCATTGCGGCGAGACCAGTCGGAGACGTCCTGGTCCCACTACTAAGGACGGTTCCTATCATGAATCAGCACTCGACCTCAGTGTTTCGCGCCTACAACAATCCTCATTACATACCGCTGAGTCGTTACTTCTTCGACACGGTGGACATACTGCTAACCACTGATACGGGTACAAAGGTCGCATTCACTACAGGGACTTCAGTGCTGACGTTACATTTTCGAGTTTGGAAGAGATCAGACCTAGAATAACGGTAAAATACGGTGCGCTACGTCGAAACCACAGACTGTCCGAAGACATGATGTGCCCGACACTCAGATGATTGATGCCTCGGTTATCTACAAGACTCAGATATCAGCCCACCAAGCAGGAGACCAGTTTTATGACTACAGGCTAAGTGACATGTACATACCAGGCTACCAGCTGAAAAAAACCAACCTACCCAGACAAGGGTGTGAAGAAATCCAGATACAACATACATTGTGTATAGCTCTGTATGTGAAAATAAAAGGTTGTGATGATACTATGTATACCACCTCATTTCACATCAGCCATTTCGTATAATGACATGCGATTTTATTCTTAAAAAATGTGAACGAGAAACGGTCAGGCCCTCTCATCCGGGAATCCCTCATATCCCCCAGCTGAGAGCCTTCGAACATATATCAGACCTGAGCATGTAGCTTGCTCAGTATCATGTTTCTATTTTCCGGTAGACGGGTATCGGCCTAGCTCTCAGATCCGAGGGTTTGTGGCTTAGAGGCGTTCAGCCGCAGCCCTCGACAGGGAGCCTTAAGAGTATTGTCCGGACCAAGAAATTCTGCCTTTGTGCACCTGATTTAAATTTTGACTGCTATCCTCAGTCTATGCCTGCAGAGCAGCAGGTTGTGTCTCTCTTAGTCTGGTCCCTATCCCATAAGCTGTCCGATATGTAATTCTTCACCCATCGGCAAGCAAATGGGGTCTATGGGACACGCAAGCTCCCCCACCACGTCAAGGTGGAGACACATCGGGGGAGGATTTCATATTGTATTGTAAGCATACTAATATTAATATTCAGTTCAACCTTCCTGGCTTATAATTGAAAATATAGTGTCTTTTTATGTTTATTTACGTTTTTGTACAACACCACCCCGAGCCCGACGTCAACAACCTGAAAACACAATTTCAATATGATAATATTATTAATAATATTGATATGATGCCAAGGAAAGCAACAGTCGACTATGCAAGTCAGTATGTTATGCAAACAGGCTAGTACACCAACCAGCTACTCTGTAATGTGAACTGATAATCACATTTTAGCCAGCTCTTCCATAATAATTAATGTCGTAATGATAATGCCCACAGATTAGCACATAAGTCATAATATTAATCAGTGATAATCCATTATTTCTATAAACTATGAACAGATTAGAACATCAGCTGATAATTCTATAATGTGAAAATATTAAAACATCACAGATAAAACCACATCAGCCAGCAACTCTTGGTTCAGATTAGCACATCACCTAATTCCACATTGTGAACACAATCACATCTATTATCTACCAGAAGCTCAGTAATGTGAACAAATTAGCACATCAGTCAGAAACTCAATAATGTGAACAGATTAGCACATCACCAATCACACAACTCTGGAGTACATCAACCAGCAACTCTATTTAAACAGGTGAGTTAATCACTAGCAATGCTATGTGAACAGATGAGTACATCAACCAGCAATGTTTATATGAACAGATGAGTACATCAACCAGCAATGTTATATGAACAGATGAGTACATGAACCAGCAACTCTATTTGAACAGATGAGTACATCAACCAGCAACTCTATATGGACAGAGTGTACTTCCCACCAGCAACCTTATTTGACAAGGTTATGTACATCAACCAGCAACTCTGTATGAACAGATGAGTACATCAACCAGCAACTCTGTATGAACAGATGAGTACTTCAAACCATACTCTGTATGAACAGATGAGTACATCAACCAGCAACTGTGTATGAACAGATGAGTACATCAACCAGCAACTCTGTATGAACAGATGAGTACATCAACCAGCAACTCCATATGAACAGATGAGTACATCAACCAGCAACTCTATTTGACAAGCTGACTACATCAACTGGCAACTCTATTTAAACAGGTGAGTTAATCAACCAGCAATGCTATGTGAACAGATGAGTACATCAACCAGCAATGTTTATATGAACAGATGAGTACATCAACCAGCAATGTTTATATGAACAGATGAGTACATGAACCAGCAACTCTATTTGAACAGATGAGTACATCAGATGAGTTTTATCCATGTACCGGAACTGGAGCGGTAAGCATGGCACAGAGTGTAACGCGCTCGCGATTAAACTTCTTGTGCGCCGATGGCGTGCTATTGGGCGCATTCCACACCATTCAGTTGGATGTAAATGTTGGTATCACGTGTAGAAATCAATGGCAAACTACTGAACGTAACATTGCCTTGAAAATCAACCGGGGGCTGATAGCAACGTCCCGCAAAGGACATATAAGGGTTTAAAAATAGAGAAATTAGAGCTGTGAGGGCAAGGTTCTAGGCAGTCAACTGTGTGAGTGGAGACGCTGTACTGTGTCTTATACGTGGTACTATGTCTAATAAAGTGCATCTTTAACTGTAGTTTTATCCTTTAACTTCTAGAATATCACACAAAACCATGTTGACTAACAACTAAATAGCTGTCAACTTTCCGAGATACGAGTATGTTCATTTCAAAACAGAAGATATAGCAAATGAAATAAGATAAACATTTCAAAAGTACACCAGTTTCATAAGGAGGTGGAGGTAAGTAATAATAATTATAAGATGATGATGATGATGATGATGATGATGGCGAAGGAAGAAGAGAAGGAGGAGGGCCTAGAAAAGGAAGAGGAGCTTGAAAAGGAGTAGGAGGAGGATGAGAAGAAGAAGAAGAAGAAGAAGAAGAAGAAGAAGAAGAAGAAGAAGAAGAAAGAAGAAGAAGAGAGAAGAAGAAGAAGAAGAAGAAGAAGAAGAAGAAGAAGAAGAAGAAGAAGAAGAAGAAGAAGAAGAAGAAACAGCAGCAGCAGCAGCAGAAGAAGAAGAAGAAGAAGAAGAAGAAGAAGAAGAAGAAGAAGAAGAAGAAGAAGAAGAAGAAGAAGAAGAAGAAGAAGAAGAAGAAGAAGAAGAAGAAGAAGAAGAAGAAGAAGAAGAAGAAGAAGAAGAAGAAGAACAGCAGCAGCAGCAGAAGAAGAAGAAGAAGAAGAAGAAGAAGAAGAAGAAGAAGAAGAAGAAGAAGAAGAAGAAGAAGAAGAAGAAGAAGAAGAAGAAGAAGAAGAAGAAGAAGAAGAAGAAGAAGAAGAACAGCAGCAGCAGCAGCAGCAGAAGAAGAAGAAGAAGAAGAAGAAGAAGAAGAAGAAGAAGAAGAAGAAGAAGAAGAAGAAGAAGAGAAGAAGAAGAAGAAGAAGAAGAAACAGCAGCAGCAGCAAGAAGAAGAAGAAGAAGAAGAAGAACGACCGAAGAAGAAGAGCAGGAAGAAGAAGGAAGAAGAAGAAAGAAGAAGAAGGACGAAGAAGAAGAAACAGCAGCAGCAGCAGCAGAAGAAGAAGAAGACGAAGAAGATGAAGAGGTATAGAAGAAGAAGAAGAAAGAGGGAAACAAGGCAGCAGCAGAAGAAGAAAAACAGGCAGCAGCAGCAGAAAGAAGAAGAAGAAGAAGAAGAAGAAGAAGAAGAAGAAGAAGAAGAAGAGGAAACAGCAGCAGCAGAAGAAGAAACAAGCAGCAGCAGCAGAAGAAGAAGACGAAGAAGAAGAAACAGCAGCAGCAGCAGAATCTCAAGAATGTTCTGCTTATCATCAGAGATATAAAACCCAGACACTGAAATGCATGTCACTGATCAGAAGAAGAAGAAGAAGAAGAAGAAGCAAAGCCCCACGAAAGCTCTGCTAGTCGTCAGAGATATACAACTGCACACATAAACTATAATGTGTGACGCTGATCACGTCAACACTCATCACACACATATACCTGTTGAAACATTAGGCCGTTCTCGAGTCGTTTTCTCCTCCTTTTACCCAAATTTGTATAGAGCACACTAGGTTAATCTAGAGCACGTACACCACCTGGGACACCCCGGTATTCTGTGTACTGCATATGTGGACCAAAGATCCCGAGCGTCACCTTGCATTGTGCTCGTGTTAAAGAGATTATTTTAAGTCAGAAATGTTCCAGCCTTTCCTGCCATTCACGAAATACATGTAACCATGATTTTGTTTGCGTGCATACATTTATCCTTGGTGGTTGGATGGATGGATGGATGGATGGATTAATGGACTTATGTGCGTACGAGCGTGTGAACATGCATACATGTATGCATGCATGCATGTATGCACACATATGTATACACGTATATACGTACACACACACACACACGCACGTATGTATGTACGCATCCATCCATCATGTGCCATGCCGAGAAGTGTAGGCGGTCATGTACTGCCATGTCACTCGATCACCAGAGTCGTGGATCAGCTCTGTGTTGCTGTCTCGACCATGCCACGTGGCAAAGCTATCCAGGTATTTACTTCTCGGTCTTCCCCTTGGTCTCTTCCCTTCGATCTTGCCAGTTGTCACGAAGTTCTCCAATTCATTTATTCTCATAACACGCCCAAAACTATTTGACTGTCTACGTCAAATGTCTCTAATCAGTTTACAATCTTCATTTGTTTCTTGAAGGACTTGTTCATTGGTTTTTCTGTCTGTCCATGGTATTCTTTGCATTTTCCTCAGAAACCACATTTCCACAGCCATCAGCTGTTTATCAGCTTGACTGCTTATTGTCCACGCTTCACATCCATACAAAAGTATAGGTTTTGTGTAGCACTTCAACACTATTTTTCTCGTTTCAATTGATATCTTTTTATTGGTCAGTATGTTTTTCATCTTGCAAAGGGCTACCTTCGCAATGGCAATTCTTGTTCTAATCTCTTCAAGGCATTTCCAATCAGATGTTATGACTGTGCCAAGATAACTGTATCAAATCACTTGCTTAAGAATATGCCAATTTACTCGTATATCACATTGTGGTATTTCCTTCTTCCCAGTGACTACCATAATCTGTGTCTTCTTAATATTCAGTTCTAACCCTAGTTGTTCACTGTGTGCAACATCCGCATCTACTAAATTTTGCAGGTTCTGTTCATTGTCTGCAATCAAGACTGTATCATCTGCATATCTAATGTTATTAATGTATCGCCCCCAATGTTGATTCCTTCCATATCTTCTATATTTCTGAAAATATTTTCACTGTACAGAGAAAAAAGATCTGGAGACATTACACATCACTGTCTTAAACCTCTTTTAATAGGTTGATATTGACCTAAACTGTTATCAATTCTGATGGCAGATTGTTGTTTAAAATATATGTTTTGATTGATTGATTGATTTAGGAACCGACATCACAGCATTCGGGACATTCCCATAAGCGCTCCGTCCCCATCCTCAGCAGCCAGCGAAGAGTTCCAACACTAATATATATATATATATATATATGTTTTTTACAAGTCTAAGGTCTTTTTCATCAATTTGTAGATCTTCAAGCATCCTTATCATGTCGACATGTCTCACTTTATCGAAAGCCTTTGTGTAGTCAATAAAGCAAAGATATAGGTCTTTCTTTACTTCTATAGAACGTTCAATTACTGTTCCTAGTATATACACAGCATTTACTGTGCCCTTACCTTCTACAAACCCACATTGTTCTTCTCCTATTTCGGGTTGTATTTTCTTCCTAACTCTTTGCATGATAATTCTCAGCAGAATCTTCGTGGCTTATTATATTAATTGTTCGATGTTGATCGCATTCCAATGCTGATTTCTCCGGGATTGCAATCAACATTTTTTTTTTTTAGCATATCCTTTACAGGACTTAGCTGTCAACACCAGCATCTTTCAGCTGTATGTTGATCTCTTGGCAAGATTACGCTCAGTAGTTTGCCATTGCTTTCTGAGCGGCCGGCTCAGTATCCCGCAAGTCACGAGCGGGGGTCGAACCGCCTCAGCTCTCGCTCCGCTACGAGACTCTGCGTGATAAACGGGATTACAGAGAGAAAGCAATCAACATAGAATTACATTATCCAGGAGGTATATCTCCAGTGTCGTATATTGCGTTCAGCAGTACATGTGGATATGCCAACAACTTTGCAGTTTTGCAAATATATGTAGTTTACAATACTTTATTCCACTATCTTCTCGATAAACATGCTTCTTGTTGAACTTCATTCTCTAGAACAGTGTTTCCCAACGTGGGGCCCACGCCCCACAGGGGGGGGGGGGGCAATTCTATTGTTAAGGGGGGCAATTCGAAAATGGAAGAAATCGGCTGGATATAACAAAACGGGGAGACTTGAGACTGAAGTTAACTAAATTGGAACCTGACATAAAATCTCTATGCAGCAAGCATCAAGCGCTAGGATCTCAGTAAATTTAAATAATTACTAATAATTAAAATAATATAGAAACATCTTTTATTAAAATTATTTTGTACTTGAATTTCAGTTCTCCATTATATGTTTTACAAATTTACTTACTGTGTTTGCTCAATAATTTCCTAGTGATTTATTCCTAAAACCTATCGGTTCTTTGGCTAGGATCGGGTGCATTTGCTGCTCTCCCCCCAGGTATTGCGCCTGGTCTGGTCGGGGGCCGGGATGATCAAATAAAAACTCAACACATATCTTCACCTTAGATGTGGACCTGGTGGACCACTGTGGGCAATAGCACAGTGAGACTAAGGATCCACACAAAAAAAGGGGGAGGCGGGGGAACCAGATTGTCTTGGGTAACCTCAAAAAAAAAAAAAAAGTCACCCAACACAACCGACACACAGGGACGCAGGGATGCTCTGGCCCCTCTGGGAACCGTGAGCCCCTCTAATAAAAAAAAATAAAAATTCAAGTTTCTTTAGTGAACATTTCAATCTTTGAATATTAAAAATGATGCATATGTTGAGGGGGGGGGGGGGGGGGAGGGGTGCGGGGGGGGGGGGGGGGGGGATAAGAATTTTAGAAAGGCTTAGGTGGGGCATAGCACAAAAAGGTTGGGAAACACAGCTCTAGAATGACTGATAAGCTTGCATACATGACCTTGGCAGTATTTTGACCGTAAGATTTACTTGTATAATGCGGATTTTTTTTTTAAGGTGAACTTTTCATTTGTTATTGTGTTTGCTTGGTGTCATTGATTGCGCGTAAAAGATGTATGTTGGATGTTTTTAGAGGCGTAAGAGAACTGTCTACGGATATATCATAGAGATGTATGTGGGTTGTGTTTAGACATGTGAGAGAGATATCAATAGATGTGTCTTGTGTGAGATATGAGGGATGTTAATGGATGTGTCCTTAAAGATGTATGTAAGATGTGTTTAGAGATACGAGAGAGATGTCACTGAACGTACCTTAATGTGTGTGAGCTGTGTTAGAGATATGAGAGAGATATCATTAGATGTTTATTAGAGATATATTTAGAGATTGAAGCGAGATGTCATAGACTGAGTCTTAGAGATGTATTTAGAGATTGAAGAGATATGTCAATGAATATGTCTTAGAGCTGATTGTGATATGTGTAAAGACGTAAGAAAGATATCAATGGATGTGTCTAAGAGTGGTATATGAGGTGTGCTTAGTAATAGAAGAGAGTTGTCATTGAATTTGTCTTAGAGATGTATGTTGGATTGTCAGCAATTTGAGTTTGTCTGGGATTCTACTATAGGCGAGCAATCCCACCTTTATCATAAATTAAGTTAGTTCTCACACTGGCGTTGTTGTAGGTGCGGTTAAAATTCCCGGCGCACCCAATCCAAGAAGAGCAAACTTGACCTATTAAAAAGTCCCTGGATACACAAGTACACAAAGGTGGAAATGTAGAAAATTTCTAGAAATGTAAAAGTAGCTGATCTTGGGATTCACAAGGAGTGGGAAGGAGGACTTTAGATGCCTAGGTTTACGTATATTAAAGAATTACCTGACAGGGCAGGTTTCCTCTCTGACAATCTCCCATCCCTGTTTAATATAACGACTCCCTCACCAAGTACTGTATGTGAACATGTAAACATGCACAATTACATACTCTTGGAAGATATTTAGTTTGAACAACGAATTAA
Source organism: Cepaea nemoralis (assembly GCA_014155875.1). Taxonomy (NCBI): domain Eukaryota; kingdom Metazoa; phylum Mollusca; class Gastropoda; order Stylommatophora; family Helicidae; genus Cepaea; species Cepaea nemoralis. The sequence continues at coordinate 16,215 of JACEFZ010017677.1, forward strand.
ACAAACTACAACTGAGTTTATTTCCTTTCTAGATATTCATAATACCATCATCATTCAATTATCGTCAGATAAAATTATGATTTGATGTTGTTAATTGGTGTGAAAAAACAATGGCCTTCACAGATACTACGCGTAGATAATGTTGTGAAATGATGTTCGTATGAAATGTAAAACAATATACAATGAAACAATATAACTTTACATCAACATACAAACAGGAAAAAAAAAATAACGTAGCTTAACATATTACTTGAATAGCAGGTCTACAGACCTTAGCATAAGGTTTCACCTTGGGTCAACTGGACTAGTATTCTTTCATATAATGTATTCCCGAAGTTTAATTAATTTAAAAAAAAATCATTTCTGGAATTACTTTTCTGTCTCTGCTATCATGACCTTGTTATCTGCAAATGTTATTGTAAGGGGTAGCAGGGTAGGAGTATCCTCGTATCAGAGGAGAAGTAAGGGGTGTCCTTCCCTCCTCTAGCCTACGGGACACCCTTCGGCAAGGTGGAATACCCGTTTAGTTCCCAGATCAGGATTACGTTTCAAGTTCAAGGTGTTCTGCCTGTCGAGGAACTGCATGGCTGTGGGGAGTACAGTCGTTAACGGAGGCAGTCAAGCGGTTGCAGGGGCAGCGCTTGGCATATGGACATATCTTTCCCAGCAAGAGGGCCGTTCTATGTTGATTACATTCCAAGGTTCCTGATTTCTTTGGGATTGCAATAAATATAGAGTTACATAATTCAGGAGGTATATCTCCAGTATCATATAATGTGTTCAGCAGTCTGGTGACTTGATCTAGTCCAAATTCTTCTAAAGCTTTAATCATTTCTGTTGTGATGTTATCTGCACCGAGGGCCTTGCCAGCTTTCATACGCTTAAGAACATTTTGAACATTTTGAAATATCTTCTACATTTCTGAAAATATTTTTACTGTACAGGAAAAGAAATATGGAGACAGTACACATCCCTGTCTCACACATCTCTTAATAGGGCTATCAATTATAGTACGTCGCATTCAGACCCATCATTCGGTGGAGTGGTGTGTTTGCTGGGTAAGATTGCTGCTGTCTTATTGAACGACCAAAAGCTATGCCTTGTACTATAGCTGTGAGCATGTGTATGTGTGTGGGTGTGCGTGCGTGTGTGCTATCAATCACAGGACGGCGCAGTCAACCCCATCATTCTATGGAGTGGTGTGCTTGCTGGGTAAGATTGCTGCTGTCTTATTGAACGAACGGTAGTCATGTCACATGCGTAGGCGTGCATGTATGTACAGGCGTGTGTGGGCGCTATCAATTACAGGACGTCGCAGGCAACCCCAACATTGATTGGTTGGTCGTGTGCCACCATGCTTTACCGTGTTATCGCATGACCAAAGCTAGGTCTTGTACTATACCTGTGTGTCTATCTTTTACATAGCACAGTTAAGCTGTAAGGCAAGCCATTTACAGGACGTTGCACTCAGCCCTAACATTGATTGGTTGGTCGTGTGCTATCGTGATTCGCCGTGTCACTTCACGACCAAAACTATACCTTGTACTATAGTTGTGTCTGGCTATTAAATAATGCAGTCAAGTTGTAACGCATTGCATTTACAGGACGTTGCTATCAGTCCCAGCATGCATCCTTCTTGGACAAGCTTGCCGTTGTCTTTCTGAACTACCGACAACCATGATCTTCTGCAGTCTCTGTCAGCAGGATTACCATCATCAGCATCAGCCAGCACCACCAACAAAATCATTATCATCATCATTATCAACAGCAGCATCGTCATCAGCTGAAGGTGACCGATCGGGTGACTCACCACAGGGCTATGTCGGCGGAGTGAACGTACGTGAACGTGTTCAGACATGTCTTTAGGGAAAACTGGAAGATAATTCAGAGCGTACTGACAGTATAACGATACAGCTGATCAAATATGACGATGCTTCCGGTCATATGTCTAATGTATACAATCGAAACACGTGACTAAAAACCGATTAAAGATGGCGTCGCACTCGATCACATGTGTAAGTGTACATCCGCGTGACTAAAACCGTTCAAAAAATGGCGCTGTACCTGGTCTCGTGTCTAATGGGATACATCCTAAACACGTGACTAATGGTCAAAGACGGAGTCGCATCAGGTCACATGACCAGAGAATATACTGCTGAGTCAGGAGTCTTCACCAGCAGATATCGTGTATATAACACCCGCCATTCGCCGTCTAGATGTCCCGATCTCAGTGAACATCGTTCAGGTCACAATGTGCCAAGTCTCTAATGGTAAGATGGGGGTTTTGATAAGTCTTTCACATTTTTCGGTGTGGTTCTCCAAGTAGGCATACAGTTAACCTAACAATACTAGTATAATAAAGAGATATATGATGCTAATCACATATAACTGGAGTATGTGCTCTGCTGGCTGCGGCACCAATCAACACATGCACATGGCTGATCCAGCAACCCTGCATACAGAAAGTAGTGTCCTTAGGACCGGCAATGTCCCACAAGGAGCGCCTCGACCACTGATTTTTGCATTTGCCAATAGCAACTAATGATACAACCGAGACACGCGTGTAATGACCCAGTAGGTCAAAAACAGTGGTAATGGAAGAAACCATCGTGGAAACACACACAAAATACCCCAGAGGGGGAAAGAAATTCGTTCTGGTGCATGTGTGGTCGGCGAGTGCCACGACTAGAGATTGTCTGCTTCTGTCAACTGGTCGCTATATACACAGTCATTGGCGTATCACTATTCAATCTGTCTCGACACAGCGTCGACACAGTCGAGGGCAAGTTGTGGATAGCTCTTCTAAGCAGCTGTCTGGGTTACATGCTACCAAACCCTAAAATATGCGCTTCTACCTGACATTACCGAGTAATGCGTCGCCGAACATGTTTCCCAAGAACACACCGGGTCACTATTTCGTCAAGTTACCGCAGACTATTGAGGTGAGTCAACATTTCGAAGTGGGTCTGGCCGAAATTCAGTTCCCCAACTACTACTGCAATGTGCTAGAGAATGAAGTATGGTTAAGATACATACCACCAAACGGTAGAGTGATAAGAGAGGCGTGTCCCCCGGGCCTGTACAGTTCACCAGACGCGTTTATAACTGCCCTGAACCGCCTAATGAAAAACTGTTGAAGTGTGTCTATGTAGTACGCGTGTTCCTGCACACCAGTCCACCCACACCAACAACACAACGGGGCCGTGGTCAATCTTACACGCCTCCTACCCCGCCCCCTTCTTTCTATATGTTCACTGTACCGTAACATCCAGCACCGTTATAAAAATACACCTGAGATTTCCGTAAACATTCAAAGGTCCGTACGTGAGGTGAGTATACAGTTTGTTTTTTTTCTCTATAAACAGTTTTTCTATTCAACATTTTCTTCGACTAACATTCTTTTCAATTAACATTTTGTCAATTCTCATTTCCTCTTCATTGCTTCCATTTTTCCATGCATTTGTTCCTCTCGTCCTGTCATCACCTTCTAATGTAGTCACAGGAGTTCTCCTTGACTGTATGTTGTGTTTGTGAATGTGTTTGTTTGCTGATGAAGGCTAACCGCCGCAACGTTCTGTATGTGTCGTAACTCTGTTATGTAAAGCTGCACTACTTTGTGTCATTATATATTGTTTAAACTTTCACAGCTTTACCGCAGTTCCACCAAATTTAATGAAAAATCGGAAGGTGGACGAGCAGCTTTGTGTTCTATTCCATTTCGACAATACATCAAAGAAAGTCATCGTGAATATACTCGAACCCGGGGCCACTATTACATTTAGTGAGAAGTTGCAAGAGATACTAGATACAATTGAAGGTGAAAGGGAGATAGACCGGAATTCCGACCTACAAAATATCTACGTATACTGCGATCTCATTGCGGCGAGACCAGTCGGAGACGTCCTGGTCCCACTACTAAGGACGGTTCCTATCATGAATCAGCACTCGACCTCAGTGTTTCGCGCCTACAACAATCCTCATTACATACCGCTGAGTCGTTACTTCTTCGACACGGTGGACATACTGCTAACCACTGATACGGGTACAAAGGTCGCATTCACTACAGGGACTTCAGTGCTGACGTTACATTTTCGAGTTTGGAAGAGATCAGACCTAGAATAACGGTAAAATACGGTGCGCTACGTCGAAACCACAGACTGTCCGAAGACATGATATGCCCGACACTCAGATGATTGATGCCTCGGTTATCTACAAGACTCAGATATCAGCCCACCAAGCAGGAGACCAGTTTTATGACTACAGGCTAAGTGACATGTACATACCAGGCTACCAGCTGAAAAAAACCAACCTACCCAGACAAGGGTGTGAAGAAATCCAGATACAACATACATTGTGTATAGCTCTGTATGTGAAAATAAAAGGTTGTGATGATACTATGTATACCACCTCATTTCACATCAGCCATTTCGTATAATGACATGCGATTTTATTCTTAAAAAATGTGAACGAGAAACGGTCAGGCCCTCTCATCCGGGAATCCCTCATATCCCCCAGCTGAGAGCCTTCGAACATATATCAGACCTGAGCATGTAGCTTGCTCAGTATCATGTTTCTATTTTCCGGTAGACGGGTATCGGCCTAGCTCTCAGATCCGAGGGTTTGTGGCTTAGAGGCGTTCAGCCGCAGCCCTCGACAGGGAGCCTTAAGAGTATTGTCCGGACCAAGAAATTCTGCCTTTGTGCACCTGATTTAAATTTTGACTGCTATCCTCAGTCTATGCCTGCAGAGCAGCAGGTTGTGTCTCTCTTAGTCTGGTCCCTATCCCATAAGCTGTCCGATATGTAATTCTTCACCCATCGGCAAGCAAATGGGGTCTATGGGACACGCAAGCTCCCCCACCACGTCAAGGTGGAGACACATCGGGGGAGGATTTCATATTGTATTGTAAGCATACTAATATTAATATTCAGTTCAACCTTCCTGGCTTATAATTGAAAATATAGTGTCTTTTTATGTTTATTTACGTTTTTGTACAACACCCCCCCCCCCCCCGAGCCCGACGTCAACAACCTGAAAACACAATTTCAATATGATAATATTATTAATAATATTGATATGATGCCAAGGAAAGCAACAGTCGACTATGCAAGTCAGTATGTTATGCAAACAGGCTAGTACACCAACCAGCTACTCTGTAATGTGAACTGATAATCACATTTTAGCCAGCTCTTCCATAATAATTAATGTCGTAATGATAATGCCCACAGATTAGCACATAAGTCATAATATTAATCAGTGATAATCCATTATTTCTATAAACTATGAACAGATTAGAACATCAGCTGATAATTCTATAATGTGAAAATATTAAAACATCACAGATAAAACCACATCAGCCAGCAACTCTTGGTTCAGATTAGCACATCACCTAATTCCACATTGTGAACACAATCACATCTATTATCTACCAGAAGCTCAGTAATGTGAACAAATTAGCACATCAGTCAGAAACTCAATAATGTGAACAGATTAGCACATCACCAATCACACAACTCTGGAGTACATCAACCAGCAACTCTATTTGACAAGATGAGTACATCAACCAGCAACTATATGAACAGATGAGTACTTCAACCAGCAACTTTATTTGACAAGATGATTATATCAATCAGCAACTCTGTTTGACAAGATTAGTACATCAAAGAGCGACCCTAATTGAACAGATGAGTACATAAACCAACAACTCTATTTGAACAGATGAGTACATCAAACAGCAACTCTGTTTGACAAGATGAGTACATCAGCCAGCAACTCTGTATGAACAGATGAGTACATCAACCAGCAACTCTGTATGAACAGATGAGTACTTCAACCAGCAACTCTCTATGAACAGATGAGTACATCAACCAGCAACTGTGTATGAACAGATGAGTACATCAACCAGCAACTCTGTATGAACAGATGAGTACATCAACCAGCAACTCCATATGAACAGATGAGTACATCAACCAGCAACTATATTTGACAAGCTGACTACATCACCTGGCAACTCTATTTAAACAGGTGAGTTAATCAACTAGCAATGCTATGTGAACAGATGAGTACATCAACCAGCAATGTTTATATGAACAGATGAGTACATCAACCAGCAATGTTTATATGAACAGATGAGTACATGAACCAGCAACTCTATTTGAACAGATGAGTACATCAACCAGCAACTCTATATGGACAGATGAGTACTTCCACCAGCAACCTTATTTGACAAGGTTAGTACATCAACCAGCAACTCTGTATGAACAGATGAGTACATCAACCAGCAACTCTGTATGAACATATGAGTACTTCAACCAGCAACTCTGTATGAACAGATGAGTACATCAACCAGCAACTGTGTATGAACAGATGAGTACATCAACCAGCAACTCTGTATGAACAGATGAGTACATCAACCAGCAACTCCATATGAACAGATGAGTACATCAACCAGCAACTCTATTTGACAAGCTGACTACATCAACTGGCAACTCTATTTAAACAGGTGAGTTAATCAACCAGCAATGCTATGTGAACAGATGAGTACATCAACCAGCAATGTTTATATGAACAGATGAGTACATCAACCAGCAATGTTTATATGAACAGATGAGTACATGAACCAGCAACTCTATTTGAACAGATGAGTACATCAACCAGCAACTCTATATGAACAGATGAGTACTTCCACCAGCAACCTTATTTGACAAGGTTAGTACATCAACCAGCAACTCTGTATGAACAGATGAGTACATCAACCAGCAACTCTGTATGAACAGATGAGTACTTCAACCAGCAACTCTGTATGAACAGATGAGTACTTCAACCAGCAACTCTGTATGAACAGATGAGTACTTCAACCAGCAACATTAGTTGACACGATGAGTACATCAACCAGCAACTTTATTTGACAAGATGAGTACTTCAACCAGCAACATTATTTGACACGATGAGTACATCAACCAGCAACTTTATTTGACACGATGAGTACATCAACCAGCAACTTTATTTGACAAGATGAGTACTTCAACCAGCAACACCATAATCTGAACAGATGAACACATCTACAATCAACACTATAATGTGAACTGATTAGCACACCACCCAGCAACTCAGTGATACACATAGATGATCACATCAAAACATTAAATCTCCACATCATTGACAGCATAAACACATCATAGTCACTTCTGATACAGTAGACACCTGGAGTCAACTCTGCGCTAAGCATGCCCCTATAGATGAAATATTGAACAGTCAAAAGCCTAGACCATTCTTTGTTCAAGCTCAAATAGCCTTAACTGTAGCTTGCTGACCACACAATCTCTACATACAGGGAACTGACCTGTTTACTGGTTGTTTCATTCTTCAATTATTGTGTAAACCTCGTAACTCTTAATTTATATCTATGAGATCTAAAACATCTTCCTTGGAATACCTAGTGATTTATTAAAACAATGATGTTTTGGTTGTTTTGCATTTCAGCTTAGCACCTGGCCAGTATGGCATCTTGGAATCCATTGTATGGTGAAATCTGTGATCTACTTGAGGAATTTGTCATTCCGAAAAATGTGTTACCTGTATTTCAGCGTGACAATATTCTTACGAAGAAAGACATAGTAAGTTCAAATCTAGCTCACCTTATACTCACATGTCTGTTACCAATCCTCAAATTATCTGCACTGCCCTTGCTTCTACATGTGTAGACATAAATATTTATGTATGTGTATGCATATATAATAGCATGTGGAGGTATGTATGCATATATTGGTGTGATATGTATATACAAGTGTGCATGTGTATTTGATATATGAGTATTTGTGTTTATATATGTGAGTGTGTGCGTGCTTACATGTGTGTGTGCGCGCCCATGCGCGCTCATGTATGCCTGCGTGAGTTTGTTTGTTCCCTCACATGTATATGTATATATGCATATATGACCATAATTTCAGATTATTTTGAATTTATTAAAGATTAAGAAGTAACAATCTTATCTTAAGAACAGTATTTTTTCTTAATAAATATCCATTTCCTGTTGCTTCTCTTCCTCCTGCTTCTACTTCTTCCTTCTTTTCTCCACCTTGCTTCTTATCTATTTCTTTGTCCCCAGTTCTGCTGCTGCTCCTTCGCTGCCTGGATATTAATTGTAAGTTGAGTATTGAAAACTAGCATAAAATTATTGAGGATATTGTAAATGTAGAAATGTGAGTTCTGGCTCAGCCTAAACTGAGCACTAGGAAATGTCTTGGTAAGTAAAGGAGCCGGCATATTGACCACATGACCCATCGACTTTTCACATTGGGCAGTGAGGAGCATTTTTTGTGATATTCACTGGCACAGGAACGGAGCATAATGGGGACAACCCGTTTCCGTGAAGTTGGAACAGCAACTAACTTACTAACTAAACTAAACTAACTAACTAACTAATCATTGGCACCTTGCCGTCTTGACAGACGATAGTTTGTGCTCTAAAAAGGCATAATAACTTTTAACTATGGCGGTAGCGAGTGTGACTGATAAGGCCAATTTGCGCTGTAAATGTCCGTTCACAGTGGGTGCATGCGAACACGTGGTCATTTCCACCATCATGCACCATCTTACGTCTCAAACGCTTGGTGTGTGACTTTTCTGCAATAATTTTCTCCTTTGACTTTATTCCATTTCTGATATTTGCCCTCCATGCAACACGTTCAGCGGCGACTTGCTCCCAATGTGCATTATCAATGCCTGTATCAATCATGTCCCGCTTACACACATCTTTGTATCGTAGTAGAGGCCGACCCTGAGATCTCTTACCCATCTGTAATTCACCAAAAAAGATATCCTTTGGTATTCTACCATCATCCATCCTCCTAAGATGTCCTATCCATCTAAGTCTACGAAGACTGAGCATGGAATAAACTGTCACACAACCTGATCTTTCCAATACTTCAGTATTTGTGATTTTGTCTTGCCACTTAATACCAAGAATTCTTCGCAGACACCGCATATGAAAGCTGTTTAAATTGTTCTCTTGGTGTGAGTAAGTTGTCCAGGTTTCACTGCCATAGAGAAGAGTACTAAGGACACAGGCTTGATAGACAAGGACTTTTGTTTTGGCAGTAAGCTTCCTGTTCTCCCAGACTCTTTTTCTTAACCTGTTCATTGTTGTTGCTGCCTTACCAATCCGGGTGTTGATTTCCTGATCTAGGGATAATTTGCTATTTACCACTGATCCTAGATATGTAAAATGGTCTACTATCTCTAGTTCGGCGTCGTCAATAAAGATTGATGGTACCTCATGTGCACCTTGTGACATAATCTGTGTCTTCTTTTTGCTAATTGTTAAACCAAATTCAGAACAAGCATTGGAGAATGCAGATAGTAGACATTGCAATTCTTCCTCAGAGTGGGTCGTAACTGCAGCATCATCTGCAAAAAGCAACTCTCTGATCAGTACCCTCCTAATTTTGGTCTTAGCCTTCAATCTCTGAGCATTGTAGAGGCCGCCATCTGAGCGTGAGTGAATGTATATACCACCATCCTGATCACGAAATGCATATTTCAGTAGAAGTGAAAAGTATATTCCAAAGAGGGTGGGAGCTAGTACACAACCTTGCTTAACTCCACTCTTGATTTCAAATTCTTCAGAAGTTGCACCATCAAACTTGATTATACCCTTCATGCCTGTGTGGAACGATTCCACAATGGACAGAAGAGTTGGTGGGCAGCCAATCTTCTTTAGTGCCTTGAACAGACCCTCACGACTGACCAAATCAAATGCCTTTGTGAGGTCGATGAAGGCAATAAACAGTGGTTGATTCTGTTCACGGCATTTTTCTTGCATTTGTCGCAATGAGAATATCATATCAGTGGTAGACCGGTTCTGTCGAAAGCCACACTGTGATTCGGGGTAGACTTGATCTCCTAAGACTTGAAGTCTGCGCAGAACAATTCTGGCAAATACTTTTCCAACAATACACAGAAGTGAGATACCCCTATAGTTGTTACAGTCGCTCCGATCGCCCTTGTTCTTGTACAGCGTTATGATGTTTGAATCTTTGAAATCCTGTGGGACTTGTCCTTCACGCCAGCATAGCTCTATTAGCTGGTGGATCTGTAGAGTGAGTGTGTCTTGCCCACTCCTGATAACCTCTATTGGAATCCCATCCTTACCTGGAGCCTTGCCAGATGCAAGTTCATTTATAGCACACTTAACTTCTGTTATGGTGGGAAGTGTGTCCAGGTGGTCAAGAGTTGGTAGAGCCTCTATGGCGTTAAGGGCATCATCCGCTAGTTTGGTCTCACTTGAGTAAAGCTCCAAATAGTGCTCTACCCATCTGTCCATCTGCTGTTTCTTATCAGTGATGACTTCTCCAGTCAAGGTTTTCAGCGGTGCACTTCTTTTGATCACTGGACCACAGGCTTTCTTTATTCCTTCATACATGCTTCTTATGTCTCCCTTATCACTTGCGATTTGAATGGACTCACATAACTTGATCCAATAATCATTTGCACACTGCCTGGCAGCCTTTTGCACATCCTTCCTAGCTTGCCTTAGCTCACTCAGAGTGTTACGCGTTGGTCTTTCCTTGTTTCTTAAGAGAGCTTTCTTCTTCTTATCAATCAAGGGCTGCAGAGTCTCACTGTTGGCCGCAAACCAGTCCTGCCTCTTATGATCCACAGTGCCATAAACCCCTACGGCAGTTTTATAAAGAGTTTCCTTAATTTGACCCCACTTTTCATTTACTGTACAATTTTCTGGTGTATCAGTGAAAACGTCTTCAAGTTGCTGTTGAAACTGAAAGCACTTTTCAGGATCATGAGTGTTAATAATATTAATCCTGGGGCTAGATTTGTGTTTAGCTGTGTAGATTCTCTTTGGTCTCAGTCTAACTCTTGCAACAACCAAAGAATGATCTGTATCACAGTCAGCACTGTGGTAACTACGAGTCAATGATATATGGTTCAGATGTTGTCTCCGTGTGATGATGAAGTCAAGCTGGTGCCAATGGCCGGATCTTGGATGTTTCCATGTGACCTTATGCATCTCTTTTGTTTTAAAAAAAGAGTTTGTAATACATAGGTCATTACTGGTGCAATGCTCCAGCAGCCTTTGCCCATTTTCATTCATGCGACCGATGTTGTATTTTCCAAGGGACACTGGCCATGAACTCGAGTCCTTACCCACACGAGCATTGAAATCACCGAGCATATAACTAACTAACTAACTAACTAACTAACTAGCTAACTAACCAGCCAACCAACCAACCAACTAACAAGCCAACCAACCAACCAACTAACATGACCCATCGAATATAATAATATGTGACTAGCACCATATGCCCAATACCCCTCAAAACATGAACAAACAGTCATCAAAAATTTTTATGATTTGAAATTGTATTGGATTGTATTGGCACGTTTCCGTCTTGACAGACGATAGTTTGGTACATTGTGCTTCAAAAAGGCTTAATAACTACAACCCATGGCAGTGGCGAATGTCACTGATAAGGCCAATTCGCGCTGTAAATGTTTGTCCACAGTAGATGCATGTGAACACCTGGTCGTTTTCACCATCATACACCATCTTACATCTCATATGCCCGGTGAGTGACTTATCTGCAATAATTTTCTCTTTTGTCTTTATTCCATTTCTGATATTTGCACTCCATGCAACACTTTCAGCGACGATGTAATCCCAATGTGTATTATCAATGCCTGTATCAACCATGTTCCACTTACACACATCTTTGTATCGTAGTAGAGGCCAACCCTGAGATCTCCTACCCACCTGTAATTCACCAAAAAAGATGTCCTTTGGTATTAAACTGATCTTTCCAATACTTCAGTATTTGTGATTTTGTTTTGCCACTTAATACCAAGTATTCTTCGCAGACACTGCATATGAAAGCTGTTTAAACATTTTTCTTGGTGTGAGTAAGCTGTCCAGGCTTCACTGCCATAAAGAAGAGTACTAAGGACACAGGCTTGTTAGACTAGGACTTTTGTTTTGGCAGTAAGCTTCCTGTTCTCCCAGACTCTTTTGCTTAACCTGTTCATTGTTGTTGCTGCCTTGCCAATCCTCATGTTGCAAATTTGCTATTTACCTCTGATCCTAGATATGTAAAATAGTCTACTATCTCCAGTTCGACGTCACAAATGAAGATTGATGGTACCCCATGTGCACTTTGTGACATAATCTGTCTTGACCAGTGTTGTCGTACGGGAAGGCATTTGTCTTGTTTCCTTGACTCCTGGCCCTGTCTTTCTCGATCAAGATGATACAAGGGTAGTGGTCACTGTCGTGGTATCCCAGTGTGCCCCACCGGCACCTTGGTGCGATGGTGGGCGACCAGAGCCAAGTCAATGACACTGTCAGAGTCACCTGGTTCGAGTGGCTATTCAAGTGACCTTCCCATCATTCAGATAGACTAGGGCAGCAGATGCCAGGGCGTCCTCCAGATCTTCTCCCTGTCTATTGGTGATGCAATTCCCCCATTGACTGCCTCTGGCATTGAAGTCCCCACAGTAGATGATATGCCTTTCATCCATATCAAACAAACTTTGCCATTTTCGCACGTTGACCTTCCCATTTCGCGCATAAATGTTCACGATTACAAGCTGCACTGGCGTCATTATTCTTAATGCCTGCACTTGCAGGGCATCACTATTCCAGGCGGACATATCGATCTCAGACACCAGTATGTTGTCGCGGACCAGAATGGCCTGCCCGAGGTGCCGCCTGTTGAAGAAGCCCTGAAACCCCATGACATTGACTGTACCGTCGCCGAGCTGTGTTTCTTGTAAGACTACAATATCATTTCCGTAGAGTAGTTTTTCAAGAATGGGTCGGCATTGACTAAATGATGCACAGTTCCAGTACAGTACTTGAACGTGTCTGATGCCCAATCTGTCACATTTTAATCGCCTTCTGTGTGCGCCCTCCCTCTTACTACGCTGTGTCCTTGTCGGCCGTCTGGTCGTCATATTAGGCTTAACTATCGCCACTGGGCGCCGATGATGCGCCGAAGGGAGTCCGGGCGCGCATGCATGAACTCCGTTGCATGGTCCGAACTCCATTTCACCACGAAAAACACACTTAATCCATAAACATTTCAGAAAAAACTTGTTCCATTTACGGGAAGAAAAAATGTCCCGCCATCTTGCTCCAAGGGAACTCACTCTCCTGTCTTCTTGTAATAATGTATAATGTATATATGTATAATCTGTCTTCTTGTTGCTAATTGTCAGAACAAGCATTGGAGAATGCAGATAGTAGTTGTAATTCTTCCTCAGAGTGAGTCAGAGCATCATCTGCAAAAAGCAACTCTCTGATCATTACCCTCCTAATTTAGGTCTTGACCTTCAAGCTCTGAGCATTGTAAAGGCCGTCATCTGAGCGTGAGTGAATATACCACCATCCTGATCATGAAAGGCATATTTCAGTAGAAAAGAGTATATTCGAAAGAGGGTGGGAGCTAGTACACAACCTTGCTTAACTCCATTCTTGATTTCAAACTCTTCTGAAGTTGCACCATCAAACTTGATTATACCCTTCATGCCTGTGTGGAATGATTCCACAATGGACAGAAGAGTTGGTGGACAGCCAACCTTCTTTAGTGCCTTGAACAGACCCTCACGACTGACCAAATCAAATGCCTTTGTGATGTCGGTGAAGGCAATAAACAGTGGTTGATTCTGTTCACAAAACGTTTCTTGCATTTGTTGAAATGAGAATATCATATCAATGGTAGACTGGTTCTGTTGGAAGCCACACTGTGATTCGTGATAGACTTGATCTCCCAGGGCTTGAAGTCTGTGCAGAATAATTCTGGCAAATACTTTCCCAACAATACACAGAAGTGAGATACCCCTGTAGTTGTTACAGTCACTCCCATCGCCCTTGTTCTTGTACAGTGTTATGATGCTTGAATCTTTGAAATCCTGTGGGACTTTTCCTTCTCGCCAGCATAGCTCTATTAGATGGTGGATCTGTAGAGTGTGTGTGTCTTACCCACTCCTGATAACCTCTATTGGAATCTCATTCTTACCTGGAGCCTTGCCAGATGCAAGTTCATTTATAGCACACTTAACTTCTGTTATGGTGGGAAGCGTGTCCAGGTGGTCAAGAGTTGGCAGGGCCTCTATGGTGTTGAGGGTATTATCCGCTAATTTGGTCTCACTTGAGTAAAGCTCCATATAGTGCTCTACCCATCTATCCATCTGTTGTTTCTTATCAGTCATGATTTCTCCAGTCAAGATTTTCAGTGGTACACTTCCTTTTGATCATTGGACCACAGACTTTCTTTATCCCTTCATATATGCTTCTGATGTTTCCCTTATCGCTTGCATTTTGAATGGACTCACATAACTTGATCCAATAGCCTGGCAGCCTTTTGCACATCCTTCCTAGCTTGCTTCAGGTCACTGAGAGTGTTACTTGTTGTTCTTTCCTTGTTTCTTAAGAGAACTATCTTTTTTTTTATCAATCAAGGGTTACAGTGTCTAGCTGTTTGCCGCAAACCAGTCCTGGCTCTTAAGATACACCTTGCCATAAACCCCTACCGCTGTTTTATAAAGAGTTTCATTAAGTTTACCCCACTTTTCACATGCTGTACAATTTTCTGATGTATCAGTGAAAGTGACTTAAAGTTTCTGTTGGAACGCAAAGCACTTATCAGGATCGTGGGTGTTAATAACATTAATCCTGGGACTAGATTTGTGTTTAGCTGTGTAAATTCTCTTTGGTCTCAGTCTAACTCTTGTAACAACCAAAGAATGATCCGTATCACAGTCAGCACTGTGGTAACTTCGAGTTAATGATGTTTTGTTCAGATGTTGTCTCTGTGTGATGATGAAGTCCAGCTGATGCCAATGGCCAGATCTTGGATGTTTCCATGTGACATTATGCAGTTATTTTGTTTTAAAAAAGGAGTTTGTAATACATAGGTCATTTCTAGTGCAATGCTCCAGCAGCCTTTTCCCATTATCATTCATGCGACCGATGTTGTATTTTCCAAGGCACACTGGCCATGAACTCGAGTCCTTGCCCACACGAGCATTGAAATCACCAAGCATATAAATGTAGTCAGATTTAGGAACTGCCTTGATCATAGGGTCTAGCTCCTCGTAGAATGAATCCTTCACATCATCAGAGGAAGCAAGTGTCCGTGCATATGCTGTGATAATGGTGGCAAAACCACAAGAGGTTGCCAAGCGCAGGAATAATAGTCTTTCATTACCTCCAGCTGGAATTTCAATCATTCTCAGTAGCGAATACTTCACTGCAAAGCCCATGCCATGTTGCCTTTTTTCTGCCTGCCCTCTACCCTTCCAAAAATAAGGTGTAATTGTTTTCTCTGAGTGACCCTTCCTCAGCGAGGCGAGTCTCCTGCAAGACAGCAATATCATATCTCCATAGCACAAAGCCTGGGCTAAAATATGGAGACCATGCATTGCCCATGCTGCATGATCCCTCTCTCGGCCTGCCTAGTTCACTCCAGAGGAATGGTAACACCAATACATCTGGAACAAGACAAGCTGCAGAAGCTGTCGGATCAGCAAAGCAATGCTCTAACTGTCTGCCTGTTGGAGCTTTGATCCTAAACCAGCTGCCAACCAAGGCTTAGGGCCTGGTCTGCCCTGCCATGACATTTTGTCTTTAGGTTTCATTTCCTCGCACCAGGATAAGGCTTGTACCCTCCCAATTGCGCTTTTCTGCCCAAAGCCGTTGGCACAATGTGGCGTGTTGGGTTTGGTAAGTGCCGCCCAACATTTGGCGCTGACAGAAAGCAGGTAGTACCATCATAGGTAGCTCAGTCATATCTGACAAAGACCTGACACCATTTGAAATTAATATTACTTATGCTTAATGTTTGTTTGATGTTTGTACTTTGAGTTTTTGACTGGCATCTTTGTTTACTGTGAGTTTACCACGCTCACAAAAAGGCTATTTCTCATTGTTACAATCCTTGGGTTTGTCTGTTTTGGTAGTTATGAGTGCGTAATGGATCAACCTTAGATTTGAAACACTTTCATTAACTGTTCTGGACTACTTAACTGGTAGTTATTCGAGAACACTGTTTTGCACACGCAAAATATATTTATTCTTCCAGCAACAATCAGTAAACTATATACATATTTATTCCCATGCTAAATAGAAATATAAAACTGTCTTCTACAGTCCTTTCCGTTATAGTGGAATAAACTGTTACGCTGGACTCTTCCTTAATCCGACAGTAACCAACTACACTGAGTGTACGGTTAGTCTTCACTTAGCTGCTGATTCCTCAGTTTTTATCTGGACC
>JACEFZ010017677.1:35000-170000 GCA_014155875.1 Cepaea nemoralis
ACATCTTTGTATCGTAGTAGAGGCCGACCCTGAGATCTCTTACCCATTTGTAATTCACCAAAAAAGGTGTCGTTTGGTATTCTACCATCATCCATCCTCCTAAGATGTCTTATCCATATAAGTCTACGAAGACTGAGCATGGAATAAACCATCACACAACCTGATATTTCCAATACTTCAGTATTTGTGATTTTGTCTTGCCACTTAATACCAAGAATTCTTCACAGACACCGCATATGAAAGCTGTTTAAACATTTCTGTTGGCGTGAATAAGTTGTCCAGGTTTCACTGCCATAAAGAAGAGTACTAAGGACACAGGCTTGATAGACAAGGACTTTTGTTTTGGCAGTAAGCTTCCTGTTCTCCCAGACTCTTTTTCTTAGCTTGTTCATTGTTGTTGCTACCTTACCAATCCGGATGTTGATTTCTTGATCTAGGGATAATTTGCTATTTACCACTGATCCTAGATATGTAAAATGGTCTACCATCTCTAGTTCGGCGTCGTCAATAAAGATTGATGGTACCCCATGTGCACCTTGTGACATAATCTGTGTCTTCTTTTTGCTAATTGTTAAACCAAATTCAGAACAAGCATTGGAGAATGCAGATAGTAGACATTGTAATTCTTCCTCAGAGTGGGTCGTAACTGCAGCATCATCTGCAAAAAGCAACTCTCTGATCAGTACCCTCCTAATTTTGGTCTTGGCCTTCAATCTCTGAGCATTGTAGAGGCCGCCATCTGAGCGTGAGTGAATGTATATACCACCATCCTGATCACGAAAGGCATATTTCAGTAGAAGTGAAAAGTATATTCCAAAGAGGGTGGGAGCTAGTACACAACCTTGCTTAACCCCACTCTTGATTTCAAACTCTTCAGAAGTTGCACCATCAAACTTGATTATACCCTTCATGCCTGTGTGGAACGATTCCACAATGGACAGAAGAGTTGGTGGGCAGCCAATCTTCTTTAGTGCCTTGAACAGACCCTCACGACTGACCAAATCAAATGCCTTTGTGAGGTCGATGAAGGCAATAAACAGTGGTTGATTCTGTTCACGGCATTTTTCTTGCATTTTTCGCAGTGAGAATATCATATAAATGGCAGACCGGTTCTGTCGAAAGCCACACTGTGATTCGGGGTAGACTTGATCTCCTAGGACTTGAAATCTGCGTAGAATAATTCTGGCAAATACTTTTCCAGCAATACACAGAAGTGAGATACCTCTATAGTTGCTGCAGTCGCTCCGATCGCCCTTGTTCTTGTACAGTGTTATGATGCTTGAATCTTTGAAATCCTCTGGGACTTGTCCTTCTCGCCAGCATAGCTCTATTAGCTGGTGGATCTGTAGAGTGAGTGTGTCTTGCCCACTCCTGATAACCTTTATTGGAATCTCATCCTTATCTGGAGCCTTGCCAGATGCAAGTTCATTTATAACACACTTAACTTCTGTTATCGTGGGAAGTGTGTCCAGGTGGTAAAGAGTTGTCAGGGCCTCTATGGCGTTGAGGGCATCATCCGCTAATTTGGTCTCACTTGAGTAAAGCTCCAAATAGTGCTCTACCCATCTGTCCATCTGCTGTTTCTTATCAAGTCAAGGTTTTCAATGGTGCACTTCTTTTGATCATTGGACCACAACTTTCTTTATTCCTTCTGTCGATCAAATGGCTCGCAATTCTAGAAGGACGATTTTCAACGTCCCAGAATGGATCACTACTTCTAAACAGTGCCAGGCGGAAAGTTATGACGACCCACTGTACTAACCAATGAAGACAGTATGTCAAATTATTCCTGCTAACATGCCTGGATGAATAATGATCCCCCACTGTCTAATGTATTCTCACACAAAAGGAGATAAGACAGATTTATAAGTATAGATATATTCCTTTCACTCGTCACACAATCTGATGATGCTATTAATCTACTTTGATAATGACAAAGTCTGGTTATTATGTTTACAAGTACACAGAAAATATTTTAATGCTAGTAACACTACGCGAGACCCACGGGGACCTCACTGACAATTAAGAGATACGCAGATCTCAGGTTAGTCTAAATTTCTACAAGAGTATATCCCGCTAGAGGATGTCGTAATCACTGACTGTATTTTGGCCCCTAGCGGACATAAATTGTGTGAATGCGGTGCAGTGGCAAACGGGTTGTTAGCCACTCATCTGATAATCCTTGGCCTCCTGGATGGTAAGTTGAAGGTGCTGACTGGATAATGGTATGGACCCCACTCTCGGCTGCATCAAGTGAGTGGTTCGTAGCTCAATCACCAGTCGTGATTACGGCTACTGTTGATCAGGGTGTAGGCTCCTGCAACTTGGTTTGATCAGACTTATCTGGTGAGAAGTGGCACTGGCTTTTCTATGGTGATTAGAAATTGTACGGCTTAACAAGAGCCAGAAAAAGGTCTAAGACACAGATATGTGTTCTATATTTAGCCATGGGATTTTGCCAATCCTTCACCGTCCAGTACTCAGATCAAAATGGCAGAAGTCAGGGTTCTACTAGAAGTTAACTTCCTTTGCAGGAGAGTTCTCCTTAACTTCCTGTGGCCAAATTAAATTCACAGCCAAACTGAATATAAAATTCAGCCTGCCTTGATTTATTGGCGTGTAAACAAATTCTACACTACATCTACTTTTAACTATTAGAAGAAATCGTATTTTATCTCTCTCTATAGTTTTATGTATATAAATACACTAAACAAAGATAGTTAGTTAGTTATCAGTTGGGGTATCTTCGTTGCACTCCGGACATGTCCATAGGTGCTCAGATCCTCCCCCCAGCATATGCATCAGCGTCCGGTGGCTAATAGTGCCAGTTCTGTGTTGGTTGACGAGGCGCTTTGTTTTCCCGATGTACCTCTCGCGTCTGGCTGTGCCGATTCTTACTCCCAGGTCTTTCATCCTGGAAAGCGATGTGGAATCACTGGCGTCAAAATCCTCTGTTCTCGCCATATCTTTAAGGGCGTTAATAACATCGGCACGATCCATGGGCTGGCCATCTACAGGGGGTGCAGAGCCAGCCAATTTATCAGCTCGTTCATTTCCCTCGACTCCCGCATGTCCCGGGACGAAGATGAAGGTGACTTTGCGGACAACAGACTGCCGCAGCGACTCAGTCCACTGTCTACGTACAGATCCAGCTTCGACCTTCTGAATCATGCTCATTGAATCACTTAGTACACACACGTTGGTATAATGCTGTGATTCCAGCCATATGAAAGCCTGTGTAACTGCCATCACCTCCATCGTCATGCTGCTCGTGGTCATAGAGTGGGCACCACTGGATTTTTGAACGGTTCGGCCCGCTGAACGGGCTGTAAATGCCCACGCACTTCTCTGCTGCTTTACAACAGATCCATCTGTATAGATGAGCACTTCGGGGCTATCTGAGTGAACATAGATGAGCGCGTTAACCTCTGCATTGACAGCGGCAGGGTTCTGCTCTCTGCACCGTCTGTCGAGTGTGATAATGCAGGAGAAGGTACACTTAAAAGCTGGAGGCACCGGCACCCATTCCTTGCCGGGGTTGATACTGGTAAGACTGCAGACCTGTCCGACGACATCTTCCGCCCGACCCATCCATGATTTGCCCCTCTTTAGCCTGTCACCCTTTTCTCTGAATACAGCGTCATGCAGAGGGTGCTGCTCATCTGCACTTATTTTTAAGTATGCACGAGCTCTCCAGATCTTGATCCTGTGTTCCATTGTCGGGAAGTCAAGGAGGTATCTCATTGCTACACAGCTGGTGTCTCTCGTGCAGCCCAAAATGATGCGCATGGCTTCGTTTTGTACCTTTTCAAGTCTTCCAATCTGTGTAGGGCTGACAGTGAGGATGGCCAGGGCATACTCGATGCGTGAAAGCACAAGTCCTTGGAACAGAAGTAATAGCAGTCTTTGCTCGATATTGGCAGTCGCCATGACTCTCATTGCTGCCAAACCTTTTCGAGCCTTCGTTATGACATAATCGACATGATCTCTGAAGGGCAGGCTACGATCAAGCCTCACGCCAAGATATGTCATTGACTGGGTTCTACTCAGAATGCTCCCATCCATTCTTACTGCCGGCAGGTCTGTAGATGATCTTAGCTAATATTTGAAAATATAGATAACAATGAAAAATAATACAGAATACATATAGGGGTTTACTGAGGGCTATCTCCATCTAATAAAAACGTATGAGATGCGGGCCAACAGATGCAAGTTCATTTATAGCACACTTAACTTCTGTTATCGTGGGAAGTGTGTCCAGGTGGTCAAGAGTTTGTAGAGCCTCTATGGCGTTGAGGGCATCATCCGCTAGTTTGGTCTCACTTGAGTAAAGCTCCAAATAGTGCTCAACCCATCTGTCCATCTGCTGTTTCTTATCAGTTATGATTTCTCCAGTCAAGGTTTTCAATGGTGCACTTCTTTTGATCATTGGACCACAACTTTCTTTATTCCTTCATACATGCTTCTGATGTTTCCCTTATCACTTGCAATTTGAATGGACTCACATAACTTGATCCAATAATCATTTGCACACTGCCTGGCAGCCTTTTGCACATCCTTCCTAGCTTGCTTTAGCTCACTTAGAGTGTTACGCGTTGGTCTTTCCTTGTTTCTTAAGAGAGCTATCTTCTTATCAATCAAGGGCTGCAGAGTCTGGCTGTTTACTGCAAACCAGTCCTGCTTCTTATGATCCACAGTGCCGTAAACCTCTACCTCTGTTTTATAAAGAGTTTCCCTAAGTTGACCCCACTTTTCACTTACTGTACAATTTTCTGGTGTATCAGTGAAAGCGTCTTCAAGTTGCTGTTGAAACTGAAATCACTTTTCAGGATCGTGAGTGTTAATAATATTAATCCTGGGGCTAGATTTATGTTTAGCTGTGTAGTTTCTCTTTGGTCTCAGTCTAACCCTTGCAACAACCAAAGAATGTTCTGTCACACAGTCAGCACTGTGGTAACTTCGAGTCAATGATATATGGTTCAGATGTTGTCTCCGTGTGATGATGAAGTCCAGCTGGTGCCAATGGCCGGATCTTGGATGTTTCCATGTGACCTTATGCAGCTCTTTTGTTTTAAAAAAGGAGTTTGTAATACATAGGTCATTTCTGGTGCAATGCTCCAGCAGCCTTTGCCCATTTTCATTCATGCGACCGATGTTGTATTTTCCAAGGCACACTGGCCATGAACTCGAGTCCTTGCCCACACGAGCATTGAAATCACACAGCATATAAATTTAGTCAGATTTTGGAACTGCCTTGATCACGGAGTCTAACTCCTCATAGAACGAATCCTTCACATCATCAGAGGAATCGAGTGTCGGTGCATATGCAGTAATAATGGTGGCAAAACCACAAGAGGTTGCCAAGCGCAGGGATAATAGTCTTTCATTTCCTCCAGCTGGAATTTCAATCATTCCCTGTAGCGAATTTTTCACTGCAAAGCCCACACCGTGTTGCCTTTTTTCTGCCTGCCCTCTACCCTTCCAAAAAAAGGTGTAAGTGTTTTCCCTGAGTGACCCTTCCTCAGCGAGGCGAGTCTCCTGCAGGCCAGCAATATCAATGTTAAGACGATTGAGTTCGGCATCAATCACAGCCGTTTTTCTCACATCGTCAATATTGGTCAAGTCAATGGAAAATCCTGGACACATAATTCTCACAATCCAGGTTGCCAGCCGTAGCTTGAGGTTTCTATTTTTCTTTTTATTAGTACCTGGTGCATTGGTTTTACAGCCTGCGATTCAGATTTTGTCCTAGCCCCAAGCACCCATTGAAGCAGGCAGGCTGTGGCGGATCAGCACCCAATTGGCCGGGGGCTGCCCAGCTTGAGGCGGGCGGTAGCTGATCAGTGACACCTGTAGGTGTCTCCCACCGTCAGAGGCAACGCGTGGCGCCCCATGTCTACGCCAATTGACAGGGACTTATAACCCGTAACAGTTGCCTCTCGTTTTAATTCCGAGACCGCTTAAGACCAGGGATGGAATTATGGCCTCTCCATAGCACAAAGCCTGGGCTAAAATATAGAGATCATGTGTTGCCCATGCAGCATGATCCCTCTCTCAGGCCTGCCTAGTTCACTCCAGAGGAAAGGTAACACCTCTACATCTGGAACAAGACAAGCTGCAGAAGCTGCCGGATCAGCAAAGCAATGCTCTAACTGTCCGCCTGTCGGAGCTTCGATCCTAGACCAGCTGCCAATCAAGGCTTAGGGCCTGGTCTGCCCTGCCATGACATTTTGTCTTTAGGTTGCATTTCATCGCACCAGGGTAAGGCTTGTACCCTCCCAATTGTGCTCTTCTGCCCGAAGCCGTTGGCACAATGTGGGGTGTCGGGTTTTGGTAAGCGCCGCCCAATGTTCGGCTGTGATTTTGTCTCTGTGATTTTGGTATGGCCAAGCCATCCAGGTATTTATTTCTCGTCTTCCCCTTGGTCTGTTCCCTTTGATCTTGCCAGTTGTATGTATATACATACAGAGTGCACCAGAAAAATGTATACACAGTAATCGCCCACCAGTTTAAATGTAATGACAGTTTTGATCTTTGAATATGCTGTTAAAGTCCACCAGTTTAAATGTAATGACAGTTTTGATCTTTGAATATGCTGTTAAAGTCATCATTTTGCATTTCAATTGAGTATATTATTTTCATAACGTCATCAAAACTTGTCATATTATGGTAGCAGTATGTT
This sequence comes from Cepaea nemoralis, assembly GCA_014155875.1. Lineage (NCBI taxonomy): Eukaryota > Metazoa > Mollusca > Gastropoda > Stylommatophora > Helicidae > Cepaea > Cepaea nemoralis. Next base: position 41,683 of record JACEFZ010017677.1, read on the forward strand.
GCATGATATGTTTAAAATGATTATGTAAACAGCATGTTCAAACATCGAAACTGTGAATACATTTAAACTGGTGGGCGATTACTGTTTATACATTTTTCTGGCACACTGTGTGTGTGTGTGTGTGTGTATATACATATTATATATTTCTCTTTATCCAATAGAACAACAGCCTGCAAACTACCAAAGTAGCCCTCCAAGGTATGTAGTACTTATTCTGATTGTTATTAACAAGGTTATAGAATGATAGTGAGGAGCGGCTGGCCGAGTTGCTAGAACGTCGGGTTCTCCTTCAGGATAACCAGTTTTAAATCCTCGATAAGATGTGGAGTTTTTCTTTGTCGGGGCAAAAAGAAAACCCTAACCTGCACAGTTTGCGACGGCTGCCCTAGGTAGGCGGCCTTATTTCCTCAGGCTCAAGGCACCCCCCCCCCCTACACTGCAAGGTACTATAGGCAGTTTGGCAGTAAAATTATAACCCAACAACTAATGTAACAGTGAACATGAAGCTGCTGTGATTATACATCAGATGTGGAGTCAAGAGGAAAGAGGTTATGAGAAAATGATAATATTGTGTACTCATCCAATTTCTAAAGTCATCATTCAGAGGCAGCATATTTCAGCTTTATTAATAGCTTAGAGAGCAGACTGTGATTTGTGGTTTGTGCAGTTAACTTAGTTGCATATCCTTTACAGAAAGTTGCTGTCAACCCCAGTATTGTTGCGCTGTTTGTGATTTCTTGGCAAGTTTACATTAAGTTGTTTGATGTTGCCTTCTGAACGACCGGCACCAATACCATTTTGTAAAAAGCGTAACGCTAAAGGAACCAAATAAATATATATATATATATATATATATTCACACACACACAAGCACACCTGCAGAAACATACATAGATGTATGCACACACATATGCACATGTGGATGATTACATTAAACATGTGCATATGTACATATACACATGCATATAAGGAGAGTGCATTTGAAATCCGTTCGTGCTGCACCTCGCGTAATTGCGTACGTTGAACATGATCATGTCATAGTCATGTGATAAGTACTGACCAATGAATAAAAGAGCATGTGCTTATCGTCCCATGATGCATAGGTTCTGTTTCTTTGCCATTTGCAATGGGTGGTACTTTGTTACATGGATGATCTATCCCATACACACCCACACAGCAATGCCACATTCCCCTTTTCCTCAAGCTAGGTCAGGTTCACAAGCACCATCAAATCATCATCATCATGTGCTCTTTCCCTACTGGGTAATGTCAATATCCACAACAGTAGGTAATTAAGCAAAATTGCATAAGCAATGTTTCACATATGTAACAAAGTACATATGGAAAAACATGTCCTTTCCCTGTAAATTTGCATGAGCCGTACAATATATTCAGCCAACTAAGACAGGTTCGAACACACATTGTCCTTTTCGGAACTAGTTCATATGAACCCACCAATGTAGCCAGAAACAAATGCAATATAATGCACATTCTGCAAACAAATGGATATAAGAAACGTTTATCCTTCTACTAATGTGAGAGGTTACTTATAAAATCACCATCTCACTCACTCAAACAGTCTCAGCTCTTACAAGGGAAATGTTACATGTTACATCACACATTCTGATCACAGACGTAGATTCACAAAAGCATTACAACCGTTTGATCAAGAGTGGGCAATGATAGGCATTCATAGCAGAATCCAGAATGCACAAAGATTTGCGAATATGCATTGAGAGTAATTTACAGTCATCAAATATGCGCAAACAGTCACAGCAGGCGAATGATAGACAATTGGAATATACAGCGTGGGAGACCTGACAGGCTGAAGAAGCAACATTCAGAATAACTTGACAATGAAGTTCTGATTTCACTTTCAAATTTTCTCATAAAAATACTCTTATATTCTTCTCTTCCGCTCACTAGGCATAACCACAACATTCAAAAAATGATTTATAGTGCTACCTGAGTCTTCAGAAAACAATATCATATGGAATTATTGGGACGCTATGATCACCACATTAAAATGCATCTTGCCTTGATGGAATCCGAGCTCAAATTGTCAGACTATGAATTTGGCCTAGTAAATAGCGTTACTCGCCTAAGTGTTTGCCAATCAAAAGACGGGCATGCGCCTTTTCTCTTCCCTGCTGGCTTTGAGAACATTCTATCTTTTTATAACTGTTATCAGGATGGTTTCCGTTCACAATTAAAAGTATTGAGAATTGTTATTTGGACTGGGGACGTGGATGACTGATCCTCCATGTCACACCCAGACAGGAATATCTAATATTCCGAGATATCAATTTAAAAAATCCATCCCGGTGCACATTCAGATCCATGTTCAATTGGCCGGCAAGTGAGCATCTAGCAAATACGCTACCACGTCTTCTTTGAGGTTGTAGACCTATAATAATTATCAAATGAGATATATTATTTCTCTATTTTAACTTATTTTCAATATCGATTCATCAACAGGGTTGACAGTTCTGGCACCGCGTCAACACTTTCTGCTCTGTACATTAAATATAACAGGAATCTGGAAAATGTGATTCGTAAATTTGTGACTATGATTGATGATCCTGTCACTCTTCTACGTGTGTTACTGAAGCACAGTGATAAAGTTCTCACAAAGATCGATTGTGTAAGTTAAATATTCTGCAAATATTATCTGTGAGTCAGTTAGTTTAATAGACAGTCCAGCTGGCACTGATATTGTAACCGAAATTATAAATATACGTCTTCTTCTCTATGCTCATATTCCGTTCCATCGTCAGGTTAAAAAGAGACATCTGGTGAGAGCTATGGTGTCTGCATCATACATGTGACATTAGTACGTCTTCTTATAGTCCATGCCATTTGGTGTCGATGATTGTGTCTGTCAACAGTCTTCTGTCTCGTGCACTGCCAGTGATTTCTGTTACTGATGTTCCTGCATGCCATGATATCAAACTGATCAAACTGTTCATCATCTTCTCTCTTGGTCTCTACCTGTCTCTCATTCCCCCCAACTTTCATGAAGTGATGACGTACTCCAGCTTTCCCATTCTCATGAAATGCCCAAATGAGTAGAAATATCTTCTTCTGATGTGAGTAACCTGTTCTCTTTGTGAGTTAACTTCTTTCAAGATATCTGTATTGCTTTTTTTATCCATCCATAGTGTTCTCATCATTCAACTAGCAATACTTGGAGAAACTGAATTCTCCATATGGGGATTTTGGGTTTAATTGTCATAACAGCACTTAGAAGATGTATTTGGTAGAGATCATGACGTTCGCCTCTGGCTTGTAGAGCCCTGGCTTGTTTCATTGTGTGAATTTTGTCCTCGGCAGTTGGAAATCAAAATGCCAAAAGCAAAAGAAATTTATAACAATGTATTCCTTTTGTGAATTTAAACACAAAAGCCATAAAGAAAATGCCTGGCATATTTCACTGCATCTTGTCAGGTGCATATTGCATTGTTATAAGTAATATGAATTGAACAGATTAATTATATTTTGGCTGCAATAAATACACACAGTCACTGATACAGGTAGAAAAGAGAGTTAATCAGTCTTCAGGCAACCACCTTGCAATCGATAGACAATAGAAGTCAAACCTCTGCCATCTCTCAGCATCTTCTAAATTGCGGCCTTAAAGTGAACAGAGAAAAGGCTCTTGATGTAGAGTAAGAGGAAGACCAAGATAATAATGGATAGACATAGACAGTAAAAGGCACACACAATACAAACACTGATAAGATGCTACAAAGGCAATGGCAAGACCCAGTCACTTAACAGCAAGTGTCAGGAAAAGTGACAATACATCCACCTGGGGCTAGACACTATAAATGACAGCTTTTGTGATCTGAAATATTACAATTTATTTGTAGGATAATGTGGAAGGAAATGTCTGCAATTTGTCTGCAGGGTTATTTGAAAGCAAATGTTACAATTTGTTTGTAGGATAATGTGAAAGCAAATGTTGCAATTTGTTTACAGGATAATGTGAAAGCAAAGGTGACAAATCATGGGAACCAGGAAGGAGCTGATCTGCTCTTTAGCAGACTTATATTGTACGATACTTGGCTCGATGTTTTACTGCAAGCACTTAAACATGAAGACATCAAGTTACAGCAAGTGGCTGAAGAAATTGAATTACGTACACGTAAGTAATAGCATAGGAAAAGTAGTCTTTTGCAAGACTGAAAACATGGCCAGTTGCAAAGAGAGAGTGTGTGAGCATGTGTGTTATTCTTTTTGTTCACTTGGAATCAACCTATATGAGCAATTTTTTCCTCCTGAACTGAACGATCGGTACTTCAATTTTAATTCACCACAAACAAGAAGTATCCCTTAGAGCCTCATTTGCATCGGTCCGGCAATCACTTTCCGGTTTAGTGTTCGGTGGACTGCTGGACCGATCGATGGATGTTATTTAAGTTTTTGGGCCCATAGGGCCCTCACTGTCGACGACAGTGAGGGCCCTACGGGCCCAAAACTAACAAAACATCCATCGATCGGTCCAGCAGTCCACCAAACACTAAACCGGAAAGTGATTGCCGGACCGATGCAAATGAGGCTCTAAGGGATACTTCTTGTTTGCGGTGAATTAAAATTGAAGTACCGAACTATTTTCTGCAGATCATGCTTTTTTCTGTAAGGTTTGATTTGTATGGGTGTTCATGCGGCTGTAACATAGACCTTTCTTAGTTCTGTTTGGTGTAGTGTTCTAGTATATATTCTACTGAAAACGAGTGTTACAGTGCTATGTAGACCTTATCTGCATTCCAGAAAAGGGAAAGTATTTTATCCCATATGTCACTGTCATTGGCTGGCTCTGTGGCGAAAGGGTTACGGGCATAGTTCATAATCCCTCAAACCGCCCTTGAAACACAGCTGCGGGCGATTTGGCAGCAGACTACCTTACGTTGGTTTTTATTAAATGGTATGGGTACTGGTCATTTAGAAAGCAATGGTAAACTACTGAATGTAAACTCACCAAGAAATCACAAACAGCCAAAACATGCTGGGGTTGATTGTGACGTCCTGTAAAGGATATGCAACAAACTAACTAACACTGTCGTTGAATGTCGGACAGAGAGTACTGACATGTTATATAGAACCTGTTTTGCTGTATGGAAGTGATATATGGAACACAATAGAACAAATTTAGGAAGAGCTTGGAAGCAATGGACATGTGGTTCCTGAGATGAATGTTGAATTATCTTGGACTGTCAGAGTAACTAACAATGATTGTCTGGAAGAGGCTATTGAATCTGGTTCATGAGATGAATGTTACAGTTATCTTGGACTGTCAGAGTTACTAATAATGATTCTTTGGAAGAGGTTATTGAAAGTAGGACATTTTGTTAAATCTTGCTTGACCTTTGCAGGACATTGCGAACAATCCCAACCCGATTTACTCAGCAATCAAAGGTTCAGTGGTACTTTCTGAACAAGACATCCTCTAAGTTCAACTGACTGGTCTCTGGATTTAACCCACAACCACAGCACACAGAAAGTTTGCATTAAACCCCGTCACCATGCCTCTAAGTAGAACATTATTTAACGTTATAGTACAGGAGGCTCAATATACAGAAGTGAGGCTAAGCAGCCATGTGCAGGACATGATGATTCCTTGGGTGAGCCCAGTACAAGACCGCTATGGATGGCGGGGAATGCTCATGGCCTGCCCCTGTCTTCTCTTGAGGGCTGACCGAGATGTCTTTGGCTGTTCTGAGTAGGCAAGCTGGGGTAGGGATGACACCACAACAGTAAGAGTTGAGAAAGCGACCCAAAAGCCCGAATGGGAATATTGCTTGGCTGGCAAACCCATTTCGTGGAAAGTCCAAACCGAAAGCTCACTGAGTGGATGCCGTTTGCATCCTGACCTATCGTGGTTTTTGTGGTGGGAGCGGCCTGTGGTGAATGAATGCCCAACACATGGAAGTGAGGAAGTGAAGCAGCCATGTGCAGGACGTGACGATTCCTTGGGTGAGCCCAGTACCAGAGCGCTATGTGTCGGCTCTGCAATTATGGAAGCCTCCTTGGATGGCGGATAATGCCCATGGTCTGCCCTGCCTTCCCTTGAGGGTTGACCATGATGTCTTCGGCCATTCTAACTTGACCAGCTGGGATGTGGACGGCACCACAACATTGAGAGTCGAAAGTCCTTCGAAACACCCGGGAAGGCTAACCCGGTCAACAAACACCCGCAGAAGTCAGATATGTCGGCCTAAGGGCGCAAATAAACTTGGCACAACGCAATTACATTTGAAAAAACACTCTGAAGAATGCAGCAGAAGAAGAAGAAGAACATTATTTATAACAATAAGAAAGAGAAATGATGCTGAATGGTCTGAGATGATGGAATGGAGGGATATCAGCAGAGTTGATCCAGAATGCACAGGACCGAGATTTGTGAAGAGACATGAATGCCTATGCTGCTTGTCAAGACACATGTTGAAAATGATGGTAGCATCTATACTGTTGTATCCATGGGACAATAAGCCGGGGCAATAAACAGACAAGCCAAGAAACGCCTGATGGCAGCATAAATATGGTGTCTGAGGAGCAAAATGTAAAGAATACTACTGGCAAACAGAAAAACAAATGAGGCAGTCATTCAAGAGGCAGATGAAAGCCGTAAACTGATGAAACTAATTAGATGTAAACAGATTTATTAGGGCAGTTATGAGAAAAAAATAAAATTGAAAATTGTGACGACTGATAAACCTTATGGGAAAAAAAAAGGAAGAAGACATAAATACTTTAAGGATTACGTATTTGTGATTGTTATATTAGAGTTTTGTAGCTAAGCATTTTTTGTTTTTTCATTGATAAAAAACTGTGGTCAAATTGTTCATGTGTGATTGTTTGTGTCTTTCCTTTTGCAAAACTACCTGGTTATATTTTTGACAAGTTGTCAATCTCCCATATAGTCATATGCTGTGGGATAGTGTTAATCTCGAAATGTCAATTTACCTTCACTAGTTTGCCATTGCTTTTTTAACAATCAGCACTCCTACCTTTGTATGGGAACCAACACAAGTGTGATATATGAATTGCATTAGTAACCCCCTCACCACACTTTACTCAGAACCCTTCACCATAAGATCTGGAGTACGACAAGGTTGTGTAGTGTCCCCTCTCTTGTTCATAACCTATATAGACAATGTATGTAAAGAAACCAGCCAAACAGAGACCACAAAAACACTGCATGACGAGAACACAGAAGAAGAACCATCTGCAAATTACACCTCTTTGCGGATGACCAAGTACTAATAGCAAAATCAGAAGAGACCACAAGACCACATGTATAGTCTAAATGAAATGTGTAGGGAACATAACATGAAAATTAGCATAAGTAAAACAGAGGTAATGGCTATAACTAAAGAAGAAAAAACAATTCACCTAAACAAACATCCCCTGAAACAAGTAAATAGTTTCATGTACCTAGGAAGTATAATATCAACAAATCTGGGAAGGTTAACCTGGTCAACAAATGCCCGCAGAAGTCGGATGTGTCGGCCTAACGGCGCAAGAACGCAGCTCTGCTGTAAACAGGCACAATGCAATCACATCCGGAAAAAAACTCCGGATGAATGCAGAAGATATCAACAAATGGCAAATCAGAAGACGATATCGAAAATAGATGCAATAAGGCAAACCAACTCATTGGACAAATGGCACTGATACCAAAGAACAGACATGTATCAATAGTTACTAAGAAAGCACTTTACAACACAATCTTCCTACCAACTCTGTGCTACCAATGCCAAACCTGGACAATGACAGAAAAAGAGAAAAGAAAAATCACAACATCAGAAATGAGATTCCTGAGAAGAATACTCAATGTATCAAGAAGAGATAAGATCAGAAATGAAGAAATCAGAACTAAAGTGGGGGTTATAGCAACACTATATTTTATTAGAAAGCAGCAAGTCAAATGGTTTGGCCATGCAAGTAGATTACCAACTAACAGTATATCACAAAGAGCAATGATGTACAGACCAAATGGAAGCAGAGGAAGAGGTAAACGATGGGTGGATGGAATAACAGAGTCCATGGGAATATCGATACATGAAGCCCACAAGTGAGCACTCTCCCGCTGTTTATACTTCACCTCGACACCACAAGGTACAAGAGGAACATGATAAGATGAGATGAGACCCCTTCACCACAATTCCATTGTCCGCAGACTCTAAACTATTACCCAGAGGGGAAAATATTAATGATCTGTCTGTCTGTCTGTCTGTCTGTCTGTCTGTCTGACTGCCTGTCTCTGTCTGTGTGTGTGTGTGTGAGAGAGAGAGAGAGAGAGAGAGAGAGAGAGAGAGAGAGAGAGATTTTCCCTGCTTACAACATTCTCACATATTTTACAATTAATCTTACTGCAATGCAGACCTCGAAATCACACTGTAGACAGCTTCCATACCAACCTGGGTATGAATTCCTTGTTAATTTATCTTCCTACATAATTTAAAGTTGATTTGAGTTAATTCCTTTTCTGTTTCTTGGAAATTAAACTTGTGTTTTTATTAACAATTATTTTGTTACACAGAATCTATTGAAATGCTTCTGCGAATTCTGATTTAAAGCTACCATGGCATCTGTTGCAGCTCTACCATTTAATGTTGTAGTGCTGAAACAGATTCTCTTTTAATGTTATCACTGAATCTGTTTTATTGCTAACATAATGTGGTTTAGAGTTATCACTTTATATCTTTTAGGAGTATCACTGAATCTTTTTTAGTACCACCACCGTATTTTTTGTGGAGGACTTTTTTGTTGGCATTCTGGCAGTGATATTATGCACAGTGTACCTGTGCGGGCTGTTGGTTTGCCGAGACTCCTGTCTGTTCCACTTTTCACATTGGGCAGTGAGGAGCATTTTGTGTGATATTCACTGGCACAGGAACAGAGCATAATGGGGACGACCCGTTGCCGTGAAGTTGGAACCGCTACTAACTAACTAACTAGTACCACCACTTAGCCTGTGTTACAGCTACCACAGAACATGTTTTACTTCTACCACAGTGTCTGTGTTACTGCTATCACAGAATCTGTGTTACTGCTACCACAGAACATGTTTTACTTCTACCACAGAATCTGTGTTACTGCTATCACAGAATCTGTGTTACTGCTACCACAGAATCTGTGTTACTGCTACCACAGAATCTGTGTTACTGCTACCACAGAATCTGTGTTACTTCTACCACAGTGTCTGTGTTACTGCTACCACAGAATCTGTGTTAATCTCTGTTACTGCTACCACATAATCTGTATTACTGCTACCACAGAATCTGTGTTACTGTTACCACAGAATCTGTGTTACTGCTATCACTGAAACTGTTTTAGTTCCACGACTTAGTATGTTTAATTGTTATCACTGAAACTGTTTTAGTTCCACGACTTAGTCTGTTTTACCGCTACCACAGAATATGCTTTAGTTTCATGGTTTTCCTGTTACCACAGAATCTGCTGTATTGCAATGTGTAATATGATTTACTATTATTACTGCTTATAGTACCTTGCCTTGTTTCACAGCTGTCATATACTCCCTTTTAGTTCCATGATTAGTCTCTTTGACTGCTGCCACATATGTTTTAATATTAATGTATATGTTTTAGTGCTACAGTGGAATTAGTGACATCATTCTAAGTAATACTACCTCTAAATATGTTTTAATGCTACCTGGAGTCTGCTTTGATACAACCACATAATCTTCATTGGCACCTTCAGTCTTGACAGACGATAGTTTGTTACATTGTGCTTCAAAAAGGCATAATAACTACAACCCATGGCAGTTGCAAATATGACTGATCAGACCAATTCACACTGTAAATGTTTGTCCACAATGGATGCATATGAACACATGGTCATTTTCACCATCAAGCACCATCTTACGTCTCACTCGCTCAGTGTGTGACCTATCTGCAATCATTTTCTCCTTTGTCTTTATTCCATTTCTGATATTTGCCCTCCATGCAACACGTTCAGTGGCGACTTGCTCCCAGTGTTCATTATCAATGCCTGTATCAATCATGTCCCGCTTACATACATCTTTATATCATAGTAGAAGCCGACCCCGAGATCTCTTACCCATCTGTAATTCACCAAAAAAGATGTCCTTTGGTATTCTACCATCATCCATCCTCCTAACGTGTCCTATCCATCTAAGTCTACGAAGACTGAGCATGGAACAAACTGTCACACAACCTGATCTTTCCAATACTTCAGTATTTGTGATTTTGTCTTGCCACTTAATACCAAGTATTCTTCGCAGACACCGCATATGAAAGCTGTTTAAACGTTTCTCTTGGTGTAAGTTGACCAGGTTTCACTGCCATAAAGAAGAGTACTAAGGACACAGGCTTGATAGACAAGGACTTTTGATTCGGCAGTAAGTTTCCTGTTCTCCCAGACTCCTTTTGTTAACCTGTTCATTGTTGTTGCTGCCTTACCAATCCTGATGTTGGTTTCCTGATCTAGGGATAATTCGCTATTTACTTCTGATCCTAAATATGTAAAATGGCCTACTATATCTAGTTCAGCGTCGTCAATAAAGATTGATGGTACCCCATGTGCACCTTGTGACATAATCTGTGTCTTCTTTTTGCTAATTGTTAAACCAAATTCAGAACAAGCATTGGAAAATGCAGATAGTAGACGTTATAATTCTTCCTCAGAGTGCGTCCTAAATGCATCATCATCTGCAAAAAGCAACTCTCTGATCAGTACCCTCCTAATTTTGGTCTTGGCCTTCAGTCTCTGAGCATTGTAGAGGCCACCATCTGAGCGTGAATGAATATATATACCACCATCCTGATCACGAAAGGCATATTTCAGTAGAAGTGAAAAGTATATCCCAAAGAGGGTGGGAGCTAGTACACAACCTTGCTTAACTCCACTCTTGATTTCAAACTCTTCAGAAGTTGCACCATCAAAATTGATTACACCCTTCATGCCTGTGTGGAAAGATTCCACAATGGACAGAAGAGTTGGTGGGCAACCAATCTTCTTTAGTGCCTTGAACAGACCCTCACGACTGACCAAATCAAATGCCTTTGTGAGGTCGATGAAGGCAATAAACAGTGGTTGATCCTGTTCACTGCATTTTACTTGCATTTGTCGCAATGAGAATATCATATCAGTGGTAGACCGGTTCTGTCGAAAGCCACACTGTGATTCGGGGTAGACTTGATCTCCTAGGACTTGAAGTCTGCGCAGAACAATTCTGGCAAATACTTTCCCAACAATACACAGAACCCCTATAGTTTTTACAGTCACTCCGATCCCCCTTGTTCTTGTACGCTGTTATGATGCTTGAATCTTTGAAATCCTGTGGGACTTGCCCTTCTCACCAGCATAGGTCTCTTAGCTGGTGGATCTGTAGAGTGAGTGTATCTTGCCCACTCCTGACAACCTCTATTGGAATCCCATCCTTACCTGGAACCTTGCCAGATGCAAGTTAAGGACTTATAACCCGTAACCCCGTAGCCGGCAGGCACTGATATACTGCTTTGATTCCGAGACCGGTTAAGACCAGGGATGGAGTTATACCTCTCCATAGCACAAAGCCTTGACTGAAATATAGAGACCATATGTTGCCCATGCAGCATGATCCCTCTCTCGGCCTGCCTAGCTCACTTCAGAGGAAAGGTAACTCTAATATATCTGGAACAAGACAAGCTGCAGAAGCTGCTGGATCAGCAAAGCAATGCTCTGTCCGCCTGTCGGAGCTTCGATCCTAGACCAGCTGCTAACCAAGGCTTAGGGCCTGGTCTGCCTTGTCATGACATTTTGCCTTTAGGTTGCATTTCCTTGCACCAGAATAAGGCTTGTATCCTCCCAATTGCGCTCCTGTGCCCTAAGCCGTTGGCACAATGTGGGGTGTCGGGTTTGGTGAGCACCGCCCAACATTCGGCGCTAACAGAAAGCAGGTAGCTCAGTCATATCTGACTAAGACCTGACACATTAATCAGTTCCAGTATTGTGTTTATATATGTATATATTAATGTATATTTTAATATATTTTGGTGAACAGGGGATATAAAGGTGGACTATGAGAGGAATCGATCACAAATTCAATGGCTGTATAATGTGAATAACAATGCACAGCTGGAAGATAACCGGATGGCTACAGATGACCCAAGTATGTGATTGGTAACATTATGGATATGTTCTACATAACTGTGGCTACTGTTATGATTGTTTAACATAATTGTGTAAGCCCTATAAACACAAGCCAGCACAGCATAATAAGACACATTTACAGGTTGGACAGCTGTCAGAAAGTGTGTGAATCTTTATGTGACGAGGTAAATATTGCATTGAATAAGTAATTTAGAGGCAAACATTACAGTGAATAACTGGGGGGAAACCTAACATAGAAAAAATTGTGCTTTATAAGAATATGATTACAAATGACAGAGTGGATGTTATGATTACAAAGCCTTCATCAGCAAATAAAAGCAAAGGATGTCAGACAGACACTAATAGAAACATTTCTACAAAGGATAAACTGGAAGTGCTTATCTGACATGAGGTAAGTCCACAAAAACAACCAGTTTGTCCAAAAATGATATAAGGTCATATGTGGACAGGAAGTTGAACAATCTACACAATTGACTAGGGTATGGGAGTATTACACAGATATCACTGTGGACAGAGAAATACAAGGGAAGGCGTAGGCTAGAGAGAAAATGATCACTGCAAGAATAGATGGGAAAGAGAAACAATATTGTAGCACGAGAGAAAAAACGTATTGAAACAAGGGATGGTAAAGGATGTGACGGGAGGAGAAGAATGAGAATATTAAATGAGAATGATACTAATGATTAGTGAAACTATGTTAAACATCAAAACCATGTGGCTGAAGGAATCCACTCTGGTAGAAACGATTGAACATTGAGACCCTGTGGCTGGAGACATCCCATCTGGACAACCAGGTACCTCTTCAGAATCTTGTGGTGTCTTTCATAAGAGAAACAGTATTTAATGGCTGTTAGTACAATTTATGACAAAATGAAGGCTCTTATGATTTGACTGAGAAGTGCACTAAGCAAGGTTTTCTGTCTCAAAGGATTGTCTCATTAGTTTTTCTGTGGATCCATGGTATTCTTATACTTCAAATAGACAAACTTTATTTTCGAAGGGTCACAAATTGGGCACGCAGGCCTGTCTTACATTCAGCCCTTCAAACAACTCATCTTTCCCACATCAATTATCCATGTCGATGTTGTATTCACATAGGAAAAACACATTCTAAAAGTAATGCTGTGAACAAAAACAATGCATATTACAATGCTAAGAGACAGGCAGGCAGACAAACACACACATAGACACTCATACATACCTACTTTGAGAAAAAGAGAACTATTCAAGCAATCAGAAAGGTATAGAATCAATCAACCCAAATCGACCACCACACTTTTGACTGACAGTGATAGATCACCGTCCGTTATCCCCGGACATCGTATAAACAAGTTAATAACTGCATGCAGTATTCATCTGTCTGCTTCACAATCATGGACATGTGGTCTAGGCAGACAAACTGCTGGAAGGTTCTGCAGGATTTTCCTCTCTACAGTGGGCTAAGTCAGATATACTGGCCCACTAATTCAACACTCCAAGCTACATGGAGCTTAAGAGGAACTTTACATTGGTGATCGGATGAGAATGAGTATTTTCAACATTGTATGGTCATAGACAGAGGAACTCTAAAAAACGGTTGAGTTGAAATGGTTTATACTTTAATATTAAGAGTGGAATGGCTTAAAAACTTGCATATCCTTGTCCTTCCTTGTTCATGAAATGTGATTTTTGTTTGTGTGTTTTGATAAACAGGTTCTGTTCTGAAGATAAATGGATCCAGGGATAATCTGTCGCCAGATAATTTTCGTGATGAGTATGAGAGCGACTGTGCAGGTAAGATCTCCAGACTTGAGCTGTTAGTTAGTGCCTTACCCACTGGCATGGGCAGTCATGCTTCTCCATATCTTACAGTCTCCCACAGGTGTATCAGTTCATGTGCTGATATTTCTCTGTGCCGCAATGAAAGGCTGTGAAACATGTCTTTTGTTGTCTCCTAGTCTCTCTTATTCTACAATATTTTTCTATGTTACAACATTCTCCAGTTTTTCTCTTCTCATAATGTGACCGAGTACGAGGGAGGAAAGTCAATAAGTAACAGGCGTTTTATTATAAAGTGCCAGGAAGAGTATAATCAACAAAAAATATTATTTCACTGCACCAACTGGTTCTTAAGCAATACTCCATGTAGGGGCTATGAGGATCGAGCAGTTTGCACAATCACAGTGGCAATTATAAAATGGCTGACCAACTATCAACACGAACCATGGTGGAACAAGCTGGCGTTATTCTGTTTTGTGTGTGTGGGGGGGGGGGGGGGGGGGGTCAGAAGGTTTGAAATCTACAGAAGACTGATGGTTCAGTATGGAGACAGTCAACGCAGTGGAAACCTCCTGTTGTCTTTGGTTTAGAACAAATTCAACATGCAAGAATCTGCTGGGAAAATCATGGTGATCATCTTTTGGGATATCAAGGGCCCTATATTTGTGGGGTCAGAAGTTTGCAGATAATGAGGTAATGGAGACAGTGAAAAATTGGTTCCAGGCCACATCCAAAAACTTCTTTTTTTGCAAGGATTCATCAACAAGCTATTGGGCAGGTGAACCAAGCAAGTTGCCAGGCAGGAGGACTGTTGAGAAATAATACGCACACAATTTCTGGTTTGCTCTGTTGTAAAAAAAAAGGTTATCCATAAAATTCCTGTTACTTAATGACTTCCCCCTGTAATAGGACTTCACTTGTACTAGGTCATGGTATTAAAAAGTGTGCTGACCTACTCCTTTCCCTGCCTGTTTGTGCTTGTTGTCCAGTGTCACACTTATATTAAGCTGTTGGAAGAAAGAATACCATTAGACTGGACATTCAGAAAAAGATATGTCGATTGTAATCTCAGTATGTGTTTGGCAATAGCCCCAAAATGATCCATCACTTTCTCTGGTCCTGACAAACTTTCAACACTACATGTAAATGAATAAGGTATCAATCAGCTTCCTTCCACCAGTGTACGGGAAGGTAGAGCTAACTACGGCTTCTATTGGAGACGTTAATGTAGACGTCAATCGCCCATCTGAAAGAAGAGGTATTCTCCGTATGCCTGAATGGCATGTCAGTAGGGTTGAATAGCATATTTAATTACATCTGTAGGTCCTGACAACATAGCGGATAGGCAGACGATTAATATCTTGAAGAACCAGTTGTCTACAGACAAGGTTTACTGGTATCCTTTCCCCATGTCTGGACTTGGAGGACCCAGTTTCGTCGCTGAGCTACTGAGTTGAGTGCTTGATGCGACATTGTGAGCTGTGAATTTCATTTGAAATTTTGTTTGAGTTATCAGTGATTGGAGGGAAATGCAAATTCAGAAAATGGGGGATGGCCTGTTGTCAGTGCGGTGGCAGTTTGGTCTTGTCGAAGTTACTGTTACCTTCACTAGATCGCATCAGACAAATGATGTGCATTTTGCATGGTTTTTCACTGGCACAGGAATGGAGCAATTATGGGGTGACACACTGCTGTGAAGTTGGAACCGTTAGAGTGCTACTGCTACTACTGTTTAATACTATGTTATTTTTAGTAGTTTTAATTGTCCCTTTAACCTTTCTGTCCTTTACTCGTTATTTTTACTGTTTTAATTGTCCCATTAATCTTTCTGTCCTTTACTTTTTTAACTTTGTTTTAATTGTTCCTTTAACCTTTCTGTCCTTTACTTTTTATTTTTACTAAGTTTTAATTGTCCCTTTAATCTTTCTGTCTGCTGTTTGAACCTGCAGACCCAAGTATCTGTTATTAAAGCAACCAGAGTTTAGGATACAGTGAGTGAAATATATGGTGAGTGAAAGATACAGTGAATGAGTTGAGTCAAGAACCGACATCATTGCACTCGAGACATTCCATAAGCACTCAGTCCTCATCTTCAACAGCCAGCAAAGAGTTCCAATACTAATGGTGCCCGTTGCATTCTGATTATATGTCGTCTTGGAGAAAAGATCCAATGAATGCTCGCAACCTGTGACCTCAGAATCGATGCATGCCATTCTGCATGAAGCATGCTAGTCTTCACCTTTGCCAGCATGCTTTGTGAATCAGTTACAATCACAACATGCAATTAGTTTATTTTCCAACCAGCTGAAAGCTATAGTAACTGCCTCCACCTCCATTCTCAGACTTGAGATTGTGGTGTCAAATGCCAAGCTCTCCTTTACTAAACATTGACCATTTTCTTTTGCTATCAATCCCCAGTCACTTTTTTTGCCTCTTAACACAGAGCCATTGGTACAGATAATCACATCGCCAGGACGATAATAGTCTTGAATTCATTACTGAATTTCCACTTCCATAGCGCCTGCTGGCCACTCCCTATACTCACGGCCCAATGTGAGTATAACCCCACACAAGTTTAGGATTAGCACCCTTTGATAGGGTGCTGGAGAAGATCATTGTTGTTAAGCTTCAGGAATATTTAGAAAGGGAAAGGCTCCTCCCGAAAGGTTTGGGAAGTTACAAGCCAGGGAAAGATAATTGGTCAAATGCAGCCACTTTTGCCTATGATGTTTATGAAGGGTTCCTAAACAAACTCGATCTTCAGGACACATATAACAGAGTCAGATATATTTTAATGTATGCTGTTATGGAGAAGAGAGTCTGACCTTGGTTGGTGAATTGGATTGCAGCTGTTCTGTACTCACGTAGAGTGGTTCTCCAGCTGGGTACATGTACCTCTGAGCCATGTACTATATCCCTCAGATTACCACAGGGGTCAGCAATTTCACCTGTGCTTTTCAATGTGTATGAGCAAGACTGCATGCCTCGAAGCACCAGGGGCTGGAAGGATACTGAACATTTGCAGATGATGTTCTGGCATACAGGCAGGGGAGGATACAAACATTTGCAGATGATGTTCTGGCATACAGGCAGGGGAGGGACAGAAATCAAACAGCTCAGGAGCTGCAGGGACAATGGACAAAGTGATGTATTGGTGCACGGAGATGAATGCTGTCATTAACCCAGAAAAGGCATCTGTCTTGTGGTGCTCTCTGGACAATAGATTGTTAAAGCTGACCTCCCAAGCCTCACAATAAATGGTAGAAATGTGAATAGAGAAAGCAGACTGAAGTACCTGGGAATCACTTTTGATAGAAGCCTGTCCTTTAGGGATCATGTTGAAGTGGTGGTTACAAAGTGTCAGAAGGGGCTCAATGCACTGAAGAGTATGGCAGCAAGGGACATGGAGCAGAAAATGCTATTCACACTTTTTCAGCACTTGATCATTTCAGTGGTAGAGTATGGACTAGGAATGCTCACTGTCTCAAAGAGTCAGCTAGTGAAACTAGAGCGCATACAGAATGAAGCCATGAGGGTGATTCTGGGATGTACAAGGGACACCCCAATAGTGTGTATGCGATACATCCTGGCGTTGCCGACCATTCCAGACAGACTCAAGGTGTTGCAAGGCAAGGTCGAACATACCCCAAGGTAGATACGGACAAGGAACACCCCCTGCTTAATTCTCAGGATGCAGTCAAGGGTCACAGACTGTTAAGAGGAAGATCATGGATGGCTCAGGCAGAAGATACCATCAGAGAAGTGTGCACACTTGAGAAGATTTGCAGAGGCAAGGAGTGGGTCAGAGTGCCGAATAGAAATTCAGACTACAATGAGTGAAAGATACAGCTGTTTTGAACTGGGGGAGTTGAATATACAGTACATAATGAATGAACGCAAAATGTTATTAAGATTATTTCATGATTGCGTTAATACAAGAACCGATTACTTGATATTGTTTTTCCCTGCATACTTTACTGTTCTGTACTTCTCGCCCTTCCGAAATTCATTTTATAACGTAATTAGACCCGCAAATCACGTTTTATGTAGTCGTCTAGACTTGTTCTAGTAGTATGTGTTATTAAATTTAGCTATCATTTTTACATACGGGGGGGGGGGGGGGGGGGGGGGGGGTTGTGTTTTAAAGGGAGGAAATAGACAGAGGGGCGGATGACATTCTGAACATAGGGGTGAAGGGGTGCATGGGCTAAAAAAGGTTGAGAACCACTGCCTTAGTGAATATAACACACAAGCCACAAACAAATGCTCCACATTGGAACAATACCTGTGACTATGTGTTTTAAGTATTTCAGCCAAATAATTATTCGTTTAATTACTTCATATGATATATAACTCTGTAGTATGCACATGATGTGATGCAGCAAAATACCAAGCAGTAAAATCATGCAACAATATTGTTTGTGGCTTCTGTCTTTAAGCTTCCAAGTAAAATTCATTCATTTGTGTTCATTTGTTTTTAGTTTCAGCTTGGCAGAAGAAATTTTTTTTTTTCAATAGCATAAACAAATAATTACTTTTTTGTTTTTTAATTTTCTCTCTTCACTATAGAAATGATACCTGTGGCTAAATGGCAAGCTAGAGGTCACACAAATAAAGAAAACACATTTTCTGACGGAGGCAGAGGCAATCAGAATCTTGCATCACAAGCAGGTCCTTCTGAGAATGGACATGTTAAAACTTGCAAGACACAGTTGATGAGAGCAGCAGCATCTGGAAAGTTAGACTTAATACTACATCTTCTTGATGGGGGAGCCAGTATCGATGAATCTGACAGTAACGGGAGAACTGCCTTAATGTATGCTGTTCTTAAGCGTCGGTGTGAGTGCATAAAGCTACTTGCATTGAAAGGGTGTGATGTCAATAAGAGAGATAATAGTGGCTGTACGGCTTTGATGATTGCTGCTCATAAAGGTTTCACTGATTGCTTGAAGTGTTTGATTCAGGCAAAGTCCAATGTGGATAATGCTAACGATAATGGTTCTACGGCGCTGATGCTCGCAGCCGAGAAAGGCTTTGTTAGTTGCATAAAGTTGCTACTTAAGAACCGTTGTGATATTGATAAATGTCACAAAGATGGCCTCACAGCTCTAATATTTGCTGTTTTGAGTGGTCATTCAGAATGTGTTGATCTGCTTATTCGCAGTGGTTGTAATGTAAACAAAGCAGATAATAACAGGGTTACTGCGCTAATGTATGCTGTCAAAGGCGGCCAGACAGAATGTGCGAAATTGCTAATAAATGGAGGTGCTAGTATAGACTTAGCAGATGAAAGTGGCGACACTGCAGTGATGTGGGCTGTGTTAAGCGGAGAGACTGAGTGTTTGAAGCTGTTGGTTGACAGTCGGGCTGATATTAATGCTGTCAACAATCATGGTTGCACTCCATTGGCATGGGCAGAAGCTAATAAACTCCACAGATGTGTGAAGATCCTTAAGGAAGCAAATGGTGACTGGTAAATATTGAAGTTCTCATGAGGCATCTTGTTAATGACAGCTGTTTGCAGATTCCTGTAGTGAGTGGCAGCGGTGGCTGGAGACTAGGATGATTCTGAAGTGCAGCTAACCCAGCTAGCAACAAGAACAATTGACAGTCGCCCCTTACCACTTTTTGCTGGGGAAGAACTACATTTATGAGCTTGTTCCAAGTGCACTGGCATCAATTCTTTATCCTGAATCATATTTGGAATTACATTGACCAGCAATAATGGTTGCTATTAAAGTAACAGTACAGGCAAAGATGGGTAACAGATAAAGATATTAAAATAATAATGCAAAAGGAGCTTTCATAGCACTAGAAAATTTGTGAAAGTCAAAGAAAATTAAACTTAGCACTATGTAACTCTAATGTTAAATTGGTACTACTCTCTCGATGGGCAGTGGGCCTGCAGTCAGTAAGCTGGCATAGCTTTTCGATCAGTCCTGCCTGGCGTAGCTTGAAAAGCTCGTCGGTAGGCGTCCAGTGATTTTGCATGTATCACCGGGTACGAGGGAGTGTGCTGAGCAATTGCTACTTTTGGGCTGCATGTGCGTGAATAGTCCTTCAAGATTAAGCCATGTATGTATCTGATCGTCTTCGTGCCTCTGACTTTCGTTCTTGATTAATGAAAACATTCTTGACAAATGCTTTCGCAGTAGCTCATCTTGCGGCAATCCAAGAAATTCACCTCTAACGCCACAATAACGTAATACCCCCGTTTGTCCTTGTTAATCATTATCTCCAGTTCCGAAAACCAACAAAATAGATCCAAGGTCCTATTCTATTATTCCATGCACCATTATTCAGGCTGCTTTGAGCACACTCATTTTCTTCAAAATAAACGCGCCGGCCACCCGGGATGCTCAGCGAAGAGCACCCATGGGAGAGAGCCGGCAGACGGTAGGGCAGGAACAACGGGCAGTGAACAGGCTTTATAACTGCAACAACTTTAATACACGCTATTGGAGCTGGAATTACTGCGGCTGCTGACACCAGACTTGCCCTCCAATAGATCCTCGTTAAAGGGTTTAAAGTGTACTCATTCCAATTACGGGGCCTCGATAGAGTCCCGTATTGTTATTTTTTGTTATTACCTCCTTGTGCCAGTAGTGGGCAAGTTGCGCGCCTGCTGCCTTCCTTGGATGTGATAGCTGTTTCTTATGCTTCCTCTCTGGAATTGAACCCTGATTCCCCGTTATGTTACAAACATGGTAGGCATGTCACGTACCATCGACATTTGAAAGATGCGTTGCACGTAAGGCCATGCGATCAGCACAAAGTTATCCAGAGCCACCAGTGGGACGCTGCGCCCCATGAAGGGCATTAACAGTTAGTTTTGAACTAATAAAGAGCGCTCTTTCCGCAAGGGTCGGAACTTGGTAAGCATGTATTAGCTCTAGAATTGCCACAGTTATCCAAGTAGGATCATGTCATCTAAGGTACCTCGACATTTAATGAGCCATTTGCAGTTTCACCATGAGACAGTGTATCAGATACCGTCGTAGTTCTGACCATAATTGATGCTGACTAGCAACCCCAGTGGCAAAGTGAAGTGAAATGGAATATACTTTGGCTAGCAAAACCATTGCATATAATGTCTGAATCATTTACAAGGGGCTACTACATGCTTGGTCCAGATACTTGATCTACGGCTTTCAGCTGAGGGATATGGCTGAACGCCTCTTAAGTCAATATCCCCCCCGATGTGAGGGCCTGGTGGTTACTCACCCTCTGCTGCATGGGAGTGAGATGCTGAGCTGGCAGCACCTACATTTTCATGTCCGAACCGAAAGCTCGCTGAATGGATGTCCTCTGCAGACTGACCATTCCTGATTTGCGTGGAGCGCGGCCAATAGGGAACAAAATGCCCAATATACAGAAGTGAGGGAGTGAAGCAGCCATGCGCAGGACTTGATGATTCCTAGGGTGAGCACAGTACCAGAGCACTATGTGTCGGCTCTGCAATTATGGAAACCTCCTTGGATGGCGGGGAATGCCCATGATCTGCCCCTGCCTTCCTTGAGGGTTGACCGTGATGTCTTTGGCCGTTCTAACTTGACCAGCTGGGATGTGGACGACATCACAACAGTGAGAGTCGAATGTCCCTCGAAACCCCTGGGAAGGTTAACCTGGTCAACAAACACCCTCAGAAGATGGATGTGTCGGCCTAAGGGCGCAAATAAACTTGGCACAACGCAAAAATGTCAGAGTGAGAGTGGAACGTCCTTCGAAGCACCTGGGAAGGGTAACCGGTCAACACACATCCGTAGAAGACAGATGTGTCAGCCTAAGGGTGCAAATAAACTTGTCACAATGCAATTACGTCTGATAAAACACTCCGGATAAACGCAGAAGAAGAAGTAGAAGAAAAAGTATGGATCAGAAACATATATTAACTCCAATGTTTCATCGGTACCACTGTATGGATCAGAAACACATATTAACTCCAATGTTACATCGGTACCACTTTATGGATCAGAAACACATATTAACTCCAATGTTACATCGGTACTACTGTATGGATCAGAAACATGCATTAACTCCAGTGTTACATCGGTACTACTGTATGGATCAGAAACATGTAGAAGATAAAAGAATTATTACTAAACTACAGATTAATTTCATTAATTGATGCGTGCACAGAATATTTGGTTGAATGTGGTGTGATAGAATCACCAATGTAGAGCTCATGGAGAGAACTAAAATTACAGTAAATCAAGAATTGATGTTGGGTGAGGGACACATTAAGAACATCTGAGAACAGTATAACTAGACTGCCTTGTCTTAACCCACAAGGCTAAAAGTATGGGAGGTCTCAAACCACGTGGAGAAGAGAATTCAAGACATAGAGGAATAACACTGGGAGAACATGGAGGCAGCTGCAGGAGATAGCAAAAAAGTGGCGGGCCTTTGTCCTGATGTGGGATAATGGGCAAAAGGGGAAAAAAGGCACCAGAGCAACGTGTAGGCTGTGCATTTATGAAAGCCTCCTTAGGCAGCAGAGAATACCCATGTTCTACACCTTTCTTCCCTTGAGGGCTGACTGGCATGCATGTTGTTATTCTGGAGGGGTTCTGCTAGGGAGCACCACCTTGTAGATGGAAGGACAAAGATGATGTCACCACTAGACTCTGGATGATCCTATGAAACTATCTGGGAAGGCTAACCCAGACAACAAATGCGAAGAAGTCCAATGTTGGCCAAAAGATGCAAATGCTGAACCTGTGCTGTAAAAAGGCACGCACAAGGCAATTACTTCCAAGACAAAACAAGAAATGTAATACGAATGAAGAAAATACATTTGGCACATCCATCAAGAATGCAGATAAGTCCATTCTGGCAAGAATGCACATCAACACATTTGTATAATGCCCAGTTTGGTAACAAAGCCAAGAAGAAAATTAAAATAACTGACAAACCAAAGTTAAGAAATGTGTACACTGAATCGTCATCAATGAACGCATGGTGAGATGCCAGGTACTGAGAGAGTGTAAATGTTTTTAAGCTTGACAATTTTATGTTAGCTTTAAATGAGATTTGTTATTTTTCTTGCAGCTTTCAAATTTTATGTTTTAAATGAGATGTGTTATACCTTTGTTGATAATGTATACGTGTTATGTAAATGTGTTATACCTTTGTCGAAAATATGGCTTTCCTGTTTACATATGATGTTGAACGGAGACTCATCTGCTGGGTGGTTTTGTAGATTCTCCCAGAGGGTCTCATTAATTGCTTCAGCACACAGTCCTCGTGCAGCTTGTAGAGGCATTCACCACCACACAACCTTGCTCAGCAGTTATATAGATACCATCACCAACACACAAACTCAGTAGTTATAATACTGTAACAGAACACATCACTCAGTAACAATTACAACCACACTCGGTAGTTATTCAATTACCACTACTACCCAGAAATAGCCAGTTATCACCAACTCAGAGTTCTCATTATTACCACTACTACAGTTCATGGCACTACCCCACAATCTTTACCATAGCACAATCCTCACTCGCTTTGACTGGACTTGTTAGGGAAACATATATTTTCTGATGTAATGTTTGGTAGCTCTCCAGTCAGAAATGATGTTTGTTAACAAAAACGCAAATTGCCTTTACAAGATTACTTTATATAATAAAGCCTTCCATTTGCACCGTGCTTGTGTTTTGATTTTTGCATCAAAAGGCAGAGTGCTAAGGAAACCCTGAGGTAGTCAGTGGGAAATGGTGACACTGCACAAGAGAAATGTTTAGCTATACAAAATTGTAATTACACAAGCCTGAAAACGTATTCCCTTAGTGTACACAGAAGCCACAAACAAAAGGTTGCATGATTTATTGCCTGGCATATTTCGCTGCTTCTCGTCAGGTGCATATTGTACAGTTATATATCATAGTAAGTGAATCAATGAATTCTACTTTGGCTGTAATATTTGAATTGCAGTATACACCTGACAACCTGTCTGTTTGTGGCTTATGTGTGCAAATTACAAAGCCTGCCAAGATAGTGGTCTGGGGTCAATCCACAGCAGGGGCAGGATTAATTTGTAGGACCCGTATGGCTCTAGAATCGATCCACTCTCATAAAAATTGGTGTGAGAATTAAGGAAAGGTGGTGAGGAAGGGAACTGACCATCCCAGCTCATGTTGTGACCTAGAAGAACATGTGACTGAACATACCACACCCCAATGGTATTATGTGTCTACCTGTATGTATTATTATTTTGTTTTACACTAAAAGTGAAATGGCACTTCTGATAGATTGAAACATTTTAACGCAACAGTCATAAGAAATCTGTGTCACCAGAAATGAGTTACTAGCTGTACACCAAACCACTTGACTCACTGCTCACATAATGACAACAGGTATAAAAAGGCATAAAATGCACATCTTTTTTATTTAAATTCAGAGATTGCATCTGCTAAGAACACCTTCAAACTTGGTATCTTGTACATCAAAACGAAATCCGCAACATTCATACTTTGTTAGTCTACAATTAAGGATATCTCAGATTTCACATGAACTTAACTTAAATCTACAAATGCAAGAATGAAGGTACATATAGCATCCCATCATGTGATCATGACGACTGTGATGTATTCAACTGACATCACACAATATAGTAGTGGTACATTAGTGGTCATCCCCATACCACATGTGGTCAAAATAATACTGATGTATGCATTAAGCATACATACCATCACAGTCACCACAATATATTCTGTGTGCATCTCACACAATCAGTATACTAGTGTTATATAGTCAACGGGAATACCGTCACACAATCAGTATACTAGTGTTATATAGTCAACGGGAATACCGTAACACAATCAGTATACTAGTGTTATATAGTCAACAGGAATACCATCACACAATCAGTAGTTTTTGTATGGTTTTCACCAGCACATGAACCAAAACATTATGGGGTGACCTGTTGCCGTGAATTTTGAACCAGAAAAAAACTAGTGGTGGTACATTCAAGCTGTATGTATACAATATGTAGTGCTACATACAATCCTCACACAATTTGTAGTGGTACATACAATCCTCACACAATTTGTACTGGTACATACAATCCTCACACAATTTGTAGTGGTACATACAATCCTCACACAATATGTAGTGCTACATACAATCCTCAAATAATGTGTAGTGGTACATACAATCCTCACACAATGTGCAATGGTACATACAAGCCTCACACAATGTGTAGTGGTACATACAATCAATCCTACAACCAGTAGGAATATATTAATGTAGCACACAAGTTGAATGTGAAGTGAAAACGGAGCATGCGGTTCTATGCAGAGGACTGAAAAAACGATGGGATAAGTGCATAAATGTTGGTGGAAATTATGTTGAGAAATAAAGGGACAATGTATGTATAAAAATAAACTGGTTTCAAGTTGTTATCATATCTAGTTATTTTTCTACAACTATTTGTGACTTACTTTTCAACTTCCCCTCGCACTTAGGAGAGGGCTGGACTCTGCCAGTCATTGAAACTGCCCACAGAATCCCCACAAGCTCAGCCTGGTTTGGTGTCTCAATGACCAGTTTATGGGGTGAAGGCGGTTCTCACTCCCAGAACATCAACAACACTGTCTCCTGTGTGACCTGGGCTGTCGACCCACTCATGTCCCAGTAAACCCACTCATGACCCAGTAAACCCACTTACATGCCTGAAGATGAAAAGATTAAAAGATGTCCCACGTATGTCAAAGCTATCAATTACCTGCTTGTGTCAAAGCTTACTTTTACCCATGTGTACCAAAGCTTATTTGCTCATTCATGTCGAATTTTCCTTTTACCCACTCGTACCAAAACTTAAATTCACTCACTCATGTCAAAGCTTACATTTACTCATTTGTACCAAAGTTTACATTTAGTCACTCATGTCAACAATTACATTTACATATCTCGTATCAAAGCTTACATTTACTTATTCACAATAAAACTTACATTTGCTCAGTCGTGACAAAGTGTACTTTTACCCACTCGTATCATTGCTCATATGAAAGTGTACTTTTACACTCATACCAAAGCTTACCATTCTGAACCTCCTGACACATAAACAGCCCGGCCACAGATCATTTATGTCAACAGGAATAACTATATCACAATTTGTCGACACAATTTCAAACTCAAGACCTGAGAGATGATGCCTTTGAATGCTTAAAACAAATCACTATGTGACATTATATACATATGTGGAACAATGACACAAAGCTACAATCAACACGCACAATTACAAAACACACACACCCACCTATAAATAAATGTCAGTCATTTCACTTAACACTTTTTCATGCACTCATAATCTTAAATTACCAACCACTTTAT
This sequence comes from Cepaea nemoralis, assembly GCA_014155875.1. Lineage (NCBI taxonomy): Eukaryota > Metazoa > Mollusca > Gastropoda > Stylommatophora > Helicidae > Cepaea > Cepaea nemoralis. The sequence goes on from JACEFZ010017677.1 coordinate 67,918, forward strand.
TAATGTACAAAATGTTTACTTTTATTTTTTTTGTTCACATTGTATAAAACATTGTCTTTTCACTACTTCATATTCCATTCTCAATGTCAAGTCTCCTCAATTCATGTTCATATCCCATTTTCAATGTCCAGTCTCCCCATTTCATGTTCATATTCCATTATCAGTGTTGAATTTCCCCATGTCATGTTCATATACCATTATCAGTGTTCAATCTCTTAATTTCATGTTCATATACCATTATCAATGTATCTCCCCATTTCATGTTCATTTTCCATTATCAATGTTGAATCTCTTAATTTCATGTTCATACCCATTCTTCATGCCTCAAGGTTATATCCAGTTTTCAATATCCAGTCTCATCAGTTGATGTTAAAATTCCATTCTGTGTCCCATCTCCTAATTCCATGTTCTTATCCACTCTCCTCACTTCAAGGTTATATTCAATTTTCATGCCCTGTCTCCTCAATGTCCATACTGCAGTCTAAACGTCCAATGTCAATTCATTTTCTAATCCATTCTCAACAATGAATCTTTCCAATTCATGTTCAGATTCCCTGTATATTCACACAATCAGAAAACGTTAAACACAACCCAATCAAATCACCATGATACAATGAAAAGACAAAGGATTAATGCACATATCAAGACAAGTTAAAAACATCAGGTAAGCTTGACACAAATTCAGTCCCCGGTCTAAAAGAAAAGAACCAAAGAAACTGAAAGGTCACTTAAATATATATTGATCTAAAATAACATGACAGAAACAGTGAAAATGCTCAGAGTTGTATTTAACATATACAAACATTTCCAATGAAAGTTACAACACAAGCTATTACAGTTTAACTGTCTGAGGAAATATTCTTGGGATAATTTCCTATCTACAAGAACAATTTCCAACTTGAAAATGTTACAAAAAGACATCACATTTTAAGTGTCGGTAACATGGTCTATAGATAATCTCCTATCTACAAGAACAATTCCCAACTTGGAATACAGAACAAAAAGCCTTCAAATAAAAGCTCAAATGCCAGTAAAAATTATCTACTCATAATCTCCTATCTATTCCAGCAGTTATTATTGGTTTCAATACTTAAAACTTGTAGACAATTTTCCATGTACAGCATTTACATCTGTAAGAACACTTCCTAATGTAAAGCAATCACAGAATAAACTTCATGGTTCAACTATCACAAAATGTTCTAGGGATAATGTCCTACATCATCATGTGCCATGCCAATAAGCATGGAAGGTCATGTTTTGCCAGCTCACACGATCACCAGAGTCGTGGATCCACTCAGTGTTCTTGTCTCAACCACACCACATGGCCAAGTCATCCAGGTATAGACTTCTCTGCCTTCTTGTTATTTTCCCCTCAATCTTGCCAGTTGTCATCAAGTTCTCTAGTTTATTTCTTCTTGTAATGTGCCCCAAAAATTCTGACAGTCTACGCCTAATTTCTCTAATCAGTTTAGTTTTCATTTGCCTCTTGTAGGACTTGCTCATTGGTTTTATGTCTGTCTATGGTATTCTTTACATTATCCTCAGAAACCACATTTCCACTGCCATTAGATGTTTTTCAGCTTATCTGCTCATTGTCCACGTTTCACATTCATTAAAAAGTACAGGCTCTATGTAGCACTTCAACACTACATACATTTCCTATATCAACTACTTTTACTAATGCTTTAGCATTGTAGACATTAAAATTCATGTTCACATGTTCAATAATATTGACATAACCTATACAGACTGGCACCTTGCCGTCTTGACAGACGATAGTTTGTAAAATGGAGTTATACCTCTCCATAGCACAAAGCCTGGGCTGAATTTAGAGACCATGTGTTGCCCATGCAGCTCGCTCCCTCTCTCGGCCTGTCTAGTTTACTCCAGAGGAAAGGTAACACCAATACGTCTGCAAGATCAGGAAAGCAAAACTCTAAATGTCCGCCTGTCAGAGCTTCCATCCTAGACCAGTTGCCAACCAAGGCTTAGGGCCTGGTCTGCCCTGCCATGATATTTAGTTGTTAGGTTGCATTTCCTCTCACTAGGGTAAGGCTTGTACCCTCCCAATTGTGCTCCTCCGCCCAAAGCGTTGGCACATTGTGGGGTGTTGGGTTTGGTAAGCGCCGCCCAACATCTGCGCCAACAGAAAGCTAGTAGTACCGTCTGCTACCAGTAGTTCAGTCATATATAGACCTAATCGTACGAGTAGAAATGCAATCAAGGTTGAACATTCAGCATAAAATATATTTCAGGGATTGAACATTCAGCATAAAATATGTTTCAGGGATAATTTCCCAACTTAAATAAACTTTCCAATCAAATCACAAAAACAGCCATTCACATTCAACTATTGCGAGTATATGATAAATTCTTAGCTATAAAAATGTCAGGAATATTAGACCTTTTCAGTGATGATGAAATAAACTGTCAATACAACATTTCAGTTGAATTCCAATCATCATCATCATCATCAAGTGCCCTGCCAGCTGGCGTAGGCATTCATGGCTCTCCACAGATCTCGGCCTTTAGTGTTCTGGATCAACTCTGCTGATGATATTCCTCCATGCCACCGTCTCAATCCATCCAGCATAATTTCTCTTGGTCTGACTCTCTTCTCCTCATCTTTCCAGTTGTAATCAGCTTCATCAAAACACACAGAAATCACAGTCCATGGTTTATCCAACCTGAGTCATACAGTGTTTGTTTCTACATGAACACTTCCTGTGACCTATGCTATGACCTCATGTCTATCTCAACTGTAACTGTGAAAAACCTACACCACTCCTTTAGTAATTATTCTCTTGACAGATCCATGCCTGATTTCTAACCTGGTAAAAATGATAGGATTTTCATGAAAACTTAGCATTGTGAATGATTTTGACATAATTTCCTGTACTTCTGATGGACATGAAAAAGCACGTGGCAGTCGGACTGACAAAGGATAGGTTTGTTTTCTGTCTGTGATCTGTAATGAGAGCAGGATTCTGTAAAAATTTGCTATCTGATGATGGGGTGATGATGAAGGTATTGTCATTGAGCTTTCATAATTTCCTATCTACAAGTTCTATTTTCAGACATTACTACAAGCTGCCCTAGAACTTAACACAATTCTCTAAGGGGTCCTAGTTTCACACATTTCTCTAAGGAGTCCTAAGTGCATACATTACACTAAGAGCCCTAACTTCACACATTACTCCAATGGTTTCTAGTTGCACTCCTAAGGGGGCCTAGTTGCATGCACTATTCTAAGGGGGACTTAATTTTCATGTTTTCACTTCTGCTGGGCGAGGCTGTGGTCTTATGGTCTTGTCCCAAGTCATATGACATTGAATCAATTCTTTGTTGTTTTTTTTTGCACATCTTTTACAGGACATCGCAGTCAACACCAGCATTTCTGCCATTGTGATCTCTTGGCAAGTTTACGTTCAGTAGTTTGCCATTGCTTTCTGAATGACCAACACTGATACCAACGCAACGCAGTCTGCTGCCAAATTATTCTTCATTATAAATTATAATTCACAAATAAACTATTATCACGACTGATTACAGAGGTCAGTGTGGCTAGCAAGTGTATCACGCTCGCACTTAAACCTCCAGTGCACTGATGTTGGGTAATCAGTTCATTCCACACACCAGACAGTTGGACTTAGTGTTGATGTCTCACGCAGAAAGCAATGGCAAACTACCGAACGTAAACTAGCATAGAAATTCAACCTGGGGTTCATCACAATGTCAAGGTAAGGACGTGCCACATTGAAACAAGAATAACTGATGAGGTCGGAGTTACTTCTATATACACATGTCATGCATATTATCTCCTAACACAACACAACTGTCAAACACACCTGACACTGTGTTATCGAGCCCTTAAGGGAAGCCATGAATAGTTAACACTGCCACCCACCTTACATGTCATAAGAGGCAACTAAGGAGAGTTGGCATGGGGCTGGCTAGTCCATTCTATTCGGAAGTCACCATGGTGAAGTGGTCAAGTCATCTGCCTCATGCTCCAAAGGCTGGGGTTCAATTCCGGGCTACGTCTTTTGGTTCATGAGTGAATTTTTCTCAGAGAATCCTGGGGGTTGTTGCTGCAGCTACGGAGTTTGTGCTTTGTGTGATACTTTCAGCAGGCCGCCCTGCAGAAAGAAACAGAGCCATATGGAATAAAACCTGGTGCAATGAAGTCGATCCACTCAACTTTTAAGACTTTCTCTTAAGTCCATCCCACAGAGTTTTAGCTGCAAAATCAAACCAACAATGAATGTTTACAGATAAGGGAATAAGAATATATCAGCCAACCAACAGGCAAGGAGGCTGTTTTGCTCGTCTAATCAACTTCCACCTAGCAAAATCTCCAGAACAGGCATGTGTAATGTTAGAACTGTATGAGCTGGCAACAACAGCACAGGTGGTAGAAGCAACAGCAGCACAGGTGGTAGAAGCAACAGCAGCACAGGTGGTAGAAGCAATGGCAGCACAGGTGGTAGAAGCAATGGCAGCACAGGTGGTAGAAGCAACAGCAGCACAGGTGGTAGAAGCAACAGCAGCACAGGTGGTAGAAGAGATTTAACATAACCAGAAGGTACTTTCTCTGGAATACTCCAGACTAATAACACGGAGGGAGGCTTAGAAACACATGGAGAAGAGAACTGGAGATTACAAGCATGGGAAAGGCATGCAGGATTAAGCCAGGTAAGGCAAGACTGACATATAATGAGATTGCATAGGGGGACAATTGGTATCAGAACTCTTCGCTGGCTGTTGAAGATGAGGACTGAGCACTTATGGGAATGCCCCAAGTGCAGTTATGTTGATGTTCTTGACTCAAGTCAACTCAACTGAACAGGCATCCAGGAGATGGTAAAAGCTAGGATGGCTTGGTATGAGTTGGTTGTGGGACTGTGCTACAGTGAAGATAAAACGCAAGAAGATGAAATAGAACACAAAACCTCTCTACAGGCTACATTTACATTCATACAAGGAAACTTCACCCATCTCATACAGCAAGAGAAGCTTCTGATCATCAGAAGCACACATTCAGAAACTGGCATTAACAACTGTAGTGAAAAAAACAAAAACTATGCAAACATGTTTGTACAATGTAATTATAAACACACTATATTGTAAAATTTAAGAACAAGAACATTTCATTACAAATCAAATGTATGCACTATTAAATTATTACACTAAATAGCCATAGATTCATACTCTAAATGAGCCTTTAATTAACGTATTATGCTGAGGAGAATTAATCACGTACTATGCTATGGAGAATTAATCACGCATTATGCTAAGGAGAATTCTATATAATCATTAAGTGCATTAATTTAACGTATAGCCCTCTTCTTCTAGTCATGCCATGTGGCATCGCTGATCATGTCTGTCCACAGCCTTCTGTCTGGTGTACTGTCAATGATTTCTGATACTGATGTTCCTCCATGCCATGATGTCACTGTCCAGCATCTTCTCTCTTTGTCTTCCCTTCCCTCCAACTTTCTGGTTGAGACGACATACTCCAGCTTTTCCCTTCTCATGACATGCCCAAAGAATGTGGGGCGTCTTCTTTTGATGTGATTAAACAGTTATCTTTGTGTGTTAACTTCTTGCAAGACATACATTAGCATAAAATGCATTAATCTCATAATTACCACACAGTTCAGTAATGTCATACATTACCATAAAATGCATTCACTTCACACATTACCATAATGTGAAATAGTTACACACATTACCACAGGGAGCGACAATTGTACACAAGCCACAGAATGCACTTATTTTATATATTACTTTTACAAGCACTAGCTTCACATTTTACACAAAAAACAGCAGCTATTGTAGATTCCTCTACAGAGGATTAGATTCATGCTCTACCCTGAGTAGCCCTTGTCCCCTCATTTCCCACATTCTTCTACGGTGCACTAGTTTCACACATTACCCTAAAGTTCCCACATCCTTCTAAGGTGCAAATAGTTTCACACAATCCTCTAGTTTCACACATTCTTCTAAAATGCACTGGCTTCATACATTTCACTAAGCAGCCCTAGTTTCACAGATTATGTGAAAAAGCCTATACTAACGACTTAAATTGTCTCTTCAGCATTAATTCCCCACAGTGGTATATAAATAGCTACCTTCACAATACATCTTATGAATTGATTCATCATCATTATCAAGTGCCTTGCAGGCTGGCATGGGCGATCACCACAAATTGCGGTGGCATGGATCAATTCATGTGTTGACTCCTTTCCATGCCATGACACAAGACTGTCCAGTACTTTGCCTTGCTGTCTTCCTCCAACTCTTTTTCAACAAATCTTTCTGATTGTCACAACATGTTTTAGTTTTTGTCTTCTCATGAATTGATTACATGTAATATTACTTGTTTTAGTTCCTTTATGTTAACCTGTGTGCAAGTAATTATTTTAGTTTCTGCAGCACACATTTATGTTAATCTCTGTGCAAGTAATTATTGTAGTTCCTGCATCACACATTTATTTTAATCTCTGGGCTAGTAATTATTTTAGCTCCTCTACCAGAAAGTTATGCTAACATCCCTGCTAGTAATTACTTTAATTTCTACCAGCCTAGACATTTATAATGATATCTTCTGTCCTGTTATTATTTTAATTCCTTCTGTTCTAGACATGACATTGTCTGGAAGAGGCTAATGAAAACAGAACATTACACGCAACAATAAGAAAGAGACAAATGGTGTTCTTTCATCATATAATAAAGAGACATTGGAGAACACTGTGACAACTGTAAAGATCAGTGGTAAAAGAGGTCAACGAAGAGAAATTATGCTGGATGATTGAAGACTGAGGCATGGAGGAATATCATCGACAGAACAGATCTGTGAGTTGGCATGAGTTGAGGCCTATACTCCACTGAGAGTTGAAAGACAGAACAGGAAGATGAAAAAAGAAAGGGATTTTGTAAAGGATGGAGTAGATTTATGTGTAGCAATAATTATCCAAACTTCAACAGACTCTCAAAGAGACAGAGGACATATGGGCATGCCCTGAGTGCTGAAATATTACTGTTAGATGACAGATTCTGACACCTCTAGTTTGACACCAACACCAGCAACAACACAGACCTGATTTGAGACATTGGTGATAGTGTCAGATGATGCTATAGCCATGGCACATGATGATGATCTCACAAAGTACCACAAACCAACCACAGCATAGAGGAAACATTGACAGCAGCAACAACATGAAAAACCTTGGGGTAAAAAAATCATGCAAAACCTTGGAGTAAAACGTCTCAGTTATATTATGCCAATTAAGATTGGAGGAAAGATGCAATAAAATTAATAGAAATGTACAATTCAAATGAAAACAGCACGTGCAAAGTCTTAGTGTAACAGCTTGGTTTGTGTGTATAGACTGATCCTGTCACAATGAAACAAAAGTCTTATGTTTTGAGGAATTTCCGACGCTCTTCTTTAGGTTCAAACACAATGAACAATAAGAAACTGTCACTCTTCATTTGTTTTATCAAACTCTGTGCATGTGTGGCTATAGAAAGGTCGCTTACAGAAAAGTTGTGTGGTCTGTTCTCCCATATCAATGCAAGTGCCACACACTGGGCAATGAAACGATGGGGAAATTGGGGATACTAGAGATGTGGGTTTTTGAGAATGATGTTGAGAATATAGTGGACAGAAAAGAAAGCAACTACTGAGTACTAGATCACTTATCAAAACCACAAGGAATAGACAAATATATCAGGTATTCAACAGAATAGATGGGATAGACGATAGCCTTATGTGAGAAAACTACTAGGCAACTCTGAGGAAAGGCCAGACGGACACATAATCAGGCTGCATCTGGTATCATTAGTATTGGGACTCTTTGCTGGCTGTTGCAGATGAGGACGGAGCATGTATGGGAATGTCCTGACTGCTGTGATGTCGGTTCTTGACTTAACTCCTAGGCAAGAGAAGTTGAGGAAGACAGAGAAAGATGTATGTGAAAAGCTTAAATGTTACTGCACCTGGTTGTCTTGCCAGAAGATTGTTACATTGTGCTTCAAAGAGGCATATTATCTACAACCCATGACAGGGACCAGGGATGGAGCTATACCTCTCCATGGCACAAAGCCTGGGCTGAATGTAGAGACCATGTGTTGCCCGTGAAGCATGATCCCTCTGTCTGCCTGCCTACTTTACTCAAGAAGAAAGGTAACATCAATACATCTGAAACAAGACAAGCTGTAGAAGCTGCGGGATCAGCCAAGCTATGCTCTGTCTCCCTGTCAAAACTTCGAACCAAGACCAACTGCCAACCAAGGCTTAGGACATGGTCTGTCCTTCTATGACATGTAGTCTTTAGGTTGCATTTCCTTGCACCGGGATAAGGCGTGTACCCTCCCAATTGCACTCCTCCACCCAAAGAAAAGCTTCAACAGCTGAGCAACAAATAACAGAACATCAACTTCATGAAGGTCTCAGATAACAGAGAAGATTGGAGAGTCGTGTTCGATAGCCTACTCCAGATTAAACACCTAAGAAGAAGATGTGGAGGAAGAATGAAGGAACTTCCCTGACAAACAGGTAACTTCCCCTAAAAACAGGTAACTTCCCTGACAAATAGGCAACATTTGATTTTCTTTCATTTGTGATTGAATCATGAATGAATCGGCTTGAGCCGTTTCTATACGTATGTAATGTAACACTTACAGAACTTCTGTAATCGATTTCACACATGACAATAATTATGCATAGGCATTAGAAATATTGCAACTCCCCTGCCTTAATGGCAAATGGGAAATCTCAGTCAATAATATCTTTCACATCAAAGTAACTACCCAATGCCATGGGGTCAGTCATCATAGCCTGTCTGGTGTAGTGGCTAGTGCCATTGCCAGCCAGCCAGGTGCTCCTGGGTTCAAATATTCCTCCAGGCAGGAATTGTTCATTGGTCACATGACTCCGGGGTCAACCCAGCTTTATAAAAACTAGGTTCCGGAAGATTTTCTGGGATATCTTCTTCGTCTCCTATGTTGATCCAGAATGTTTTTAGACGTAATTGTGTTGTGTCTACAGTGTTCATGTTTACAGCAGTGCTGTGATATTTGCACCTTTCGGCCAACACATCCAACTTCTTCAGGCTTTCGTTGATTGGGTTAAACTTCCCGGGTTTTCTGGGATATTAAGATGGTTGGTGTGGTACCGATCACATCAGCCATCAGAAGATATCCCCCCCCCCCCCTCTCGCCAAATGTGTCTGTCCTTTCACCTTCCTGACACTCAGAGGGCAGGTCTGTCTGGGTCATGACTCCCAGTCGTTTTTCTCCTATCGTGGTTGTATGTTTCCCTAATCAACATCACTAAGTGTTTCTGTGCAGAAGCCATCCCACCCTCAGAGGGTGAACAATGGGCGCCTGGTGCGACTACCAGCGTTAATTCCCAGACAATTCCAAAGATTACCCGACTCCTATTTAATTAGGCTGCGTTGACGCCAGAGCCATGCTAGTTGGGGGGGGGGGGGGGGGGGGGGGGGGGGGGGGGGGGGAGAAAACCCCACCTCTATTAGAGATTGAACCTGGGTCACTGTATTGCTAGGCAAACACACAAATGACTACGCTACCATGTAAAACCTGTAACCATGGCAACATGAAACAAAACCCTGTGACATGAGCTACTGGCTACAAATACTAACCTACATTCTTCTGTACATTATGGACATACCATAGTGTAAACATACACAAACAACACTGTAAAGTGCACACAAACAACACACTGTAAAGTTTACACAAACAACACACTGTAAAGTTTACATAAACAACACACAATGAAGGTACACAAACAACACTGTAAAGTTTACACAAACAACACACAGTGAAGGTACACAAACAACACTGTAAAGTTTACACAAACAACACACTGTAAAGTTTACATAAACAACACACAGTGAAGGTACATAATCAAAAGACCAGTCTTCTATAATTTAATCTCATATAATCGACCGACCTATCAAAGCCACTTCTGAAGCAGTCCGCTAGCCCACTTTGTTGTTGTTCTTCTTCTACATATCTCACGGTATCTACCAATGGAGCAGTGTGTCTCTACCACCTCACGACAAGCCTTTTGCAAACCTGTCCATGACTGGCTGAATTCTACAGCTGTAGTTTTCTATGTGATGAGGCAGCCAGTCCCCTGCCACCCCTCCTTAGTCGCCTCCTACGACATGCATGATAGGCTACAGTGTTACTATTCTTTGCTTTTTGGTTTTACGGGTCCTCTTAACACAATTGTGACCAGCCTATTTCCAATGACATTTAATTGTCGAATCAGCTGATCTACATACAACAGTGCTCAGTCATATATCAGAACTGTCTTCCTTTTGATGGTATAGCCCCAAATCATCAAATCAATACAGCAATGTGTCACTTTGATGTATAGACTCAATCATCAACACAATCCAACAACGTGTCACTTTGATGGTATAGCTTCAATCATCAAAACAATCCAACAACGTATCACTTATGGTATAGCCCCATATCATCAAAACAACCCAACAACGTGTCACTTTGATGGTATAGCTTCAATCATCAAAACAACCTAACAACATGTCACTTTGATGGTATAGCTTCAATCATCAAAACAATCCAATGTGTCACTTTGATGGTATAGCATCAATCATCAAAACAATCCAATAACGTGTCACTTTGATGGTATAGCTTCAATCATCAAAACAATCCAACAACGTGTCACTTTGATGGTACAGCCCCATATCATCAAAACAATCCAACAATGTGCCACTTTGATGGTATAGTCTCAATCGTAAAATCAATCTCATAAGGAGAGAGTGAAGATTAAGTTCCAGCAATAGATTTAACAGTAGATGGAAGGGAACTGTGATATACGCATCTTCTAGATCAATCTGACAATGTGCCTTTTTGATGGTATAGCCTCAACAAATCACTTGTGTGTTCTTTTAATACTGTAATCTCAACAAAAGTGTGTCCTTTTGACACATTATCCATCCAACGTATACACTCAATAAACAAATCAATCAAATCATGTGTGCAGTCAATGATACAGCCCCAAAAAAAGCCGTAGTCATATCAATGGTATGGCCTAAATCACTAAATAATCCAATGTGTCATTTCATTGCCACAGCCTCAAACACCAATTCAATCTAAAAATGTCATACCACAATATCAGACTCCCCATATCACCTCACACATGAACTATCACAGCACACCACTGTATTTATACATCAACTAAAAAAGATCAAACATACAACTTCCAACACAAACCACAAACGAATCATGCATACAAACTTACAAACAAAACCATCACAATTTAAAATGTTCCTTAAACTTCTCCAACAACTCGATCTGATCCTCGCTGGTCAGAACTTCCAGCAGTGAGTTCAGCTTGTCATCTGGGCTGCTGGTGTCCTTGTCCGTCTCCCGCCACCTCCTGAGAGCACTCATAATTTGTTGGTGAACATTCTGAAATGAGAAGTGTACATTCCTATACAATCCCAAAATAATGATTCATAAAATAATTCACGGTTCCTCCAATCCTGAATTACAAGTCAGCAGAGTTAGCTAGTTGCGGTCACGGCAAAGGGTCGCTGCATTATGCTCTGCCATTGAATATCACATAAACTACTCCTCACTACCCCATGTGAAAAGTGGAACAGACAAGAGTCTCGACAAACCAACATCCCCCACAGGTAAACTATGCATAATGCCACTGCCAGAATACAAACACAAAAGTCCGCCACAAAAAGTACAGTTTATCATCGATGGAAGCAGCAGTCACTAGAAAATCAGCAGCCACACATTACTGCATAAGGCAACCCAGTTAGTTCAGAGACAAGCCGGCTGCCATTTTTCTGAACATGCATTTCACAGCTCACAGTTAATTAGTTAGTTGACAGATCATCCTCATTGCACATCGAACCATTCAGCCCACAAGTGCTCAGATCCCCTCCCCAGCAAATCCTGCAGCGTGTAGCGGCTAACAACACCAGTTCTGTGTTGGTTTATCAATATTCTTTGGCTTCCTGCATAGTGCTCTTGCTTGGCCACACCTCTTTTAATTTGCTGTTCTCGTAGTCTGACCATGGTTGTAGATTCGCAGTCATCACTTGGTTCCCGCAAAAGTCTTACTTCTCGTAGAGCATTCAGAATGTCAGCCTGGTCCATGGCGCGTCCGCCCTCCACATTAGCCATTCCTGCGAGATTGTTAGTCTGCTCATTTCCTTGTACTCCTGCATGCCCTGGCACGAAGATGAAACTAATCTTTGTCGGCCGAGACCGCTCCAGAGACAGCAACCACTCTCTTTTCACAGTGTTGCTCCAAGCACCCAACTCAGTAGCAGGGCGATAGAATCATGCACTACCAGTCCAACATGAGGAAAATGTGTAAGCAAACCGTCACCACAAGCATAAACACTCCAGAGGCCAAAACAGTTCAACAGCCTACCCTCCATGTTGGACCCGAAGTAGAGTACTTAATAATGTAATGAGCGGGTTGGATGAGGATTCAAAACCTGCATCCACCGTCCATAATGGAGGAAAAGACTAGCTACCTATTCTAGCCATTTATTTAAGCTGCAGAAGATGCCAGATCAGTAAAGCAATGCTCTAACTGTCCACCTGTCGAAGCTTCCGCCCTAGACCAATTGCCAACCATAGCTTATGGCCTGGCCTGCCCTACCATGACATTTCATCTATATGTTGCAATTCCTCACACCAGGATAAGACTTGTAACATAGACAGGAGTATAGAAGACAGTTGAGAGCAGAAAGACCTGGCACGTTTGTTGTACGTCTACACTTCTTAGGGAAGACATCAGTCAGTTTCATATCCTTTACAGGACAGCGTTCAGTGACAGTTTGTGACTCAGTAGGCAATTTTACATTCAGCAGTTTGCCATTATCTCCAGGTGGGTGTTTCAGACATGAGACATCTTGCTTATGACAGAGAAGTTTTCTGGAAGGTTGTTATGGGAGCAAGGTTCAGCAAAGGACATGCTACTGAATGAATGAATGAATGAATGAATGAATGAATGAATCAATCAATCAATCAATAAGTTTGTTATTGCTTTCCGAAAGGCCGACCCCTCATACCATCAATATGAAAGAAAACCGATCAGCTTCCAAATCACCCATGACTGATTTCAAACCCTAGACTCTGTATGTTAGGAAATCGTGAAGCTGCAATTCACTAATCCCTAATTCCCAGACGCTGACAGGGATGATGTAAGAAGGAAACAACACTCACATGTTGATGACTGATCTGCAGCTGCTCTATCAACACCTGGCTGACCCCCAGTTGTAGAAGGACCGCTGTCCACCTGAGGCCCAGGTTGGAGGCCAGGAAGCTCAAGCCCCGGTCTGACAATGCCAGGTCAGCGCCCTCCAGAGGCCCGTCTACAGAATCCATGGCCTGGGCCATGAAGTCTACAGCCGCCTTCAGGTACAGTTGATTGTTGTCCTCCTGGTCCTCTGAAATGACAAGAAACATCTGCTGCATTCAATGGAAACAATATACAATAGCACAAAGTAGTGCAGCTTTACCGAAGACAATTATGGAAAACACAGGACAGCGCAGCAACTAGCATTCATCAGCAAACAAATTCATAGACAAACCACTGGCAAGACACTCCAGTGACTATATTCAGGCATAAGAACGGGATTAGAAGAATGGAAAGATGAAAAAATTAAAAGAATTAAGGAAAATGGAAACCATTTTTACGGTTAAAAATGACAAATGGGCAGAGTTGTGTCAAAGAATAAGCACAGACAAGTCACTGAAATTGTTCTGGCGACTACATAAAAGTATAAATGGGGTAGTCAAGAATAAGAGTGTTCCTGACTTACAAAGTGCTGACCTTATCTGGCCGAGATTTGACGAGATTATGGGCAAAGCCCTTTTTGAACGCTATTTAGAGCAGAGCAACCAGACAGACATGAGAGGCCGAAATGTTGCCAAGGAGGTTACCTCAGACAGATGCAAGGCTCAGTACAAAGCAGTTGAAGACACAGTGACATAGATCAGGGCTGTGCTTCGACAAACAAAAAACAGCGCACCAGGGGACCAGATGGTATAAGGTATGACATCAATATGTGTACCGACAAAGAGCTAGAGGGACTAGCAGATATGTACAACAACAGCATAGGGAGTGCTAGCATCAAGGAAGTGTTTACACAGCTATCTGATTCCCTTGCCGAAGCCTGGCAAAGACCACACACAAATTTAGGGATATCGAGTTATAACCATGCAGAATACACTAGGCAAGCTGCTGGAGAAGTTAATTGCCAGGAAAATATCAAGCCAGCTAGAGAGGCAAGGTGTTTTCCCACCTACCCTGGGTGGGTACCGTCCAAACAGAGAAACCTGGACCAATGCAGCAGTTTTTGCCCATGATGTCTATGAAGGTTTCCCCTCGGGCATTGAAACAAGTGCTGCAGTGACTGATCTTGAGGATGTGTACAACAGAGTACCATTGGATTTCTTAATGTTTCAGCTTCTCGAACTCAAGATAAGTCCATACCTCCTTAGTTGGATCGCCGCAGCCCTCTTCATACGGAAAGTAATTTTTAGATGTGGCAGTTGGACTTCTGAACCAACAACAATATATCCGGGCTTCCACAGGGATCACCATTATCTCTGGTGCCTTTCAAATCTTACACAATGAGAAGTACCGGCGAGCAGATCAAAGGACAGGGGAGGACATTGTCATATGCTGACGATGTGTTAGTATATCGTCAGGGTAAGGATAGAGATCGGGTTGCTGTGGATCTGCAAACAGAAATCGCACAAGCACTTGGTGTGTGGAATCTGGGGCGATGGTCAACCCAACGAAGGCAACAGTGACTTGGTTCTCTTAATGAATAATCATATTGTCAACACTCCAACACCAACTGTAAATCTGCATTCAGAGACGGTGGAAAGAATGCAGGCAATGAACTACTGGGGATATATTTTGGTCGAAGCCTTGCTTATCATGAGCACATAGACCTGGTGATAACAAAGGTCAAGCAAGGTTTGGCTGCGATGCAGGTGATGGCAGTGGCAAACTGTGAGCAGTGGCCATCTATGTCTCCTTTACGAGGGGCTGGTCATGTCTGTTTTTGAGTATGCAATGGCGATCCTGACTCTCAGCCATAAGCAGATAGAAAGGATACAGAACGAAGCTATGCATATTATTCTTGGATGTACAAGAGATACAGCATGCAGGGCGATGCACTACCTTCTTGATTTTCTAACCATTGGGTACAATATACAAATTTGAAGAGCACGTGCCTATCTCAGAGTCAACGCAAATACACAACATCCACTGCACAGTGAAATTAAGAAGTTAAAGGGCAGCAGGTTAAAAAGTGGAAAGTCGTGGTGGGTCAAGCTGAAGACATTCTTCAACAGGTGTGTTCACTTGAGGACTTAGAACCTGGCGAGGAGTGGGTACAAGTGCCAACAGATTTCTGTACGTCCTTTTCAGTTTGCATAAAACAAGACAGAAAATGCAGACAAGAAAATCCAGCTGCTGTGGAGGCAGAAGTACAGGCTTTGATTTTTGAGAATTCTTTGGAGGGTGATGCTGTCATTTACACAGATGGGTCGGTCGGTCGTTCGAAGAGTGAGAATTTCATGGGCTTTTACGGCTCAGGCCGGAGGGAGAATTGGAAGGAAGATTCTGGTGTTTTTGCTTTCACCACAAGTAGCCTGACTATGGAAGTTATGGCAGTAAGTAAAGCAATAACATGGCTCAAGACACAGACATTTACTAGAGTTCAGTGAGCATGCTCAAGAAGATAGAGATGGGGTGGATCCAAAGAGAGTGGTTGCTGTTTCTGGAGCGGTCTCGGCTGGCAAAGATTAGTTTCATTTTCGTGCCAGGGCATGCGGATGTATGAGGAAATAAGCAAGCTGAGAGGCTTGCAGGTAGAGCTACTATGGAAGGCGGACGAG
Organism: Cepaea nemoralis; assembly: GCA_014155875.1. NCBI lineage: Eukaryota > Metazoa > Mollusca > Gastropoda > Stylommatophora > Helicidae > Cepaea > Cepaea nemoralis. The sequence continues at coordinate 83,863 of JACEFZ010017677.1, forward strand.
CCATGGACCAGGCTGACATTCTGAATGCTCTACGAGAAGTAAGTCATTCACGAGAACCAAGTGATGACTGTGAATCTACCACCATGGTCAGGCTCTGAGAACAGCAAGTTAAAAGAGGGGTGGCCAAACAAGAACACTACGCAGGAAGCCAAAGAAGATTAATAAACCAACACAGAACTGGTGTCGTTAGCCGCTACACGCTGTGGGATTTGCTGAGGAGGGGATCCGAGCACTTATGGACAGAATGGTTTGATGTGCAATGAGAATGATCTTTCGACCGACCGACCGACCGACCGACCGACCGACCGACCAACCAACCAACCAACCGGCCGGCCAGCCGACCGACCGACCAACTAACTAAAACTACTAATTAACTAACAAACTAACTAGGAAAATGAAAAAAAAAAAAATGTGCTACTTATCTACTTCTTCCTTCATTCGCTATCTTCTCTATCTCTTCTCTGTTTGCTTAAAACTGTTGTTGGCAGGATTTTAAAAAAAAAGAGATTCATTCATGAGTTACATTTCAAACCAGGCAAGCTTTCATTATGTCACTACTGAGGTTTGGTTAGTTGTGAATCCTCTAAAAGAGTTAAACTTTAACTCTTTATGTCTGATACATCACATCATCAGAACCCTAAAAAAGGTGTGCATCTATTGGAGATGTCGACTTTCTTCCCAACCTGGTACCCAAGCACCATCCCCAGGGAGACTGTTGCAGGCTCTCCTTCCCAGCTCAGAAACCAGGAATGTCACATCTGGGTAGAGGCTTTTTAGGAAGTAACCAGTGAACAGATTTCTTTGGTCATGTGATTTGAAGAGAGGCATTGGAGAACATCGTGACAACTGGAAAGATCGAGGGGAAGAGAGGCAGAGGAAGACCAAGAGAAATGATGCTAGATGGATTGAGACAGAGCATGGAGGAATATCATCAGCAGAGTTGATCCAGAAAACCAAAGACCGAGATCTGTGGAGAGTCATGAACGCCTAGACCAGCTGGCAGGGCACTTGATGATGATGATGATGCCCTTACGGACTAATTGGGATCAGGCTTCAATAGGTCATGTTTCCTCAACAGGTTGTAGGTATTTTATTGTTAAAGATCCTAACATCATGTCCAGGAGCACTTACTAATGATAATAGTGGTTAGGTGGTCGTTAGTCACGGTTTAAACTTCATGGCAAAAGGTCACCCCATAATGCTCCATTCCTGTGCCAGTGAATATCACACAAAATGCTCCTCGCTGTGCCATGTAAAAAGTGGACCAGACAGCAGTTCCGGCAAACCAACAGCACACACAAGCATACATGCATAAGCCCGATGCCAGAATACCAACACAACAGCCCGCCACTAAAATTACAGTTCATCGTCGGTGGAAGCGGCAGTCACTAGAAAAACTGCAGTTGCACACACATTACTGTATAATGCAACACTAGCTAGTTCAGAAACCGGCCGTCTGCCATTTTTCTGAACTTTTTTTTCAGAATACAAATAACCACAGATGCAAAAGCATTTCACACTAAATTCACAGCTCACAGTGTCGCTCCACACACATAACTCAGTAGCTGGACCACAGAACCATGTACTACTAGTCCAACATGAGGAAAAAGGAAACCATAGCCAGATGCAAAATCACTCCAGAGACCTTAAGAGCTCAACAGCTTATCCGCCATATTGGATTGAAAGTTGATCGTAGTGGTTCTTGCTAGCATGTGCATGTGGTTGTTTGATGTAGACAGCACTCTGAAACTGAGTCTCTAAAGTCAAGAGGATCAACTTCATCGACTTTATTGTACTGAGTTTTATGTCACGTGGCTCAGTCTCTCTCCACAGGGCGGCCTGCAGAAAGCCTCGCACAAAGCTCAACTCTGTAGCTGCAGCGATGACCCCCAGGAGTCTCTGAGAAAGATGCACCCATGAACTGAAAGACATAACCCAGAATCGAACCCACAACCTTCGGAGAGCGAGGCAGACACTTTGCCATGGAGACTCCCAAACTGAATTCTGTTACAGATTGTTGTTAACCAGGGGTTGGACACATCAAACCATGACTGTAGCAATTAAGCACACCATGATTTCTTGCACTTTCTCTCTATCCTCTACTTACATTTAAGGGTTATCAGTTATCAGTTGGGGCATCTTCATTGCACTCCGGACAGGTCCATATGTGCTGAGATCCCCCCCCCCCCCCCCCAGCATATGCATCAGCGTTCGGGTGGCTAATAGTGCCAGTTCTGTGTTGTATTCACAGGCACACATGTGTGCATACATATATCAAAACACACACAATAATGACAGATATTGTGGTAAGCACAAATTCACTAGAAACACATACAAGAGGCGGGTTACCTTCTAAAGGAAACACAAAGCATGTTGGCACCAGATCATCATGAAACTTCTCACAGCAATTCAGAGTGTACACTCCTTTGGGGATCATATGCTCCAGCACATGCCCCGGGTATCGATAAGGATCATCCACACCTTTCAAAACACAATGCATACAGACCAGGTCGATATCACACTTCAACAGCGGCCAGTCTTTGAACAAGTTCATGGAGGCTTGACGGACGTTTAGAATCAAACTCCACAACTCTTGCAGGTCTGAATCACCCCTGGCTTTGACCACGACCGCCGTGCCATCATTTTTCTTCTCCCTGACCACAAGTAGACTTGAGTGATTCTTCCGGGCTAGTACCCCATGTTTCCAGTTGATCCTATTTGCATCCAGTAAGAAATTATGCAGTTTGACAGAAAGTTTCTCAAAGAAATTGGGTGGCATTTGTCCAGAAAACAGAATTTCCATACACAACTCAAATGTATTTGGTGGAAGAGTCAAAGGCCATTGCAGTTCAAAGTTTGGAGGTTTGTCATCGGGGAAAAACCAAGGAAACTGTACTACTTGAGCTGAGCCCATTAACGCCGTTCGTGCAGAGTTCTGTAATTCAAAACATAAACTAAACTTTAACATTACGGAAATAATCAGGCTCAAAAATGCGTCGGAGGCATCGCTGCATAGATTAAAATGGATCAGCAAATAATGCAGCAGTTCTTTTGTCAGAAATCCTCGTTCGAGAAAGTCCTTCTTCATGTTGTCGAAGTGGTTCTGGCGCAAAGATATCAAATGGCCCGTGTCATTGTTGTAGTGAACGACATCCTCGAAGTCGTGTCTGAAGACTGATCGCAGCATGTCAATTAAAGTCTCGGGGTGGTGGAACACGGTGCTTCTCAGCTGCTCGTTGTCGTGGTACCAGACGATCTCCCCGGTGGAGTGCAGGTACTTCAGCACCATCTCCAGGCTGCGCTCTGGTGAGCCGGCCATGCCCCACTGTGATATCTGATTGTCTGACATCACCTGGGGAATGGATAAACAAATTTACTCTTGGGATAGCATTGATATAGCAATGTAGTGGTTAGCACGCTTGCCTAACAGCCCTGTGGTCATTGTTCCATTGACGCAAAGATTGTTTTTGTTTAAATTGTAGTTGAATTGGTACATCCTGTTGGTCTCACATGCGTGCGTGTGTGCGTGTGTACTGGTCTGTGTTTCTATGTAGTGTGTGGGTGAGTATTTATATCTGTCTGTTTTAGTTGTCTGTGTCTCTATACAGTGTGTGGGTATTGGATAGGTCTGCTGTATTAGCTGGTCTGTGTCACTCTATAGTGTGTGGGTGAGTATTCATATCTGTCTGTTTTAATTGGTCTATGCCTCTTCCTGTCCACTGCAGTGCTTGCGGTATGGCGTATGGGCTGCAGTCATGTATGTCAGGGTTTGTGACAAGGTGTATGCTGTGTCTGTTATGAGGTGCATGTTGTGTTTGTAATCTAAAGATTGTACTCTGGAAGTGAGACGGTACAACATTACCTGATCAGTCTATCACCAGAGCAAGAGGCAGAAAAATAATACGGATCCATTGCAGCCATAGTCACTGTGCAGGCAGCACTTGATTCGTCTTCTTCATTCATCGATGTTTGTTGTTGTTGGCATAACTGTGTTATGCCTGTTTACAGCAGATCTGCAATATTTTCACCTGTTGGCCAACACGTCCTCCTGGCATTTGTTGCCTGGTTTAGCCTGCCCAGGTATTTCTGTAGAACATTCCAGAGCCTCAGAGTGGCAACATTATCCTTGTTCTTCTGTCTTCACATGGTGCCCACCAACAGGCTTGTCCAGAAGATCCACATGCATGAGGGTTGGCTCTCAAGGGAAGGCAAGGGCATAACAAGCACATTCCCCGCCATCCAAGGAGACCTCCATATATGCAAAGCTAACATATGATGCTCTGGTACCAGGCCCACTAAAGGAGAAATCCTCACTCAGCATACTGAGTTTCCAGTTAATCACAGGCTGTACCATTGGAGAACACTTGATTAACCCTTTAGCGGGCAAAACGTCCATTTCCGTCCGAACCCATTAACGGGCGAAACATCTGAATCCGTCATTGAATACTAGTCGTTTTAAAAATGTGATCTCGCGAATTTCCGAGACTTCCTGTTCCTTTCTATCAGTCTTGCTGATAGAGTGAAAGCGTGGGTGACATTTGCAAATGTTTTCTTTAAATTTGATCAGATTTTTCATTAGTTTTCGGGGTTTTTGTGCATTGTTATTCAAAATGGATTTCCTCAATTCTTCAAGCGATAGTGGCGATTTCGCTGGATTCAATTTAAGTGACATTGAAGTGCACGAAAATGACGATGAATCGGAGCTGGATCTCAGTGATATCAGCGTGTGCAGCGTGCACACTTCAGATCTTTTGGACTTTGAAGAAAGTGAATCTGATTCAGAAAATGTGGCTGAAGAAAGTCGGGCGGGGCCGTCTCGTGACGCAAACGGTTGGAGCAACAAAACAACAACATTGAAAATCGAAGAATTTACTGAAGAAACTGGCGTCAACTTAACAACTGACGATCGTTCTCAGCGTGCATTCTTTCTTCAAATCTTCGAGGAACAAACTTTTCAAATGATTGCCAATCAAACAAATGTGTATGCTAGACAAAAGATCGAACAGATAGATGATCGAGGCTGGGTTCCAACAAACGCAACCGAAATGCAGGCCTATTTTGGTCTGCTCATATTATTGGGGATCCACAATCTTCCTCGTTTGGAACTGCACTGGTCTACAGATGATATGTTGGGAGTGCCAGGTGTGAAAAATGTGATGGCTCTCAAGAGAGTCAAGAAGCTGGAGCAGTATTTACATGTGGCTGATAACAATACAGCTGACGGCAATGATCGCCTCCACAAAATTCGGCCTCTCATCAGCATGGCTAATAGGAAATTCTTACGTTACAAGCCTAAGAAAGAAATTGCCATTGATGAGGCAATGGTGCCATTCAAAGGCAGGAATGCAGCACTAAAACAATATCTACCAGCCAAGCCGACAAAATGGGAAATTAAAGTATGGCAGCAACTGGCTACCTCCTCCAGTTTTCTGTCTACCATGGCAAAATAGATGGTGGCACTTAGCATGGACTGGGCCATGATGTAGTGATGCAGCTTGCTGCCCCCTTTTTGGGAAAGTATCATCACCTCTATTTTGATAACTTTTTTTCGTCAGTTGGGCTTCTTACTAACCTTCTCCAAGAGAAAACTTATGCGGCAGCAACAGTAAGAAAGAACCGGAAAGATCTGCCTCTGGCATTCAGAGAAAAGAGAAAAATGAAAAAAGGGGACCATCAAGTCTTCCAGAAAGAGGATCTGCTTGCTATTGTGTGGCATGATAAAAGGGATGTCTTCATGCTCTCCAACAATACCTCACACACATTGACCACTGTTGAGTGATGGGACCTGCACACTCGCAGAAGCCTGTGTCCTGCCCTGCTGTCATCAAACTCTACAACCAATGCATGGGAGGGGTGGACAAGGCAGATCAAATGAGAGGGTATTACTCTACACTGAAGAAGTGCAGAAAATACTGGCGCTACCTCCTCAGTTTTGTCTTAGATTCATGCATAAACAGTCTGGATTTATCTGAGCATCTCATCGCAGGATTCTCCAGCAGGAAGAAGGTTGCATCAAAGAGAAAAGGCCAAGCAGTAGCCCCAGACAGTGTCCACAATCACAAGCTCATGAGGTGTGAGGGCAGGAAGAAAGCCTGCGTGGCGTGCAGAAACGCCAAACGTCGTATCCCTGCAGGACGAGCCATTGAAAGCTCATATGGCTGTGATGTCTGCCAAGTGAACTACTGTAAGGACACATTTTCCCCAGCATCTTGGAGGCCAGTGAGCAGTTGGCAGTGTTTGTACATAGTGTATATATGACTGACACTCACAAACAATGTGTTGTATTTTGTAAATATTTGTGCTCATGAGTAGATTATACAAACAAGACTGGATTATTCATATGACATGTGAGTACAATTATTAATCTGCATGCATTTCTCTCCATTTTGCTCTTTATTTCACTAAAATCCATTCACTAAAACTTAGTTATGATCTTTTTACTAATGTTACCGAAACTCTGACTAAAACCCTCAAAAATCTTGCCCGTTTAGAGCTAGAAATAGGAAAAATCTGTGTCCTGTAAAGGGTTAACTGTCAAAATACAGTCCTTAGAGATAATGTGATTAACTATTAGGTGATTCAGTGCCAGACAAACATTAGGTTTGGAACAGACATGGTACACAATCAAATGAACAAGTATAATAATGTAAATGTCTGTTCACTGGACATTCACATTGCAGAAGATACATGGAACCAAACAAACAACACGGACCCTATGATGATATATTGCCCTTCTGGCCAAATAGGGACTCACACTTGGTGATACATTATCCTTTGGCACTGAATCATTTAAAATCATTTACCTGTTGAAAATACCCCTGGTCTACTCAAAGGTTAGCACCTTCTCAGTGTCAACTGATTAACTGTTACAAGATCTGTTATCTGTTGGGGTATCATCCTTGCACTCCGGACATGTCCATAGGTGCTCAGACCCCCCCCCCCCCCCCCCCCTCACCCCCATGCATCAACACCCGGCGGCTAGTAGTGCCAGTTCTGTCTTTGTTGACGGGGTCCCTGTTCTCCTGATGTGCCTCTCGTGTCTAACCATGCCAATGTTTACTTCCGAGTCTCTTATTCTGGGCAGTGGTGTGAATTCACTGACGTGAGCCCTCCGCTTTCGACATCTCTCTAAAGGCATTGATAACATCGGCACGGTCCAGGGGCTGGCCATCTGCAGGGGATGCAGAGCCAGCAAGTTTATCAGCTCGTTCATTTTCCTCAACTCCTGCATGTCCCGGAATGAATATGAAGGTGACTCTACGGACAACAGAGCTCCGTAGCGACTTAGTCCAGTCTCTGTGTACAGAACCAGCCTCGATTTTTCAGATTGCGCTCACTGAATCACTTAGTACGTACACGTTGGTATATTGTTAAAAGAGATTTACCTGTTGAAAATACTCCCTGGCTTGTTCAAAGGTGAGCACCTTCTGCGTGTCCTGCTGTAACTGCTCTAGAAACGTGAACCAGACATCGGGGAGTGCACTGACTGGAGCAGACTTGAGTTTCAAGATCAGGGAGGCTCTGAACTCTGCAATACCTTCCAAGGTGTCGGCAGCACTGACTATAAAGATGCGCTCAGGAATCTGAAAAAAATGTATGCTGATAATTAGCATGTTTCCTGGTGAGCAAACTCATACTTGAAGCTTCAATAATACACATGCGGATATATAAGTAAAATATACACAGATTTATAAGTAAAAGATGCACAGGTTTATTAGTAAGATATATAGATTTATAACTAACAGATGTGCAGATTTATAACTAATAGATGCACAAATTTATAAAAATGCAGATGCAAATGTAATAGCTATGGAGATTTATAACTAATAGACATGCAGATTTAAAAGTAACAGATATGCAGATTTATAAGTAATGCAGATGTATATGTAACAAATGCACATATTTATAACTAATTGATGTGCAGATGTATAACTAATTAATGTGTAAATTTATAACTAATTAATGTGCAATTTTATAACTAATTGAAATGCAGATTTTTAACTAATATATGTGCAGATTTATAAACATATATTTATAAAAGACAGATGCTACAGATTTACAAATATTAAACATGTATATGCTAAAGATGGCTAAACTAGTTTCAGATGTATAAGTACACAACATATTTATAAACACCATACAGGTTTTAAAATATAACAGAGTCATAAGTGCTAGATGCTACCAATATAAATACAGGTAGGCCCCGCTATATGTCGCCTCAGTATACGTCGTTTCACTATAACTTCGTTGGCACATAGGGGACTAACTTCACTTTACGTCGCTACGTTTCGCCATGTAAGTCATGTTGAGGCTGGCGATCGGGCTGTTGATATCGGTAAAGTCCATGGTTTACCTCCAACCACGGTAAGGACAATTCATGCAGGTGCTGACAAAATCAAAGTGGGTGCTAAAAACGTATACCCGTTGAGTGCTTCCAAGATCACTCGTACCAGAAGTATTCTTATGGAGAACATGGAAGCACAATTGGCCGTCTGGATTGAAGACCAGAACCAACGGAATATGCCTGTGAGCAAGATGGTTATCCAAGAGAAAGCAAAGTCTCTCTATGAAGATCTAGCTAAGAAAGCGGGTGAGAGCAGTACTAGTAGTGCCGATGATAGTTTTAGAGCGAGTCGTGGTTGGTTTAGAGTGCTCTAAGAAGCGTTCACACCTGCACAACATTCAGACAACAGGTGAAGCGGCGAGTGTGGATACTGAGGAGGGTGGTTACTGTGCAGCAGACATTGGACACATATTTTGTTCAAGCAGAGAAGAGCCAGGAAAAGAGGCAGGAAGAGGTTACAGTTTCATCCTCAGATGAAGAGGCAGAATTTAATGCCTCTAGTCCCAATAATTCTACCACTCGCCCTCCAACCCACCTTCTATTTAGCCAATAAATATCAACAATCATCAAAATAAACATTACTGCTGTACACAATATACTGTATTTATTTAATTCTATGGGAAATAGTGTTTCGATAAACGTCCTATCACTTAACATTGCGTTTTCCAAGAACATAACCCCAACGTTAACTGGGACCTACCTGTACTTAATTCTCCAGATTTATATATGCTGGATATTTAATGTCCATAGGTACTAGATGCCGAGTGTTATGAACATATATTTATACAAATCGGGAGCTAGCACTGTATACTCAATTAGCCTCAAATGTGTCAAAACATGGTCCTTTACTACTTTTACTACACATTTATAGCCTGTATCCATGGCAAAGGGGTGAAGGACGCGGTTCGTGACCCCGTAGACCTGCATTCTATTACACAGCTGCACGCGATTTGGCAGCATCCCACACTGTGCTGTTTTTTTTAATGAAATGGTATGGGTGCCGGTCGTTCAGAAATCAATGGCAAACTACTGAACATAAACTTGCCAAGATATCATCCATTGGCACCTTGCCGTCTTGACAGACGATAGTTTGTGCTTTAAAAAGGCATAATAACTTTTAACTATGGCGGTAGCGAGTGTGACTGATAAGGCCAATTTGCGCTGTAAATGTCCGTTCACAGTGGGTGCATGTGAACACGTGGTCATTTCCACCATCATGCACCATCTTACGTCTCAAACGCTTGGTGTGTGACTTTTCTGCAATAATTTTCTCCTTTGACTTTATTCCATTTCTGATATTTGCCCTCCATGCAACACGTTCAGCGGCGACTTGCTCCCAATGTGCATTATCAATGCCTGTATCAATCATGTCCCGCTTACACACATCTTTGTATCGTAGTAGAGGCCGACCCTGAGATCTCTTACCCATCTGTAATTCACCAAAAAAGATATCCTTTGGTATTCTACCATCATCCATCCTCCTAAGATGTCCTATCCATCTAAGTCTACGAAGACTGAGCATGGAATAAACTGTCACACAACCTGATCTTTCCAATACTTCAGTATTTGTGATTTTGTCTTGCCACTTAATACCAAGAATTCTTCGCAGACACCGCATATGAAAGCTGTTTAAATTGTTCTCTTGGTGTGAGTAAGTTGTCCAGGTTTCACTGCCATAGAGAAGAGTACTAAGGACACAGGCTTGATAGACAAGGACTTTTGTTTTGGCAGTAAGCTTCCTGTTCTCCCAGACTCTTTTTCTTAACCTGTTCATTGTTGTTGCTGCCTTACCAATCCGGATGTTGATTTCCTGATCTAGGGATAATTTGCTATTTACCACTGATCCTAGATATGTAAAATGGTCTACTATCTCTAGTTCGGCGTCGTCAATAAAGATTGATGGTACCTCATGTGCACCTTGTGACATAATCTGTGTCTTCTTTTTGCTAATTGTTAAACCAAATTCAGAACAAGCATTGGAGAATGCAGATAGTAGACATTGCAATTCTTATTCAGAGTGGGTCGTAACTGCAGCATCATCTGCAAAAAGCAACTCTCTGATCAGTACCCTCCTAATTTTGGTCTTAGCCTTCAATCTCTGAGCATTGTAGAGGCCGCCATCTGAGCGTGAGTGAATGTATATACCACCATCCTGATCACGAAATGCATATTTCAGTAGAAGTGAAAAGTATATTCCAAAGAGGGTGGGAGCTAGTACACAACCTTGCTTAACTCCACTCTTGATTTCAAATTCTTCAGAAGTTGCACCATCAAACTTGATTATACCCTTCATGCCTGTGTGGAACGATTCCACAATGGACAGAAGAGTTGGTGGGCAGCCAATCTTCTTTAGTGCCTTGAACAGACCCTCACGACTGACCAAATCAAATGCCTTTGTGAGGTCGATGAAGGCAATAAACAGTGGTTGATTCTGTTCACGGCATTTTTCTTGCATTTGTCGCAATGAGAATATCATATCAGTGGTAGACCGGTTCTGTCGAAAGCCACACTGTGATTCGGGGTAGACTTGATCTCCTAGGACTTGAAGTCTGCGCAGAACAATTCTGGCAAATACTTTTCCAACAATACACAGAAGTGAGATACCCCTATAGTTGTTGCAATCGCTCCGATCGCCCTTGTTCTTGTACAGTGTTATGATGCTTGAATCTTTGAAATCCTGTGGGACTTGTCCTTCACGCCAGCATAGCTCTATTACCTGTGGATCTGTATAGTGAGTGTGTCTTGCCCACTCCTGATAACCTCTATTGGAATCCCATCCTTACCTGGAGCCTTGCCAGATGCAAGTTCATTTATAGCACACTTAACTTCTGTTATGGTGGGAAGTGTGTCCAGGTGGTCAAGAGTTGGTAGAGCCTCTATGGCGTTGAGGGCATCATCCGCTAGTTTGGTCTCACTTGAGTAAAGCTCCAAATAGTGCTCTACCCATCTGTCCATCTGCTGTTTCTTATCAGTGATGACTTCTCCAGTCAAGGTTTTCAATGGTGCACTTCTTTTGATCACTGGACCACAAGCTTTCTTTATTCCTTCATACATGCTTCTTATGTCTCCCTTATCACTTGCGATTTGAATGGACTCACATAACTTGATCCAATAATCATTTGCACACTGCCTGGCAGCCTATTGCACATCCTTCCTAGCTTGCCTTAGCTCACTCAGAGTGTTACGCGTTGGTCTTTCCTTGTTTCTTAAGAGAGCTTTCTTCTTCTTATCAATCAGGGGCTGCAGAGTCTCGCTGTTGGCCGCAAACCAGTCCTGCCTCTTATGATCCACAGTGCCGTAAACCCCTACGGCAGTTTTATAAAGAGTTTCCTTAATTTGACCCCACTTTTCATTTACTGTACAATTTTCTGGTGTATCAGTGAAAGCGTCCTCAAGTTGCTGTTGAAACTGAAAGCACTTTTCAGGATCATGAGTGTTAATAATATTAATCCTGTGGCTAGATTTGTGTTTAGCTGTGTAGATTCTCTTTGGTCTCAGTCTAACCCTTGCAACAACCAAAGAATGATCCGTATCACAGTCAGCACTGTGGTAACTACGAGTCAATGATATATGGTTCAGATGTTGTCTCCGTGTGATGATGAAGTCCAGCTGGTGCCAATGGCCGGATCTTGGATGTTTCCATGTGACCTTATGCATCTCTTTTGTTTTAAAAAAAGAGTTTGTAATACATAGGTCATTACTGGTGCAATGCTCCAGCAGCCTTTGCCCATTTTCATTCATGCGACCGATGTTGTATTTTCCAAGGCACACTGGCCATGAACTTGAGTCCTTGCCCACACGAGCATTGAAATCACCGAGCATATAAATGTAGTCAGATTTTGGAACTGCCTTGATCACGGAGTCTAACTCCTCATAGAACAAATCCTTCACATCATCAGAGGAATCGAGTGTCGGTGCATATGCAGTAATAATGGTGGCAAACCCAAAAGAGGTTGCCAAGCGCAGGGATAATAGTCTTTCATTTCCTCCTGCTGGAATTTCAATCATTCCCAGTAGCGAATTCTTCACTGCAAAGCCCACACCGTGTTGCCTTTTTTCTGCCTGCCCTCTACCCTTCCAGAAAAAGGTGTAGTTGTTTTCCCTGAGTGACCCTTCCTCAGCGAGGCGAGTCTCCTGCAGGCCAGCAATATCAATGTTAAGACGATTGAGTTCGGCATCAATCACAGCCGTTTTTCTCACATCGTCAATATTGGTCAAGTCAGTGGAAAATCCTGGACACATGGTTCTCACGTTCCAGGTTGCAAGCCGTAGCTTGAGGTTTCTATTTTTATTTTTGTTTGTACCTGGTGCATTGGTTTTACAGCCTGCGATTCAGATTTTGTCCTAGCCCCAAGCACCCATTGAAGCAGGCAGGCTGTGGCGGATCAGCACCCAATTGGCTGGGGGCTGCCCAGCTTGAGGCGGGCGGTAGCTGATCAGTGACACCTATAGGTGTCTCCCACCGTCAGAGGCAACGCGTGGCGCCCCATGTCTACGCCAACTGACAAGGACTTATAACCCGTAACAGTTGCCTCTCGCTTTGATTCCGAGACCAGTTAAGACCAGGGATGGAGTTATTGCCTCTCCATAGCACAAAGCCTGGGCTAAAATATAGAGATCATGTGTTGCCCATGCAGCATGATCCCTCTCTCGGCCCGCCTAGTTCACTCCAGAGGAAAGGTAACACCCCTACATCTGAAACAAGACAAGCTGCAGAAGCTGCCGGATCAGCAAAGCAATGCTCTAACTGTCCGCCTGTCGGAGCTTCGATCCTAGACCAGTCGCCAACCAAGGCTTAGGGCCTGGTCTGCCCTGCCATGACAATTTTGTCTTGAGCTTGCATTTCCTCGCACCAGGGTAAGGCTTGTACCCTCCCAATTGCGCTCTTCCGCCCGAAGCCGTTGGCACAATGTGGGGGTGTCGGGTTTGGTAAGCGCCGCCCAACGTTCGGCGCTAACAGAGACCAGGTAGTACCGTCTACTGTTATACGGTAGCTCAGTCATATCTGACTAAGACCTGACTGACAAGATATCAACAATAGCAAAATATGCTGGTGTTGACTGCAAACGTCCCGTAAAGTATATGCAACTAACATATTTATAAATACTGACATGATTGTAAGTACAGGATGTTACAGATTTACAAGCCCACTACACATTTATGTGAGACCCAGCAGTGCAGAGGCTAGGATACCTGCGCTCCAGTCCAGTGGTCCTAGGGTTAGAGTTTGCATTGAGGCCAATTTTTCAAAACTGACCTCTGGTACCAGGAAGTGCCTTGGGAGGTAAAAGTGGTGAGCGTTATACTTACAAGATTGCCCTGTGGTGTGATGATTGGCCTATAAACACACAGGGCTACAAGCCTACGCCCAATAATAATACCTGCATCCCCAAACTACTCACCACAGATCTACAGGTTCTATACAACTAGTGCCTACATTCCCAGACTACCCACCACAGATCTACAGGTTTTATATGACTACTGCCTACATTCCCAGACTACCCACCACAGATCTACAGGTTCTATATGACTACTGCCTACATTCCCAGACTACTCACCACAGATCTACAGGTTCTATACAACTAGTGCCTACATTCCCAGACTACCCACCACAGATCTACAGGTTTTATATGACTACTGCCTACATTCCCAGACTACCCACCACAGATCTACAGGTTCTATATGACTACTGCCTACATTCCCAGATTACCCACCACAGATCTACAGGTTCTATATGAGTATTGCCTACATTCCCAGACTACCCAACCAGCCCAGAACTGCAGGTTCTATACAACTAGTGCCTACATTCCCCGACTACCCACCACAGATCTACAGGTTCTATATGAGTACTGCCTACATTCCCAAACTACCCACCACAGATCTACAGGTTCTATATGACTACTGCCTACATTCCCAGACTACCCACCACAGATCTACAGGTTCTATATGACTACTGCCTACATTCCCCGACTACCCACCACAGATCTACAAGTTCTATATGAGTACTGCCTACATTCCCAAACTACCCACCACAGATCTACAGGTTCTATATGACTACTGCCTACATTCCCCGACTACCCACCACAGATCTACAGGTTCTATATGAGTACTGCCTACATTCCCAAACTACCCACCACAGATCTACAGGTTCTATATGAGTACTGCCTACATTCCCAGACTACCCACTACAATTCTATAGATCTATACGGCTACTGCTTACATTCCCTACATTCCCAGTCTACCCACCACAATTCTATAGATCTATACGACTAATGCCTACATTCCCAGCCTACCCACCACAGATTAAAGGTCTATATGACTACTGCCTACATTCTCAGACTACCTAACCGCATCTGACCTGCAGATTAAAATACAACTACTGCCTACTTACTCAGACTACCCACATCAGATCTACAGATTCTTCCCAAGAACTACCCACCTCAGATCCCTCTACCCATATCAGATCTACAGGTTACACCAAAGATCTACTCACCTCAGATCTAGAGTTCAGCATTTTCTGCAGTTTATTCAACTTCTCCTGCATGCGCCCAATCCCTATCTCCGGAATACCGCGGCTGACCTCCCTGGACTCCGGCTTGTCCAGCTCCTCGCTGATCACCCGGATCTCGTGCTCAATCTGCCGCCTCTTGTTGGTTTCATCCCGCCGCATGAGCCTCAAGATGTCCTCCACTTTCTCAGCCACATCCTCTCGGCTGCACAGATCGCAGTGGGTGCCCACAATCACAATCTTGGCCCCACCGGCCCTGTCCATGATGGCGTCCAGCCAGTGGCCGATCAGTTCCTCGTAGTCCTGAAACAAGAGAGCATTCAGTCAAGGTGTTTCCAGGGCTCATCGTGGAAGTATACCGACATCCACCATGCATGTCATAAGAGGCAACTAAGGTGGATTGGTGCGAGACTGAATATTCTTTAGTCACGATATGAGAAGAAATAAATTTGAGAAATTGGTGACAACTGGCAAGATCGAGGGGAAGAGAACAAGGGGAAGGTAGAGAAGTAAATACCTGGATGGCTTGGCCGTGTGGTATGGTCGAGACAAGAACACTGAACTGATCCGTGACTTTGGTGATCGAGTGAGATGGCGAAAAATGACCGCCCACGCTTATCGGCATGGCACATGATGATGACGACATCATCCTTTAGAAAACTTCAGCTGTAAAATATAACCAACTATGAACAGATCAATAAAGAGCTTGGCGTGAATTGGTTGAGGGCTGAGGCTCCATCAGGAGATGAATGACAGCAGAAGAAGAAGAAAGGCAGAGGCAATCACAAAGATTCCACTAAGGATGTCAAGGACAGAAATGGGTTAATATGGACCTAGTTAGTAGAGCAACAATCACACACACAAATCCATGAGACAGGAACAACAAGGGTTACCACTGGGAAAACATTAGGACAAACACAGAATCAGTAGTACTCAATAAGCTCACCGGTTCATGGTCTGTATTAACCCATTTCTGTCCATGACAATCATCATGCAAAGAGTTAGGAACAAAATACAACCCGAAATAGAAGAACAATGTGGGTTTGTAGAAGGCACATTAAATGCTTTATATGCTGAGAATATTAACTGAACGTTTTATAGAAGTAAACAAAGACCCACATCTTTGCTTTATTGACTACACAAAGGCTGTCAAAAAAAAAAGTAAGACATAACATGATGAAGATGCTTGCAGATCTACAAATTGATGGGAAAGACTTGTAATAAACATATATTGGAAACAACAAGCGGCAATATAGATTGATAATGAAGTAGGTCAATATCAGCCTATTAAGAGAGGTATGCGACAGATTTTTTCTCTCTCTCTCTCTCTCTCTCTCTCTCTCTGTGTGTGTGTGTGTGTGTGTGTGTGTGTTGTGTGTGTGTGTGTGTGTTTTTTTTTTTTTTTTTTAAAAACAAAAAAAAAACAAAAAAAAACACATCAGTAACATTAGATATGCGGATGATACAGTATTGACTGCAGACAATGAGCAGGATCTGCAGCAGTCAGTAGATGTGGTTGTTGCACACAGTGAACAACTAGGGTTAGAATAAATTGTAAGAAGACACAGATTATGGTCATCACTAGGAAGAAGGAAATACCATAATGTAATATACAAATAATTTGAGAAATTGTTGACAACTGGCAAGACTGAGGGGAAAAGAACAAGGGGAAGGTAAAGAAGTAAATATCTAGATGGCTTAGCCAAGTGGGAGGTAGAGACAAGATCATAGAGCTGAGCAATCGTGTGAGATGGCGAAACATGACCGCCCATGCTTACCGGCATGGCACATGATGATTATGAGTTCTGCAGAATGTCTGAGTGTTAGGGTCCTTCCTCTTGTGGGATGGTTCAGATCCCTAACTCAATGATGAGGTGTTAAACTAAAGACTGCTCCAGCTGAGTGTTGCTGGTTACTCCATGACCGGAACTACAGAAACACAATGGCTAGCATGCCAGCTTGCCAACCTGGTGGCCATGTGTTCAAATCCCCACCCTGGCACATTTCTTAAACTGACTCCCAGGTCAACCCATCCTAAAAAGAGTACCAGGAAATATTAGAAGTCAATTCGGCCAGTGTAATAGTGACCACATTACCCATTGAGTGCCGACTGGACTCTAAAACATAGCACTGGCACTCTTTCGAATAACGGTCCTAATTGGGGACATAACTCTGAAGTGTAAAAAGCATCCCATACAGGGCCTCATTAGGTGATATAATCATAAAAAAATATTAAACACTACGAACTAAAATATAGAACTGAGAAAATGGAATTACGTAGCAATAATATTTCACAGTTATATGTGTGGCACAAAAGTTGTAAATACTGCTGGCAAGCATGTTCTTTGTGAAAAATTTTTTACGTATCAGAACGAGCAGTGAATGTGTTGTCGATCACTTCCAGTTCAGTGGACGTGGATGGCTAGACCGATTGATAGATGCAATAAATGTTTTTGGGCCCGGAGGGCCCTCACAGTTGTCGGAGTGTATACCTATCAGTTATATGTGGAAATAGATATACACTCCGACGACAGTCAGGGCCCTCCAGGCCCAGGAAACATTTATTGCATCCATCAATCTGTCTAGCCGTCCACGTCACATTGAACCCAAAGTGATCGACATCAACTAATAAGGCCCTGTAAGGGATACTTTTTACACAACAGAGTTATGTCTCCATTTAGGACCGATATTCGGAAGAGTGCCCATAGCACCATATATCCAAACTGCAATGTAAAAGGGTCCTTTACTTTTGTTTTTACTCCATGCCCCAGCATATTTGTTGCCCCTTACTCCATGATGTGTTGTTTGACCAAGGATTGCCCCAGCATATTTGTTGCCCCTTACTCCATGATGTGTTGTTTGATCAAGGCTTGCCCCAGCATATTTACTGCCCCTTACTCCATGATGTGTTGTTTGACCAAGGACTGCCCCAGCATATTTACTGCCCCTTACTCCATGATGTGTTGTTTGACCAAGGACTACCCCAGCATATTTGTTGCCCCTTACTCCATGATGTGTTGTTTGACCAAGGATTGCCCCAGCATATTTGTTGCCCCTTACTCCATGATGTGCTGTTTGACCAAGGACTGCCCCAGCATATTTACTGCCCCTTACTCCATGATGTGCTGTTTGACCAAGGACTGCCCCAGCATATTTACTGCCCCTTACTCCATGATGTGTTGTTTTGACCAAGGATTGCCCCAGCATATTTGTTTGCCCCTTACTCCATGATGTGTTGTTTGACCAAGGATTGCCCCAGCATATTTACTGCCCCTTACTCCATGATGTGCAGTTTTGACCAAGGATTGCCCCCAGCATATTTTTTTGCCCCTTACTCCATGATGTGTTGTTTGACCAAGGATTGCCCCAGCATATTTTGTGCCCCTTACTCCATGATGTGTTGTTTGACCAAGGATTGCCCCAGCATATTTGTTGCCCCTTACTCCATGATGTGTTGTTTGACCAAGGATTGCCCCAGCATATTTACTGCCCCTTACTCCATGATGTGTTGTTTGACCAAGGACTGCCCCAGCATATTTGTTGCCCCTTACTCCATGATGTGTTGTTTGACCAAGGATTGCCCTAGCATATTTGTTGCCCCTTACTCCATGATGTGTTGTTTGACCAAGGACTGCCCCAGCATATTTACTGCCCCTTACTCCATGATGTGTTGTTTGACCAAGGATTGCCCCAGCATATTTACTGCCCCTTACTCCATGATGTGTTGTTTGACCAAGGACTACCCCAGCATATTTACTGCCCCTTACTCCATGATGTGTTGTTTGACCAAGGACTGCCCCAGCATATTTACTGCCCCTTACTCCATGATGTGTTGTTTGACCAAGGACTGCCCCAGCATATTTACTGCCCCTTATTCCATGATGTGTTGTTTGACCAAGGATTGCCCCAGCATATTTACTGCCCCTTACTCCATGACGACGGCTGTGGCGAGGGGTTAGGAATTAATTTGCAATCCCACATACTATGTTCAAAACACAGTAGCTGATGATTTGGAAGCAGACCATCTTGCATTGGATTCCCATACAAAGGTATACGTGCTGGTTGTTCATAAAGCAATGGCAAACTACTGAATGTAAACTTGCCAAGAAATCACAAACAGCCAAAATTGCTGGGGTTGACTGCGACGTAGGGTAAAGAATTGCAACTAACTAACTACTGTATGATGATTTGCTGTTAGGTCAAGGGTTACTAGAGCTTATTTGTTACCCTTTACTTCACAATATCATTTTAGACCCAAGATTTCTTTAGCATACTGTTATCACTTACTTAATGTTATATTGTATATGGTTTGGGGATGTGTGAGTGGATGTGCGATGTGTGGCTTGGTGGGGATGTGTGTGCGTGGGTGGGGAATATCTGGTCGATGGAGGTGTGGCTGGGGGATGGGTGGTTGGGGTGTGGGTGGGGAGGGAATGTGTGGGTTAGGATGTGTATGTGGGTTGGCGCGGAATGTGTGGGTTGGTGGGGGATGTTTGTGGGTGGCGAGTTTGGGTTGGGGGAACAGGTGAGGGCAGTGTGAGTGGGTGGGGGATGTGCGGGAGGGGGATGAGTCGGTTGGTGGGGTATGTATGTGTCCCTGGGTGTGTGTATGTGGGGGTTGTGTGTGTGTGGGTGGGGTGATGTGTGGGTAGGTGGGAGATGGGCCTCATAACATGGTAATTTGCCTTATGTATACAACATTCATTTCACAATGTTTATTTTTCTTCCCATGTGAATGTATAATGCTCTTGATGAACGAAAGATGAGTGATTAGAAGGGCCGAATGTAAGACGGGCCTGCATGCCCAATTTGTGACCCTTTTAAAATAAAGTTGACTTGATTTGATTTGATTTGTTGGCTTAAGAATCATTCCAGTATATATGTCACTGCTACAACATCCACAATTGGTCATGTACAAAACCAAGAATCAATCAACACAGATCTTGAACCATTCGCTGCTCTACACTTGAGAATTCACTCAAAGCATTAACAGACTTTCCCTGAGGGCAATGAAGATACCAAACTAATTAACAGAACACAGGACACAGGATGACCTACCTCAGACACATACTTGGTCAGATCAAAGACAAGCACATGCAGGGCATCTGAGGAGAGGAACATGTGGTGGGCAGCCTGATAGATGTGGTGCCCTCCAAAGTCAAGGATCTGAAACAAACAGTCACAATGAAGAATGACAACAACACGCCAGCTTGTATGCAACTGTTCCATAGATTTATGTTGCAAAGTTCAGTTTGGGCACATGGATAAGAGCGCCCGCTATGACAATCTTTTATTGTGCTGATGGCAAGGTAGCTTGTTCAACCCCTACACCGCCAGTTGGACTGAAATATTGACATCTCATCCTTGACTTGGGGATGTAAATTACAAATACTTCAGAAGTTGGAGTGGGTTCGCCTGAGAGACGCTGGTAACAGGGAAAGCTAATCCATGTGCAAAATCAATCCGGCGCACACTTCAATGTTGGCAACTACTAGAAGTGGTAGCTCATGTCGGACTACTCTTGGGTTCAAAGCCAGCGAGTGCAAAAAACATAGTTTTCTGTTACATTAACATGCAATGATGAGTTTTATCAGTTATGTTCTACATACAGGAACTTCACAATAGAGCAAGTGATATTAACCTATTTGGTACTTAGGCTCCGTGGCTAAAGACTTGCGAATGCGGTTCGTGAACCGGGTACCAGGCATTCGAAACTCAGCTGTGACCAATTTGTGCAGCAGACCGTGTCGCGTTGTGTTATAATGTGCTGGTATGGGAGCCGGTCGTTCAGAAAGCAATGGCAAACTACTGAATGTAACACTTGCCTAGTACATCAACAGCAGCTGAAAAATGTTGGTGTTGACTGCAACGTCCCGTAAGGGATACGCAACATTTAAAGAAAAAAAAAACCTTAGCATTATCAGGATCTACTTACCTAAACTCAACAACAAAGCAATTAATGTTAATCCATTCAATGTTTAGTGTTGTCATTTAAGATCTACTTAAACTTAACAATGATGCTAATTACTGTTTACCCACTCAATGTTTGCCATTGTCAGTTAGGATCTACTTACCTAAACTTCATAATAAAGCCTTTAATGTTGACCCATTCAAAATTTAGTGTTGCCAGGATCTGGTCTTTGCCATCAAGAATGATGATGACCGTTCATTTCATCCAGTGGGGTTGAAAGCTTGCAGCCGTGAGTTCGAAGATGGCTGGTAAGGCCTATTTTGGCTTGAAATGTTCTTTGCAATATGGGCAAAGAATTCTTGACGTTCCAGGAGGAGGATCTCTTGCGGTTTACCACAGTGCAGCTCACCATAAAAAATTTGTGTAGGGAGCCTGTGATCTGCTTATCTAAACTCAACAATCAAGCCTTCATCATCAACAAGTGCCATGCTGAAAAGCGTGAGTGGTCATGGTTTGCCCTCTCAAACAATCACTAGTTTTGGATCCGGTCTGTGTCTCGATAATGCCAGGCAGTCAAGTCATTCAGATCCTTCTGCTTTCCCCTTGCACTTTCTCCATCAATTTTTCTAAGTTTTCCAGTGTATTTCTCCTCACAGCGTGCCTGAAACCTCCTGTGTAATTTCTCTAATCAATATACGGTTTTCATTTGTTTATTGAAGGACGGCCGCATTGATTTTTCTGTCCAACTTTGGTGTTTTTGTATTATCCTCAGAAACCACATTTCCACTGCCATGAAATGTTCCTGGTCTGATTATTCCCATGTTTAACATGCATACAATAGTATTGGTGCTATATGGCACTAAAACACTCTTTAATTCACTGCAACTGACAGCTTTGTATTGGTAGGTACATCTTCCATCTGTCAAAAGACTACCTTTACCACAGCGATTCTTGTTCTAATCTCCACAAAGCATCTCCTGTCAAATTTTATGACTGTAGCAATTCTTGTTCTAATCTCTACAAAGCATTTATGTCAGATGTTATGACTAGCAATTCTTGTTCTAATCTCTACAAGCATCTTCTGTCAGATGTTATGACTGTAGCAATTCTTGTTCTAATCTCTACAAGCATCTTCTGTCAGATCTTATGAATGCTCCAGGATAGTTCTACTGACTCACCTGTACCTTGGTTAAACCCATGAAAGTTAAACCACTCAGTGTTAAATGTTGTCACACAGTCCTTACCTGAACTCTCAGCCTCGACTCTGGCTCCCACAAATGCCTCTCCATCACCCATGTGCGCTCCGACTCCGCTGCCAGACGGGACCTGCCATGCATGAGTGCCTGGCGCAAGCTTGTTTTCCCCGCTCGAGCAGCTCCAATCAATATCATCTTCCAGCGATGATGTGCTTCCTTCAGGCGAATTCCTTAGAGTAACGCACATTAAATATTTATGTCATTCAGCTAAACTGAACATTTATAAGTAAAAGTAATGGATTATTTTACGGCTCACTGGCCGTATGGTGCTAGACCCATATTTTCATAGACCATTTGACCTTCGTTGAGTGCAGCGGTCAGTATCACACTGGCCATTTGTACTTCCAGAGACATTTTCTGGTACCGATTTTAGGCTGTGTCAACCTGAGAGCCCAGTTCAATTTTTAAAATTTGAATTCACCCCAGTTTGGATTGAACCCATGAACACTGGGTCAGTAGGCAGGAGTCTAGCCACTACACTTACTTAGTTATCTGTTGGGGTATCAATCTTGCACTCCGGACAAGTCTACAGGTGCTCAGATCCTCCCCCCAACATATGCATCAGAGCATCCGGTGGCTAATAGTGCCAGTTCTGTGTTGGTTGACGAAGCCCCTTATTCTTGTCTCTCATACTAGACAATGATGTGGATTCACTAACATCAAAGTCCTCCGCTCTCGATATTTCTTTAAGGGCATTAATGTCATCGGCATGAAAGATGGGCTGGCCATCTGCAGGGGTGTAGAGCCAGCAAATTTATCAGCTCACTCATTTCCATCAACTCCCTATGTCCCGGAACAAAGATGAAGGTGATGAACATCAGTGATTCAATCCACGGTCCACGTACAAAACTCACCTGGACCTTTCAGATCAAGCTCATTGAGCCACTACGCTACTGCGTCCCCTACCATATGTAAGCCACTTCTAAAAACAACAGAAATGTGGTTTGACAGAAGAATGTTGAAAATACCTTAGGCAGCTAAAACAAGAATCTGTTATTTTGACAGAGGCCAACACACAAAACAACATATCACAAACA
Source organism: Cepaea nemoralis (assembly GCA_014155875.1). NCBI lineage: Eukaryota > Metazoa > Mollusca > Gastropoda > Stylommatophora > Helicidae > Cepaea > Cepaea nemoralis. The sequence continues at coordinate 106,919 of JACEFZ010017677.1, forward strand.
TCAGAAAGTTACAGTCAACATCTTTTAGACATAATATAAGAAGAGAACAACTGGAATATGTTGAACAAACAAACTAAACTAGGGGACCGCACGTTTAGAAAAAAACAACCCAGTACAGGGAGGCCCGCTATATGCCGCTTCGGTTTACATTGTTTCGCTATAACGTCGTTGTCACATAGGGGACATAACTTCATTTTACGTCGCTATGTTCCGCCATAACATCGTTTTGGAGCAAGTCGTGGTTGGTTTGAGCACTTTTAAGAAGCATTCCCACCTGCAAAACATTCAGATAACAGGTGAAGCGGTGAGTGCTGATACTGCAACTGTAGAGCATTTCCCTGCAGAGTTAAAGGCCATGAATGAGGAGGGTGGTTACTTTCCCAAGCAAGTCATCAACGTTGACGAGACAGGGCTTTATTGGAAAAGACTGCCACAAAGGAAGATGAGAAGACTGCACATGGCTTTAAACCTGCCAAAGACAGGCTTACTCTTCTTCTAGGTGGCAATGCTGAAGGAGATTTCAAGTTCAAGCCCTTACTGGTGTACCACTCAGAGACACCAAGGACTCTAAAGGGCTACTCAAAGGAACACTAGCGCATTACATGGCGTGCCAACAAAAAGGCTTGGATAACAGGAATGTTATTCCCAGAATGGGTAACTGTTTATGCTATTCCTGCTCTAAGGGAATACTGTACATTGATCCAGCCAATGGACCAAGGTTTAATTGCAACTTTCAAAAGTTATTATTTGTGCCGCACCTTCTCACAGCTCATCAAGGCTACGGATGGTAAAGGTAAGCCTACCATTAAGGGATTCTGGCAAGATTACAACATCCTCAAGACCACTGACAACATTGCAGATTCATGGAGTGAGATAATGTCAGCATGCATGAATACTGTGAGGCAAAGACGCCAGAATGTGTGCACGACTTTTGTGAATTTGACGTTTATGCTCTTCGACGACAGACCACTAACTTAGCCATTAAAGCTGGCTTTTAAGGGATGGAGGAAGCTGACATTGATGAGTTGCTAGCATCACATGGAGAAGAGTTGTCTAATGAGGACCTAATGCAACTCCACGTGCAGAGAGCTCAGCAGGAAGAGAAGCACCCTGCCTTGCAAACACCCCCACCACCATCTCGAATGTTGACAGCTGAACATTTGTCACAATTCTTTCAATTGATTGATGTGGCAACGGACATAATAAATGAGGATGACCCGAACAGAGAATAGAGCTCCAAAGTGTTGAGGGCAGCAACAAGCACCATCAACTGTTACAAGGAGCTTTACTTAGAGAAAAGGAAAAAGGCTGTGCAGCAGACATTGGACACATTTTTTTGTTCAAGCAGAGAAGGGCCAGGAAAAGAGGCAGGAAGAGGTTATAGTTTCATCCTTAGATGAAGAGGCAGAATTTAATGCCTCTACGTCCCAATAACTCTACCACGCGCCCTCCAACCCACCTCTATTTAGCCAGTAAATATCAACCATCAAAATAAACATTACATAATACACTGTATTTCATTTAATTCTATGGGAAATAGTATTTCGCTATACGCCGTTTCACTTAGAGCCATGCTTTCCAAGAATGTAACCCCGATGTTAAACAGAGCCTCCTTGTAGTTGAAAATGAAAAAGAAAACAAAACAAAGAGCAGCTGAATCGCCACTGCCGAGGCTAAATCTCAAAATTATAAAACCAACCTACATAAAGAAAATGTGCTGTACACACAAGCAGATCATTGCTAATGCTTTGGCATTCAGGCACTTTGCTGAGATCCTCCTTGTGTGATGCAGCACATCAGCAGATATCAGTGTTATGACAATGACCCACAGCCAAAATTGGAACCAACCATCCTGACATGACACTGGATGTGTAGACGTGAAAACACTGAACAAATGAATTACTGACATGTCACTGAGGCATGAACATGAAAACACTGTGAACCAATAAATTACTGACATGACACTGAAGTGTTGGCATGAAAACACCATGAATGAATGAATTACTGATATGACACAGAAACATAAACATGAAAACACCATGGATGAATTAATTACTGATATGACACCAAAGCATAGAATGAAAATAACCTGAATGAATTAATTACTGACATGACACCGAGGCACAGACATGAAAACATTGAATGAATTTCTGACACAATACCAAAACATAGACATGAAAAAACCCTATGAATTGCTGATGCGACACCGAAGCATAGTCATGAAAACAACATGCATGAATCACCGATACCATACTGAAGCATAGACACACAAAAAGCACTGAATGAATCACTGGGTCTTACCTTTCAGAAATTCAAACAGTGCCCTAGTTCCTTGTTCGCTGATCTCCCTGAATGGGCTGCGCAGGTTATTATTTAAGATATGCAACCCATTCTCCTCTGCCAGCAGCTCCAAGCGATCCATCAGCAGCGGGACATCTTGCAACTCATTGTCGTTAACATTCAGCGTTTTCAGTTTCTCCAGTCTGTATATATGTTCTGGCAACTTAGAAGTTTAAAGAAGGGAAAAATATTTCATCATCATTCATTTGGTGAGTTACGATGCAGTTTTCAGGTTGTGCAGTCTGTATATATTTTCTGGCAACTAAGGATTTCAAAGAGGGAAAAATATGTCATCATCATTTATTTGATGAGTCGGGATGTAGTTTCGTGAAGACTGCGGCTCATACACCTGACTTCGGCAAGTATTTTTTTCATATTTGCTTTCCCTAGCCTGCTAAGTCTACCTGCAAGGCAGGAGATTTGTGCCCACTTCGTCCGGTCCCTACCCCTTAACCTGTCCAACATAGGAGACCCTATGAGTAACAAGTTTATAGAGGGCTTAGCCTTAGTTAGTTGAGCGCCTGGGCTTCAGTGGGAGATGACAGGGTGAAGACTATTTTGTGTGTATCTGTTTCAGATAGCCAGCGCTATGATGGAGGGGTTCAAACCTGATTTGCAATCCTGCTTACTGTGTTGGAAACACAGCATCGTGTCAGATTTCAGTGAGTATTTGTGTAAAGTTTACTCCCTCTAAACAGATTCAACCCAAGTGTGTCCAAATTCATTGTGCATTTGTGTAAAGTTTACTCCCTCTAGACCAGTGTTTCCCAACCTTTTTTGTGCTATGCCCCACCTAAGCCTTTCTAAAATTTGTATCCCCCCCCCCCCCCCCCCCCCCACATTACATATACATTACTTTTAATATTCAAAAATTGAAATGTTCACTAAAGAAACTTGAATGATAGGTTTTAGGAAGAAATCACTAGGAAATTATTAAGCAAACACAGTAAGTAAATTTTCAAAACATATCATGGAGAACTGAAATTCAAGTACAAAATAATTTTAATGAAAGATTTTTCTGTATTATTTTAATTATTAGTAATTATTTATTATTTAAATTTAGTGAGATCCTTGCGCTTGATGCTTGCTGCAAAGAGATTTTATGTCAGGTTTCAATTTAGTTAACTTCAGTCTAAAGTCTGCCCGTCTTGTTATATCCAGCCGATTTCTTCCATTTTCGAATTGCCCCCCTTAACAATCGAATTGCCCCTGTGGGGCATGGGCGCCACGTACACTGCTCTAGACAGATTCTGCCCAAGTGTGTACAAATTTATTGTGCATTTGTGTAAAGTTTACTCCCTCTAGACAGATTCCGCCCAAGTGTGTACAAATTCATTGTCATTTGTGTAAAGTTTACTCCCTCTAGACAGATTCTGCCCAAGTGTGTACAAATTTATTGTGCATTTGTGTAAAGTTTACTCCCTCTAGACAGATTCCGCCCAAGTGTGTACAAATTTATTGTGCATTTGTGTAAAGTTTACTCCCTCTAGACAGATTCCGCCCAAGTGTGTACAAATTCATTGTGCATTTGTGTAAAGTTTACTCCTTCTAGACAGATTCCACCCAAGGTAACGGGCTCCATCTACCCATGGGTAGGTTTCCTTTCCCAACAATATTGTGAGAACGGTTTTGAGGTCTTTTCTTTGCAATTTCCAACTTTCATGGGATTTTCAACATGCATACAGGACCTTCTGTTTCCTGCCCTTATCTCAGAAGACTAGGAATCCTACCGCACCACCCAAGAGACCATGAGATACCATTTGAAACAACGGGTCTTCTAAATATTCCCAGCCAAATACCAGGATTCGAACTAAGTAACTTCAAAGCCCGAGGACATCATAACCTCCCATAAACCAATATCCAAGACAAATGAAAACAAAGCAGACACACCCTTAGTGAATTTATACACAGAATACACAAACAAAATGTTGCACGATTTGTTGCCTGACATATTTGACATTGCATATCTCCAAATCCCTAGAAGGATTGGAGATGTGGTTTTACAGAAGAATGAGCAATTCGGACATTTTGAGGGAGGGTAAGTCACAAAGACAACTTATCACAAACATCAGAAACATCATGGCAGTCATTGTGGCCACATTATGAGAAGACAAAAACTGCAACATGTTGTGACAACCGGAAAGAGAGATAGAGGAAGACAGTGAGAGAAAATTCTTGGCAGTCTTGTGTCATGGCATGGAAAGGAGTCAACACACGAACTGATCAATGCCATCAGAGATCATAACTTGTGGAGAAGAATCACTGCCTGTGCTAGCCAACAAGGCACTTGATGATTTCTGGCGAGATGCAGTAAAATATGCCAAGCAATAAATCATGCAACATGCACATTTATCTCCAACACATACGAAAGAATCCAACAAGCTCCAGGTAAGAGAAACAAAAGCCTACCTGTGTCAGCTTGTTGTTACCCAAGCCTAAGTAGGTCAGATTTTCCAGGAAGCAGATTTCCTCCGGCAGTTCCGTCAGTCGGTTGTTGGACAGCCCTAGGTACTCCAACTTCCTTAGGCTTTTTATTTTTGGGGGTATGACTGAAAATTTACCAACGAACAACCAAATTTAACATTTACTCAGGTTTCCTTAGACATTTGATGTTTGGAGGTATAACTGAAAATTTAACAACGTATACTTTCAGGTAAGTGAACAACTAAATTTAACACTTACTCAGGTTTCCTTAGACTTTTGATGTTTGGAGGTATAACTGAAAATTTAACAACGTATACTTTCAGGTAAGTGAACAACCAAATTTAACACTTACTCAGGTTTCCTTAGACTTTTGATGTTTGGAGATATAACTGAAAATTTAACAACGTATACTTTCAGGTAAGTGAGCAACCAAATTTACCTGATTCTGTGCCAAACAAAAAGTAAGTTTGGACAAAACAAACATGGATGGGGAATATGGGAAGTAGTGGTGGTGTCATAGTTATGACTTTAAAAGTTGTTAATTGGTAGCGGACATGTTGTATTATAACGCAATGACAACATTTCGGCGATATATATAAGCCCATGGCAGATACGGGAAGTCACTTAATACGATTAATCATCCCATGGCATTTAATCAGTTAACACTTATTCCAGATACCTTAGACTTTTGATTTTTGAGAGTATAATTGAAAATTCACACTGTATACTTTCAGACTAGTGAACAACAAAAATTTTACCCTTGAACTCTGCCAGTACCCAATGGTAAATATCCTGAAACCTGGGGTTCCCAGGTCATTACCCGTTTTTTGGCATACTAATATTTCAATATTTCAACATGAAAAAGACATTATTTCTGGGGGGAAAAAATTATTGGTGATCTACAAGAAGAAACATAGGAAATGTTTCTAAGTGCAGAAAAAAATGTTTATAACTGATTAAAAAAATCATATTTATGCAATTTTGGGAAAAAGTGTAAATTTGCCATCGTTTTTGCCGATTTTTCTAAAAATTCACTAAAAAAATCCTCCGTCCTCACAGGGACCCGAACCTGGGACTTCCAGCACTCAAGGCGGACACCAGTCTTGAGACCACTCAGCCCCCCCCCCCCCCCCCCCCCCCCCCCCATCTTTCTATTAGTGCCCATAATGTATATATTGCATTGTTTGTACCCTTTCCTTCCACAAATCCATACTGTTCTTTAATCAACTTCCATTTTCACAGCTGATTTTGGCCAAAAACCCTGTCAGCTATCAAAAACTGTTTGAATCTTCGGCAGGAAAGTGACCGCAAACCTGTTAGCCATGTCTAGATGTAAGCTGCATGCTTATTGGTCAGCTGGTTGCCGATTAACAGCGAGATGTAAACAGAAAACATGTGGAAGCCAGTATACCGGCTCGTAGGGTCTCTGATACACAGCACATCAAGCCACTATACCGGCGCGCCTGGTTCAAAGGGTTAAAAAGGTGATCATCATCATCAGCATCATGTGCCTTGCCAACTGGCGTAGGCATTCTTGTCTCTCCATAGATATCAGTTCTTGTGTTCTGGATCAACTCTGCTGATGATATTCCCCCATGTCACTGTCTCAGTCCATCCAGCATCATTTCTCTCAGTCTGCCACTGTCTTTTCTCCCACTGATCTTTCCAGTCGTCACGATGTTTTCCAATGCCTATCTGCTCATTATGTGACCAAAGAGCATAATGGTTGTGTATAGTTATTATTTTTATTAGCCCTTTCCAGGCGATCATAGTTAGTTACTCCAGAATATACATTAATAGACATAGAAATACATTACATGTGCAGAACTGCCAAATAAGAGTGGTTTCAGGAAAAAAGGTAAAGAAATAGAGGATCTAGAAATTAAACATAACTCGAAATAATTGCATGCAAATATAAAAAGATTTACAAAGAAAAATAATATAACAGGAAATCGTTGTATCAGAGGAAAAATTGTTAGAAATTATAGCTGATAATACAGATATACTAAAAAGATGGACAGAATACACAGAAGATTTATTCTGGGACAGCAAGGTCAATAAACCAACATTGTATAATACTCAAGATGGACAAACATATTAAAGGCAGAAGTAGAGAAGGCTATTAAAAAGATGAAACAAGGAAGGCTGCAGGTCCTGACAAGATAACAACGGAAATGATAAAATCCTTATCCAACTTTGGCATTGATACTATCACAGAGTTATGTAATAACATAAATAATAACGGGTATCCCCCAAGGATTTTAAAACATTTATTTTCATCACACTACCGAAGAAGCCAGGAGCTGTTGAGTGTGAGGATTACAGAACTATTAGCTTAATGAGCCACATAACTAAGATACTCCTCAAAGTCATACAAGAAAGAATTCAACATAAAATAAATGAACTAGCTGAAGAACAATTTGGGTTCCGCAAAAACAGCGGCACCATTGAAGCAATTATCTGTTTGAGGATGTTAATTGAAAAATATATATGTATGTTTTATAGACTTTAGAAAGCATTTGATAGAGTAAAACATGAATGATTAATTACATGCCATCAAGATATAGGCGTAGACGGAAAGGACGTCAGGCTTATTAGTACCAGCTTCAGGAGAGGTCATCAATGAACATCACAGTAAACAGGGAGATACTAAAACAATAACAAGTTTCTCTTATCTAGGAAATGTAATACAGATTGCAGAAATGAAACAGAAATCAAAAAGAGAATAGGAAAGGCCAAAATACTTTCAACATCATGAAATCAGTATTAACAACTAGAGAGATTAACAACGCATTAAAAATGAGAATTGTCAAATGTTATGTATATTCATCACTACTATATGGCGCGGAAGCCTGGACAATGAACAAGCAATTAGAAAGTCAAATAAAGGCACTGGAGATGTGGATATACAGAAGTACAATAAGTAAGTCACAAATGGCTGTAGAAAAATAACTAAATATGATAACAACTTGAAACCAGTTTATTTTTATACATACAATGTCCCTTTATTTCTCAACATAATTTCCACCAACATTGGTGCACATATCCCATCGTTTTATCAGTCCTCCCAAACCGGCTGCATAGAACTGTGTGCTCTGTTTTCTAAACCACGTTTTCACTTCACATTCAACTTCGGCGTCATTCGCGAAATGTCTCCCGCCAAGTGGGTTTTCAGTGGACCAAAATGGTGGAAATCGCTAGGGGCTAAGTCGGGGCTGTAAGGTGGATGTTCCAGAACTTCCCACCTTAGTTGGTTAATTTTCTCCTGAGTTAATCGAGCCGTATGTGGTCTGGCATTGTCATGAAGAAGCAACACACCTCTAGTCAACAGTTCTGGACATTTTCTTTGAATTGCATCATGAAGCAATGATAGAACTTCACAATACAATTCAGAATTCACATTGTCACCTTTCTTCTTGAAATTGGTTACAAGCACTCCTTGACAATCCCAGAACACTGTCAGCATAACCTAAGGGCGAGAGACAGACAGTGTTGGCGATCCATTGCAGCCAAACTTCATTGTGGAGACGACACCTGATTGATTGAATGATTGATCGATTGACCACTCACCTGTTATGTGTGAGAGTACTGAAGTACATTACATGATCAGTGGGGGATGGGTCCTGAAACCCAGCTCACGCCTGTGGCTAATAGTAGCTGTCAGCATGCGACATTGACATTTGGAAGTGTGGTGTATGGAGATACTTCTTTACGTTCATGAAAACCAAAAACATTTCCTGAAGGAAAGGAGCTGCTTAACTCATGAAATTGAAATAAACGGTAAAACAATCTCAGAACAGTTATAACATCTGATGGACGGCACCTTGGAGATATTAGAACAAGAATCACTATGGCAAAGGTAGCATTGTGCAAGATGGAAAAACATACTAACCAATAAAAAGATGTCAACTGCAACAAGAAAAAGATTGGTGAAGTACTATGCAGAACCTATACTGTCTTATGCATGTGAAACATGGAAAATAATCAGACAATCCGAAAAACATTTGATGGCAGTGGAGGGGGAAAATAAAATAATACCATGGACAGAAAGAAAAACCAATGAGTAAGTTCTACAAGAAACGAATGAAAACTGTATAGACAGTCAAAATTATTTGGGCAGGTTATGAGAAGAAATAAATAGAAAAGTTAGTGCCAACTGGCAAGGTTGAGGGGAAAAGAACACGGGGAAGGCAGAGAGATAGACGGCTTAGCCATATGGCATAATCGAGGCAATAACACAGAGCTAATCCCTAACTCTGGTAATCATGTAGGATGATAAAACATGCCCCCCCCCCCCCAATGCTTCTTGGCATGACACATGATGATAATGATGACGATGGTACAAATAAAATCAGAGAACATGTTACCTTCTAGAAAATTTTCGCTAAGCTCCAGGTTTCTCAGGTATCTCAGTTTGTAGAGGTCCTGTGACAGTCTGAGCAGTGAATTTCGTTGCATGACCAGATGGGTAAGCTTCACCAGCCCGCAGACGTGCTGGGGGATCTCCGTGAAGAAGTTGTCGCTCAAGTACAATTGCTGAAATGATTAAAGCAAATTTCATTATGCAATGACAAACAGCAAAAAAGCTGGCATTACCAGAGATAGAAAAAAAATGAACATAATTCAGGAGCAGGAGCCTTTTTTTCAGGAGCCATCGTATTTGTTTTGCAAATATGGGTTAAAATAACTATTGAAAATTCAGGCATCAGGTAAAAATTTCCAGGCATCAGGTAAAAATTTCCACGCATCAGATAAACATTTCCAGGCATCAGATAAACATTTCCAGGCATCAGATAAACATTTCCAGGCATCAGATAAACATTTCCAGGCATCAGATAAACATTTCCAGGCATCAGATAAATATTTCCAGGCATCAGATAAACATTTCCAGGCATCAGATAAACATTTCCAGGCATCAGATAAACATTTCCAGGCATCAGATAAATATTTCCAGGCATCAGATAAACATTTCCAGGCATCAGATAAACATTTCCAGGCATCAAATAAACATTTCCAGGCATCAGATAAACATTTCCAGGCATCAGATAAACATTTCCAGGCATCAGATAAATATTTCCAGGCACCAGGTAAAAAATTTCCAGGCATCAGATAAAAACTTCCAGGAGTCAGATGAAAATTTCAGATAAACAATTTCAGTCAGATAAGTATTTTCAGGAGTCCAGTAAACATTTCCAGGCATCAGATAAACATTTGTCAGATGAACATTTCAAGGTGTCAGATAAACATCTTCAGGCAGCAGCGAAACATCGCCAGGCGCTATAGTGACTGGAGGCCTGGATTTTCTTACCCCTGGGCATTACACATTAATTTGACGTGGAGATATGTTTTTTTTTTTTAAGAATGTTGAGAATATTGTGGACATTGAAGAATGTTGAGAATATCATGGACATTGAACAATGTTGAGAACATCATGGACATTGAAGAATGTTGAGAATATCATGGGCACAGAAGAACTCTGAGAACATCATAAACAGAGAAGAATGTTGAGAACATCATGGACATAGGAGAATGTTGAGAACATCATGAACACAGAAGAATGTTGAGAACATCATGGGCACAGAAGAATGTTGAGAACATCATGGACACAGAAGAATGTTGAGAACATCATGGACACAGAAGAATGTTGAGAATATCATGGGCACAGAAGAATGTTGAGAACATCATGGACACAGAAGAATGTTGAGAATATCATGGGCACAGAAGAATGTTGAGAACATCATGGGCACAGAAGAATGTTGAGAATATCATGGACACAGAAGAATGTTGAGAACATCATGGGCATAGAAGAATGTTGAGAATATCATGGACACAGAAGAATGTTGAGAACATCATGGGCACAGAAGAATGTTGAGAATATCATAGACACAGAAGAATGTTGAGAATATCATGGGCACAGAAGAATGTTGAGAATATCATGGGCACAGAAGAATGTTGAGAATATCATGGGCACAGAAGAATGTTGAGAATATCATGGACACAGAAGAATGTTGAGAATATCGTGGATAGAGAAGAATGTTGAGAATATCATCGACACAGAAGAATGTTGAGAACATCATGGACACAGAAGAACGTTGAGAACATCATAGACAGGGAAGAATGTTGAGAACATCATGGACACAGAAGAATGTTGAGAACATCATGGACACAGAAGAATGTTGAGAATATCGTGGACAGAGAAGAATGTTGAGAACATCGTAGACAGAGAAGAATGTTGAGAACATCATAGACAGAGAAGAATGTTGAGAACATCATGGACACAGAAGAATGTTGAGAATATCATGGACACAGAAGAATGTTGAGAACATCATGGACACAGAAGAACGTTGAGAATATCATGGGCACAGAAGAATGTTGAGAATATCGTGGATAGAGAAGAATGTTGAGAATATCATGGACACAGAAGAATGTTGAGAATATCAAGGATAGAGAAGAATGTTGAGAATATCATGGACACAGAAGAATGTTGAGAACATCATGGACACAGAAGAACGTTGAGAACATCATAGACAGGGAAGAATGTTGAGAACATCATGGACACAGAAGAATGTTGAGAATATCATGGGCACATCAGAACGTTGAGAATATCATGGGCACAGAAGAATGTTGAGAATATCATGGACACAGAAGAACGTTGAGAATATCATGGGCACAGAAGAATGTTGAGAATATTGTGGATAGAGAAGAATGTTGAGAATATCATGGACACAGAAGAATGTTGAGAATATCAAGGATAGAGAAGAATGTTGAGAATATCGCGGATAGAGAAGAATGTTGAGAATATCGTGGACACAGAAGAATGTTGAGAATATCATGGACACAGAAGAATGTTGAGAATATCATGGACACAGAAGAATGTTGAGAACATCATGGACACAGAAGAACGTTGAGAACATCATAGACAGGGAAGAATGTTGAGAACATCATGGACACAGAAGAATGTTGAGAACATCATGGACACAGAAGAATGTTGAGAATATCGTGGACAGAGAAGAATGTTGAGAACATCGTAGACAGAGAAGAATGTTGAGAACATCATGGACACAGAAGAATGTTGAGAATATCATGGCACAGAAGAATGTTGAGAACATCATGGACACAGAAGAATGTTGAGAATATCATGGGCACAGAAGAATGTTGAGAATATCATGGACACAGAAGAATGTTGAGAATATCATGGGCACAGAAGAATGTTGAGAATATCATGGACACAGAAGAATGTTGAGAATATCATGGGCACAGAAGAATGTTGAGAATATCGTGGACACAGAAGAATGTTGAGAATATCGTGGACAGAGAAGAACGTTGAGAACATTGTAGACAGAGAAGAATGTTGAGAATATCATGGACACAGAAGAATGTTGACAACATCATGAACGTAGAATAATGTTGAGAATGTCATGGACATAAAAGAAAACAAACACTGAGGTACTGAGAGCTGTAAGTGATACAAGATCACTCACCAAAGCCATCAGGAAAAGACACATGAAATATATGAGGCACCCCAACAGATGAGGTGGTGAAGTGAAATTAGCCATTCTAGGCCAAAGGCAAAGAAAGATGGAGAAAGATGTATATGGAAACAGCTGGACAACAAATGATACAACAAACACAACTAACTTATTAGATGACAGAGAGGATTGAAGAGTCATGATCTCCCATGCCTGCTCCAGATCAGACACTTGACGAAGATCCTGCTTTCTGAGGGTTCAGTCAAGAACCAACAACACACAGCACTCGGGACATTCCCATACATGCTACATCATTTTCAACAACCAGCAACGTGCCCCAATATTAATGGTACCAGTTGCAATCTGATGTGTCAGTCTGGCCTTTCCTCAGAGTACTGAGTGTCGGCCAGATCCTCTGGTCACTCCCTGCCACAGCATTCTCTCCAGGCAATGATGGTGTATCTGTTTTTTCACACTACTTCTACATTCGGCTGAGCTGTGATATTTTCGGCCGACACATCAGACTTCTTCAGGCATTTGTTGGCCGGGTTAACTTCCCGGTTCTTCTACACTATAAACATGATCCAAAATAGCCCACACAGCTGCCTTATTGTGCACCAATACCACACTCAGCAGTGCAGACCTACTTGTTTCCCAACATACGGTGCAAGAAGGACTTGCAGTTCTGGCTAGATAAATCACAAGAGAGCAGGTCCATTAGAGTGGCAAGGTGAGTGAAGAGGTGTCAGAAAACAGGTCATTCTGAGAGAGAGAGAGAGAGAGAATGTGGATCTAAATTAGCCACACCTCTTCTCCAAACAAGATACAAGACAAGATGGAGGAATGTTGAATATCCACCCCTGTTTAGTGGAGAACACCTAAACGGTGAATGAGGCGATTCTCCAGGATAAAACGAGTAGTGTGGTTTCATACTGTAAACACCCCTACCTTGTTTTGCATTTCTGTATTTTCGGTTTGACAACTTATAATTTTGTTTATGTTATTTTCTTCAGATATGTGGATTACTTAATTATGCTAGTTAAGTGTTTTTTGTGTGTGTGTGTGTGCTAAGTTTGAAAAGTGGCTATTGATGGGTGCGTTTAAACTTTAAACCAATCATCTGGCCACATGCAGTTTAAAAAAAAAGGTTAGTTGCATATCCTTTACAGGATATAGCTGTCAATTCAAAATTTTTTTGGCTGTTTGTGAGAAAATTTACGTTCAGTAGTTTGCCACTGCTTTCTGAACGACCGGTACTCATACCTTTATATGGAAACCATCACAAAACGGTCTGCTTCTAAATCACTCGCATCGGAGTTTCGAACATGGTGTACAGGATTATGAATTTGTAACCCTTTCGCCACAAAGCCCTGGAGCACCATATGCAGTGCCCAATGGTATAACAGTTAAAAGACCACACATTAGTAGCCCCAACTTACCTCTAGGTCCTCAAGTTCCAGCAAAGATTCGGGGATTGCCGATAACAACCGCAAAGCTCCTGACAGGTTCACCACCCGCAGCCTGGCACACTTTTTCAACTGTTTGGAGACTTTCTGCAGCTGGTTCCATTTCAGGTTCAACACTTGCAACTTCCTCAGTTTTCCTATAGAGCTGGGAATTTTCCCGATCTGTTGCCACGACAAATCAAGATAACGTAGCTCCGTCAAATAACATATGCATTCTGGGAACACTGTCAACTTGCCGCCAGGGTAAAACTTGCCCGACAGATGTAATTCCTGAATTCTGCGGCACATTCTTAACTCAATTGGCAGCTCCTCCAATGAATTACCGCTAAGATTTAAGACTCTTAAATTCTTCAAGTTCTGAATTTCTGAGTCTATGCTGTCCAGATCATTATGTTCCATATTTAAAACCTCAAGTTTTGTAAGCCTGTACACGGGATATGGGATCTCAGTGAAGTAATTAAATCCCAGGTTCAACTTTACTAGGTTATGACATTCAGCAAAACATGTTGGCAGTTTTGTCAGATAATTTCCGACAGCTTCAAACACAGTCAGCTTGTGTGATAAGGAGCCCAGTGCAGTTCCTCCCACTGGGAAACTCAGCAGACGTAGAAATGGTAGCTGAACTTCGTAAAGTTCTTTGGAGTAGATAGACCTTGGCACCCAGCCTCTGAATGCTCCCTCCTCCACTTTGAGGGACTGGTATTCTTCATGATCCCCAGAGGCGAACAGGTACTGGATCAGTGTGTCGTTCTGGGCCGACATTCTGCTGCTATCAACAACAGGCTGTTGTTATTTGCTGCTCTTCTTTTCTAAACATAATAAACATACAAAATATAACCATAAACAGTAGTATAAATTATACAACAACAGAAAAGCAATCAATCATCAAACATACAACTAGTTTAATCTCCATACAAGTTAAGCTGTCCCTGTTCTCATCCAGCTCCTGAGGGGCTTCTGAATGTAGCTATCATGAGAGAGGCAAGCCAGGAATCAAGTTTGACCCTAGTTTAAATATCACAGTAAATTGACACTCAGCCGACAGCTCTGAGTGGAGGAGCGTAATTGGGAGGGTACCAGCCTTATCCTGGTGCGAGGAAATGCAAGCTAAAGACTAAATGTCATTGCAGGGCATAAAGACCAGGCCCAAAGCCTTGGTCAGTAACTAATCTAGGATTGAAGCTCCGATTGGTGGACAGTAGGAGCATTGTTTAACTGATCATGCAGCTTGTCTTGTCCAGATATATTAGTGTTACCTTTCCTTTGGAATAAACTAGGCAGGCCGAGAGAGGGATCATACTGCATGAGCAACACATGGTCTCTACAATTCAGTCAAGGCTGTGTGCTATGGAGAGGTTACTAAGCATTTTTTTTTAAAGCACAATGTAACAAACTATCATCTATCAAGACGGCAAGATGCCAGTTGACAGAAGACACAAAATTTGAAAGCGAAAACAGACACCAAAGATACCACGAAAGACCAAGATATAGGAAAACGGGAGACAACCTAGGATTGATGACTGATGAATCCCTCCCTAAAAGAAAAACACCATGAGAAGAGGGTGGAACCTGACAACACAAAGCCGTAGAACAATGCTAAACTGACCATACATGTCAAGAAGGCAACAAAGAATTCAATGTTTTCCCCGTAGTGAATTTGAATAATGAAGACACAAACAATTGCATGATTTATTGCCTGGCACATTTCGCTGCATCTCATCAGGTACATACTGCAGAAATTACACAACATAAACTAAAGTGATTAGATAAATCTTTCAAGCCGAAATAGTCATAAAAACTCTGCCACCGAGTAAACATGGCAGGGGGCCTCTGATCGTCAGAAGAGTACCCCCTTCTCAAAGTGTTTCGGCTTCATTATCCTCTTGACACTCTCTAGCTAGAAGCGGGCCCATCCGGGTCATGACTCCGGGCATCTTTCCCCTGCCATGGAGACGTTCGGTCACATCTGCTATCCCTGTTGTTGTGCTTGTCCCTTCGCTGTTACCATGTCCACTCTCAAGCCCTCCCACCCTGGTGAGGAGAGTCCGTGCAGCCTGTGCTTGCCCCTTAGCATGTGTGGTCGCGGGGAGTCAGCTTCTTCCCCAGCCATGGCCTCTATCACCTCCATTCGACTCTGTTGCCGTGTTCCTTCCTCGTGCCCCCGTTTACGGCACCGCATTCTATTAGGAAGCCAATTCTTCCTTTACGTTTCTGGACCCACCTCTTGGTCTTTGCAGCTGAATGAGTGTGACTTATGGACATTTACTGCTATCTTATGGAGGTAGGACTTCAGTCGACATTTGCATGGTTTGACTGCACTCAGATTCGCCACCCACGCTCGGAGGAAAGGCTAAAGAGCTGACACGAGATGTTGCAAGTTTGTGGTCTTGGTTGAGAGATTGTTAGTAGTCCTGCAATTACCGTTTCTAACCATACTAGTTCCAAGACTCATCCCACTTTTAGGTTCCGACAATTCCATAGCCAGCATGAGGCCTTTTCAGCTGCCTCACACAGTTATTTCTGGGCCCGAGTTCTTGCTTGTCCTTTGATGCCCATTTGCTTCAGCACATCAAACATGGAGTGGGAGACTAGACCTCTAGCGCCTACCTCTACAGCGAATAGCCTGACGGTGTACATTTCCCGTGTAAGACCAGCGACCATGTCATCGTACTTCTTTAACTTGTACACATGTTGCTCCTCAATATTTGACTCGTACGGGATGGTCAGCTCAGTCAGCATTAGCTGCTTGGCTGACGGGGAGCTAAGTACGATGTCAGGTCGCAAGCCATACTTCCAAAGCAAACTCAGGGTATTTGCCATGGCCCTTTAGATCTACGGTCAGTTCCCAGTCCCTCGCACCATCAAAAATGATAGCAAGCGGCAAGTTGTCAGTTTTGCCTTCTTTGTGCCCGGCTCGGACAAAGGAAATCTCCATCTGCCTCGGCCTGGTCCCCTCTTTGTTCACCTTATTCTGGCTACATCCACTATGGCTGCCAACTCAGTATAGACTTTGTTGTGCCGTCACGTGAATCGGCCTTGGGTCAGGGCGACCTTGCATGCGGACACATGTTCCGTTGTCTGAACCTTTTGAACCTTCGTACAGAGGGGACAGCACGGGTCGGTGGCTATCCCCTACTTGACCAAGTTGGCAGCTGATGGCAAGACATCATAAAGAGATCGGACAACTGAAACTTAAGCGCAGTGGTGCCATGCGCCATGTCATTCCAGGTAAGAGATCTCTGCACTACCTCTTCCCATGACATCCAATGGGCCTGCTGCGCCTGTTGGGCAGCCTTTCTGACTCTTTCGTCATCTTCCCCCTTGCAGATCTCCTTAACCACCAGGTCTCTGTGTTCCTTGGTCGTCGCCTTGGACCACATCAGATCTTTTGTCTTGGAAGCCGAACCCTTTCCTGTCCGACTGATACACATATTCACACAGTAAATTTAATTGTCTACCATGGCATATTTCAGCTTGAAGGATTTATCGAAATACTTTATATTGTGTGATTTCTGCAGGATGTACCTGACAAGATGCAGCAAAATATGAAAGGAAACACCATACAGGCCCACCAATTAAACGCATTGACAGAAATATCCACATGAACAAGATGATAGGAAACACATAAAGGCCTCAATTATAACATGCTGATAGACACTTAAATAGGGCCTGAACATCTTCCTTCAAAGATTGGACCTGGACACTCAGCTCAGCCCTGTGCATTTCTGTTGACTATATTCACACAGATTAATGATACATCCACCACTGAAATTAATTAATTTCCATAATATAAAACCCATTAATCCATTAGCTACCCAATAAATAACTCCCTGACAGAAATTAAAATAAGTTTGCCTAAAAAAAATAAAATGTATTCATATTATCAACAGAACTGCCCCATATACATTCGAGTTCTCCACTACCATAATTGGTAGCCACAGTTCCACAAGGTGCAACATTGACCTAGCTACAGCATACCTAGTGTGACATGTTTGATTGAGTTGTCAGAGGACCTAGTTTGTAGTGTTCTCTGGAGATATATCTTGAATAATAAATAACAAGATAAAGGATATGATTTTGCCCGTTTTGTCTAGAGGTCACTCAAATGAGCTAATCATTCCCGCAATAGCCTTTTTGGAGAACATTTTTCTTTGGCTCAACCCCCACTGTGAGACTACTATGTATCTACACAGAAATTTATAAAAGAAGTAACTAGTTCACCCAAGGCCAGAGAAGATCTGAACTATTAGCGCCTGTACAACTGAGGATCCCTCTCACTCATTATACTGTTGACAGTGTGCTGTTCGTCCGTCACATAGATCTACTCCTATATATTTTGTCAGTATGACCTATATCAGTTCAAGTAAGTCCTTCAATTTTTGCAGACAAACAAACTTCAACAATAACTGTACATTACATCTGTTGGACAGGACATCTACATGACAGTTTCTTGACAAAAGTGGAACATACATTCACAAGGAATTGTTTACACCACAAGTGTACAAGATAGACATCATGAGATACCTGACAACATCTATACAGGACTTTTCACAATATGTATAACCAACCACAGCACTTAAGACAGTCACCAGAGACAACACTTGACAGCAATTGTACAAGAAATTCACTGGGGACATGTACTTGAAACACTGGTTCAATTGCATACAATGTTATTGAGCTGATGGTAAGTAGAGTGGTGACCATTGCCTCATCTCCTGTCATGTCAACATTTCAATGATTGCATAGAAAATGCATAAAATATGTCACACATGAAGGTTGATAAACAAGATACAACACTTCTTATTTACTCCACCACCCAACAACTACTCCACTCCTCCTCTCCTCTCTAATCACCACTACACAATTGACTTTTATCCTTTCCTCTACTGTTACTGAGGGAAAAGCCAGGTAAGCCATAACCTGGGGCAAGCATAGGGACCTTCTGCTCCACTGGTCTGTTTAATCCTTTTAGCACCTATGATGGGTGTTGGACAGCTCAGGTTGCAGTTTTCCCCCATGATGATTTTCCAAGTCTGACTAATTATCCCCTACTGTCACAGTTTGAAGAAAAGCTACAGCCTTGTCTTTCACTGGTGAGTTGACTGTTTATGAAGTTGAGACTTAGGATGTTGTTCTCCTTTTCCTGTAGAGGAAGATCTAAGATACAAGTATGTCCCAGTCTTCTTCCTTCTCTTCAGTCTATCTCACGTACTTTACATACAAGTCTTCATTCTGAAACCACTGTGTGAGCACCAGGCTGGAGATTAACTAAGATAAGTCCTAGCTAAAAAATCCATTGCACCAGTCATTTCACAAGTTGTCCTGAATGGGGTTAACAACCAGACTTGTTGTTTCATTCTCAGATGACATTTGATTAATGATCACTGTACTTCTTATTATTGAAGTCTTCAGAACTGTTTTTCTCTCTTTCTTTTATATCCAGCTGTTTGAGAGCTGAGCTGAAAGTCTCTAGGAAATTCCCATATTGTGGGTTCTAGAAGATTTCACTTGTAGAGAGTTGGTTCTGGATTCTGGGACTACTGGTTAGTTTTCCCAGATGATATATGGATGGCCTCTCCACCATACTGTTCTCTGTTGATATATAAAATGGCACAACATCTCTTTACATATGTTAAAAGATAATGTTAGTATACATCAACAGACACAGATTGGGGATGGGGAGGAAAAGGATGGGTGTGGTCCAAACACACCTCTCCTAGTTTGATGATGCAGTGTATTTCACTCTGATGTACTGTGGTAATCACAAGACCATATGTTGAGACAGGGGTAGCTTAACACAATTACAAGCATTTATGTGGTCTGAGTTCCACCATGCTTGAACCACAGTAGACCTGGGCACAAGGAGGACCAGACACAGTACAGCAATCATTGTGACATAGCAACATGGGACAGGCATTGTGAAGGGAAATGGAAAATAGGCATTTACAACTGCAATATGCATTATGTATTAACTAATGGCATTTACCAAATTAGCATACCAGACATCCATTCCTATGGCTGTGATGTTGGTGCATGACTGACCTATTCCATATTCACACAGCAATGCCAGACCTCACCCCTTTTCTCAGACAGACCTGACTCACAGGTACATCATCTTCATCATCATCACGTGCTCTTTCCCCACTGAGTAATGTTCATGCCTACTACAGTAGGTAACAGAAGCTCAATTGCATACACAATTGTTCACATATGCACCAAGCACATATGTGGAAAACATGTTTAGTCCTTGTAAGTTTGCATGAGCCATACATTATATTCAGCCAACTGAGACACAGGTTCACACACCTATGGTTCTCTTAGGAACTAGTTTATATGAACCATCCAACAGTAAAGGTAACAGTGTAATACTTCAGGGAGAAATTGTATTAATTCTCCTGAGCATATAGCTACCAGGCATCACATGGACTTAGCAATTCTGGCGTGCCACATACAACCTGTTTACAGATGGATATTGAAGCATCTTTCTTTCTACTAATGTGAGAGGCTATTTATTAAATCACCAACTCACTCACTCCATCATTCTCTGCGTTTTACAAAGGAACTTGTACATGTTTACACCACTTATTCTAATTCAAACTGCCATTTGTTAACTCGCACGAGAGCAAAGGTACAGTTGATTTAAGAATAAGTCATCCTAGGCATGGAGAATGCACAAGGGGTTTGGGTTTGCGAATCTGCATGAGTGTACTACATTCCTCAAGCATACGCAACCAGTCACAACAAGGGATTGATATGCACTTGGAGTATACAGCGTGAAAGACATGTCAAGGTGGAAGAAGCAGTATTCCAGAATACTGGCGCACAGAAGTTAGGTTTTCCACTTTCACATTTTATTCATAAAATACTCATACATTCTTCTCATTCGTTTATCAGGCTACAACTACAACATTAAAGTATGTTTTAAAGTGGTACCTGCTGTCCAGAGAACAATATTATTGAATCTTTAAGGGCATTGTTGGGTCATCACATCACACTAGCGACCGCTCCTGGTGAGATCCCCGCTCAAACTAATTAGATTTTAAAATATGGCCCAGGAATAGCGTGGGCTCATTACTTATGAACCAATCAAAAGACAAGTGCATACCGCCGCCTCCCCCAACTCATTCTAGAACATTCGATCTAAGAATAGCCCTTATATTTGGGATGGTCCCCGTTAAGACTTAAAGTATATTTATGAAATGTGTCGGACTGGAAATGGGGATTCTGTTCCATCATGCTACATGGCCCCTCTCTTAGATCTTTCATAGGTATGACAGATGATCGCAGAATCCACAGTTCCCAGATCCCTCAGGTGGTTTTGTCAATTACTCCCTGTCTCCCTTTACCCTACTAGAGTAGTACATTTTGGAACTAAGTGATTTTTCTCCTTAAAAAAAAATCTGCCCCAACATTGCATCTGTTGATGAATTTGGTGGCAAACGCAAAGACCATGAAGTTAGCCCTGCATTATGTTCCTTTAAGTCACTGGGAGCATCAGGAGTCCTGACTCCACTCATCTGTGAACTGCTCTTCTATTTACCTCTGACAGTGTTCCACTGCTGACATCCTTGCTATATTTCCTGTTGTGATAAATGATCTCTCTGAGTCACACCATTTCGTAATGTATGAATGTTCCATAGAGATTCATTATGTGAAGTAATGGCTTTGCAATTAAGCCAACTTCCAGATGACGTTTAGAGAGAATGGTTGCATTCCATGTATCTCTCAACATTTCACCTTATCAGAACTTCATTCTTCCATTCGCCACTGGAAAATGATAATCCTGCGAGAGTGTAGTTAACTGAACACTTTCTCCAACAGTAATCTTGGCATTTGGAACTGGGTTAAAATTTTTGATCATCACCGGAGCAAAGACAATCTCTTCCGGGTGAACTATAGCAGCCGCTGCAGAACTTGAGACTAAAACCTACTAGAGCAGATTTGGTTAGCGTTGGACACAGGGTCTACCTTTCCAATAAGCCTCTTGTGTTTGCAGATGGTAGCAATTTCCCCTTATATTTCCTTTGACTTATTTCTGTAGTCTTACCATAGATTTAGAGGTGCTTGTCGGTTGAGATTCTCTCCTTCCGTTATGCCTCTATTTTGATGTGTTGTGAGAAGTGACAGCATTTTCTCTCCTTAGTTGCTATTAGCTTTTCTAACGTAGCAACTGAATTGTAGATGCAGTTAGACTAACATCTACTACTACTAATATAGAATTCCAGGTGGAGATTCCAACTAGTTGTCTTCAGCCATGCTTTAGCTAAGTGCTTTTGAGTGACTGGGAAGTATCCGTTCTTTCTCTCCCACATGAGCAAAACGTTTACTTTGGCGAATATAAGGCGTTTCTTCTCATCCATAGAGAAGTCCGTCATTATCACAGCTACCTTTGAAGGTGTGTGATTATGTGGGTTAGCTTCTTAGTTACCAATATTGACTGGAATTTTGGAAGCTAATTTTACTGACTTTGAGGATAGGACTGGCCAGGTCCTGTGAATATACCTCGCATCTCAGTAATAATATAAGATTCCACTGCATAATGCATGGTTCTTATTATATAAAGAGTCGTACTGCTGGAGTGCAGGGATCTTTATCTTGAAAGGAGTCAGCTGTTTAAGAACAGTGATCTTTCGTTAGTCCACTGAATCGTAGACAATGTGTATAGAGTGTCAGCTGCTGGAATTGCAGTGAGCTCTACCATATAAGAGTTAACTGTTTAGAGACAGTAATCCTTATTACATTCCTACCATTTTCCAGGCAGAAAGGTCTTCCCAATTGAGAATGAAAAAGGGGAATGACATCAGTTGTACTTAACTTTGTCCTCCCTTTAATCTCCACCATTTTAAAGGCAGAAACGCTTTCTCAACTGAGGATGAAATGACGGCCGACATCGGAGACGGATCCTGTTTTATCTCTTCATGAAATTTTTCAGGTTGTCCACGTTATGCTCCTAGTCGTATGATACGCCAATGACATCAGGTTGGTTATCCATCGTTTCCTGGACACATATTCTTGTATGCTCTCCACTTCCATATGAATGGCTAGGGGTCCAGTTATTTTGATGGCCTTCCTGGAGATTCAATGAGTTAACTCCTGGTGACAGTGGATCCTAGTACACCAGAGAGATTACACCATCGAACAATAGACTAATGTCTTATAGACACCAGACTGTGGTCGGTTTTATATGACCGCCCATGACATCAGGTAGAATTTTCCCTTCATCTCGTCCATCACGTATCAAGTACGCTTAATAATACCACTACTTTTGATGGCAAGTGACTGAGTTGATAAGGATGTTTCTCCTGGAGATTTCAATTGTGTTCACTTTCTCAGCAGCTTGATCAGGGCTACCGACAAGATTACACAACTGAAGAATAAATCCAACGTCGAATCGACACTGGACATTAGCCGGTACGAATACTGACTATCACCGAGAGAGATTATTATTGAGGTGTCTTAATGGTTGCCCAAATTTTCCATCAGGGTTCACACTCTCTGCTCTCAGTGTTGCAAGCATGTTATGGGGAGAAGAGAATATAAGGAGTTGTTATTTTATGTGATGTGGTGACATTAAAAATGTTGTATTTACAACAATATTTCCCTCTCTCACCCATGCCAGCAATTAATTTTTAGATGGAGTAGGCCCCATATTCATTTACTGGATCAAGTGTCCTAATTTCAGGGACAAAAATGAATTTTTCCCTGTACTAGCTGTCTCAGTTATATTTAAAATAATTTGTGTTCTCTGGTGTTTCAGGTACCTTAATTTTTGGATACATATATTGAACAACCAGCATGCACAAAATTATACAACAATATTGACAAGCTAATAATCAATTCATTCTGAGAACATAAATATCATGGATACATCATTTATGTTGACCCATAAGATATTTATACATCATCTTCAGTCTGCTACATTGAATTCCTAACTGATATATTAAAACAGTGATACATGCAATATTATCACTATTAATGAAATCAAACCTTCTAGAGATTTATTGTGGGTTTACATGTCTGGACAGTTGCCCTCATATAAGAGACAGGGTCCATTAAACAACACCATAAAACCTTCAAGAATTGGGTCTGATTTGCGAGAGGTCACCCCGGATTTTAATACCAACATAGAGATCCCAAAAGTGAGTCTTATGCAGGGTATGCCCAAAGTTTGTATCCCGTCATCAGGGCAACAGGTATGTGAGCCCCTAGCAGGTTATTACCAGGGTTTAAATCCGAGACGAGTGTTCTTTTTCCCAGGGTTTATAGTCCGGAAAGAGCAACCAGTTATGTGCCAGGTTTTCCCAGGGTCTATATCCCGAAAAGAGCCACCCAGTTATGTGACATGTTTGATTGAGTTGTCAGAGGACCTAGTTTGTAGTGTTCTCTGGAGATATATCTTGAATAATAAATAACAAGATAAAGGATATGATTTTGCCCGTTTTGTCTAGAGGTCACTCAAATGAGCTAATCATTCCCGCAATAGCCTTTTTGGAGAACATTTTTCTTTGGCTCAACCCCCACTGTGAGACCACTATGTATCTACACAGAAATTTATAAAAGAAGTAACTAGTTCACCCAAGGCCAGAGAAGATCTGAACTATTAGCGCCTGTACAACTGAGGATCCCTCTCACTCATTATACTGTTGACAGTGTGCTGTTCGTCCGTCACATAGATCTACTCCTATATATTTTGTCAGTATGACCTATATCAGTTCAAGTAAGTCCTTCAATTTTTGCAGACAAACAAACTTTAACAATAACTGTACATTACATCTGTTGGACAGGACATCTACATGACAGTTTCTTGACAAAAGTGGAACATACATTCACAAGGAATTGTTTACACCACAAGTGTACAAGATAGACATCATGAGATACCTGACAACATCTATACAGGACTTTTCACAATATGTATAACCAACCACAGCACTTAAGACAGTCACCAGAGACAACACTTGACAGCAACTTGTACAAGAAATTCACTGGGGACATGTACTTGAAACACTGGTTCAATCATACAATGTTATTGAGCTGATGGTAAGTAGAGTGGTGACCATTGCCTCATCTCCTGTCATGTCAACATTTCAATGATTGCATAGAAAATGCATAAAATATGTCACACATGAAGGTTGATAAACAAGATACAACACTTCTTATTTACTCCACCACCCAACAACTACTCCACTCCTCCTCTCCTCTCTAATCACCACTACACAATTGACTTTTATCCTTTCCTCTACTGTTACTGAGGGAAAAGCCAGGTAAGCCATAACCTGGGGCAAGCATAGGGACCTTCTGCTCCACTGGTCTGTTTAATCCTTTTAGCACCTATGATGGGTGTTGGACAGCTCAGGTTGCAGTTTTCCCCCATGATGATTTTCCAAGTCTGACTAATTATTCCCTACTGTCACAGTTTGAAGAAAAGATACAGCCTTGTCTTTCACTGGTGAGTTGACTGTTTATGAAGTTGAGACTTAGGATGTTGTTCTCCTTTTCCTGTAGAGGAAGATCTAAGATACAAGTATGTCCCAGTCTTCTTCCTTCTCCTCAGTCTATCTCACGTACTCTACATACAAGTCTTCATTCTGAAACCACTGTGTGAGCACCAGGCTGGAGATTAACTAAGATAAGTCCTAGCTAAAAAAATCCATTGCACCAGTCATTTCACAAGTTGTCCTGAATGGGGTTAACAACCAGACTTGTTGTTTCATTCTCAGATGACATTTGATTAATGATCACTGTACTTCTTATTATTGAAGTCTTCAGAACTGTTTTTCTCTCTTTCTTTTATATCCAGCTGTTTGAGAGCTGAGCTGAAAGTCTCTAGGAAATTCCCATATTGTGGGTTCTAGAAGATTTCACTTGTAGAGAGTTGGTTCTGGATTCTGGGACTACTGGTTAGTTTTCCCAGATGATATATGGATGGCCTCTCCACCATACTGTTCTCTGTTGATATATAAAATGGCACAACATCTCTTTACATATGTTAAAAGATAATGTTAGTATACATCAACAGACACAGATTGGGGATGGGGAGGAAAAGGATGGGTGTGGTCCAAACACACCTCTCCTAGTTTGATGATGCAGTGTATTTCACTCTGATGTACTGTGGTAATCACAAGACCATATGTTGAGACAGGGGTAGCTTAACACAATTACAAGCATTTATGTGGTCTGAGTTCCACCATGCTTGAACCACAGTAGACCTGGGCACAAGGAGGACCAGACACAGTACAGCAATCATTGTGACATAGCAACATGGGACAGGCATTGTGAAGGGAAATGGAAAATAGGCATTTACAACTGCAATATGCATTATGTATTAACTAATGGCATTTACCAAATTAGCATACCAGACATCCATTCCTATGGCTGTGATGTTGGTGCATGACTGACCTATTCCATATTCACACAGCAATGCCAGACCTCACCCCTTTTCTCAGACAGACCTGACTCACAGGTACATCATCTTTATCATCATCACGTGCTCTTTCCCCACTGAGTAATGTTCATGCCTACTACAGTAGGTAACAGAAGCTCAATTGCATACACAATTGTTCACATATGCACCAAGCACATATGTGGAAAACATGTTTAGTCCTTGTAAGTTTGCATGAGCCATACATTATATTCAGCCAACTGAGACACAGGTTCACAGGTGCATGACTGACCTATTCCATATTCACACAGCAATGCCAGACCTCACCCCTTTTCTCAGACAGACCTGACTCACAGGTACATCATCTTTATCATCATCACGTGCTCTTTCCCCACTGAGTAATGTTCATGCCTACTACAGTAGGTAACAGAAGCTCAATTGCATACACAATTGTTCACATATGCACCAAGCACATATGTGAAAAAAACATGTTAGTCCTTGTAAGTTTGCATGAGCCATACATTATATTCAGCCAACTGAGACACAGGTTCACATGTTGGTGCATGACTGACCTATTCCATATTCACACAGCAATGCCAGACCTCACCCCTTTTCTCAGACAGACCTGACTCACAGGTACATCATCTTTATCATCATCACGTGCTCTTTCCCCACTGAGTAATGTTCATGCCTACTACAGTAGGTAACAGAAGCTCAATTGCATACACAATTGTTCACATATGCACCAAGCACATATGTGAAAAAACATGTTTAGTCCTTGTAAGTTTGCATGAGCCATACATTATATTCAGCCAACTGAGACACAGGTTCACACACCGATGGTTCTCTGAGGAACTAGTTTATATGAACCATCCAACAGTAAAGGTAACAGTGTAATACTTCAGGGAGAAATTGTATTAATTCTCCTGAGCATATAGCTACCAGGCATCACATGGACTTAGCAATTCTGGCGTGCCACATACAACCTGTTTACAGATGGATATTGAAGCATCTTTCTTTCTACTAGATGTGAGAGGCTATTTATTAAATCACCAACTCACTCACTCCATCATTCTCTGCGTTTTACAAAGGAACTTGTACATGTTTACACCACTTATTCTAATTCAAACTGCCATCTGTTAACTCGCACGAGAGCAAAGGTACAGTTGACTTAAGAATAAGTCATCCTAGGCATGGAGAATGCACAAGGGGTTTGGGTTTGCGAATCTGCATGAGTGTACTACATTCCTCAAGCATACGCAACCAGTCACAACAAGGGATTGATATGCATTTGGAGTATACAGCGTGAAAGACATGTCAAGGTGGAAGAAGCAGTATCCAGAATACTGGCGCACAGAAGTTAGGTTTTCCACTTTCACATTTTATTCATAAAATACTCTTATATTCTTCCTTTCGTACATTAGGTTTAGCCACAACATTAAAGTATGTTTTAAAGTGGTACCTGTTGTAAAGAGAACAATATTATTGAATCTTTAAGGGCATTGTTGGGTCATCACATCACTCTAGCGACCGCTCCTGGTGAGATCCCTGCTCAAACTAATTAGATTTTAAAATATGGCCCAGGAATAGCGTGGGCTCATTGCTTATGAACCAATCAAAAGACAAGTGCATACCGCCGCCTCCCCCAACTCGTTCTAGAACATTCGATCTAAGAATAGCCCCTATATTTGGGATGGTCCCCGTTAAGACTTAAAGTATATTTATGAAATGTGTCGAACTGGAAATGTGGAATTCTGTTCCATCATGCTACACCTAGACAGTGTGTCAACTCAAGAACATATGTGATCTCATGATGGTATCTTTGATTGGGCCTACAATAAAAGACTTTCACCCATCAAAGTACATCAATCGTTGTTATTTTGATGCAGAATCAAGTAGACACGTATGTAATTTTGTGAGAATGACTGGCAGCTGACTGATAGCTATTATTAATTACTTTGGTTAGTAAATCTTTAAAAAGTAATAACTTTTAATCAAATCTTGTATTGCTTACTAAATTGTATGTGTTTGTACTGCTTAACAAATGGTATGTTTTAATGGCACACTTCAAAATATGTAGCTTTATCTGAGTTTGATGCATGTTTTTCTTAGTTCATAATTTAAACATATATGCTGGCTCCTGAGGAAAAGGCGCTGGCTCCTGAGGAAAAAGACACTGGCTTGTTAGGAAAAGGAGCTGGCGCTTGAGGAAAAGGAGCTGGCCCTTGAGGAAAAGGAGCTGGCTCTTGAGGAAAAGGAGCTGGCTCTTGAGGAAAAGGAGCAAACCAAGTAATTTTTAACAGTAGAGAAGAGATGATGCATGAAAACATTCAAGCAAACCAAGTAATTTCTAACAGAAAGATACATGGAGAAAAAGCAAAGCAATTTCTGTTTGTAGAGAAGATTGGGTACATAGCATGGAAAAAAGCCAAGCAATTTCTGTTTGTAGAGAAGATTGGGTGTGTGGCATGGAAAAAAAGCCAAGTAATTTCATTTAGTAGAGACATGATGGATACATGGGAAATGGCCATGTTAATTCCTGTTAGAAGTCTATTTACTATTAGTTGAGAAGAGATGAACATAGAAACAAATCAAGGAATTTCTATTAGTAAATAAGAGATGGACATATGAAAATAAATCAAGTAATTTCCATTAGCAGATATGGAAACAAATCAAGTAATTTCCATTAGCAGACATGGAAACAAATCTAGTAATTTCTATTAGTAAAGAAGAGATAGACAAGTCACATCAAACAAATCAATTCAATAGCAGACAACAGGTGGACACATGGAAAACTAGTTAGTAATTTCTAATGAAAGGACAATGCCTGACATGGTACTCTTGGATGACACTGAATGGGTAAAACAAACAGAGAAAAGAGTAAATATATTATTAGTAAAGGTCAATTAAAAAGAATTGTAAATAGAAATACTGCGACTGTTGATCTGGCAAAGAACAGAAGAAACAACACTTAAACTTTAACCAGGGGGAGGGGCTGTGTGTGTAGGGATTAAATAAATAAATGTTTTGCATATCCTTTACAGGACATCGCTGTCAACATCAGCATCTTTCAGCTGTATGTTGATTTCTTGGCAAGATTACGCTCAGTAGTTTGCCATTGCTTTCTGAGCGGCCGACTCAGTTATCCCGCAAGTCACCAGCGGGGGTCGAACCGCTCCCAGCTCTCGCCCCGCTATGAGACTCTGCGTGATAAACGGGATTACGGAGAAAGTGTTGTAACCCCTCGGCCAGAGAGTCCGGCGTGTAGGGATTAGCTTAGGCCTATAATAATAATAATTGATCTTATTCATTGTGATGATTGAAGTTTTATGCTTCGTTATATGGCAAAAGAGGATCCTAGTCCAGATAAAACTAACAAAACTATTACGCCGATAACTGTTATAACACAGCCGATATTTCCGTCACTTTGACTTAAAAATTATGGCATTTATTAATTATGTTGACGATAATGATATGATATACTTATAACAAAGTGACTATAAGCAAACGTTTGCTAGTAATGTTCGGACATTATACGCAAACGGCTGGTCACATGACCTATTTGCAAACGGCCGGTCACGTGACCTAGGTTTGACTACATAATTAATGTTTGTAGAAATATCAGTGTGTCCTCGGTAGTGTAGTGGTTAGTATCTCCGCCTGTCACGTGGGAGACTGGGGTTCGACTCCCCGCCGGTTTTTTTTTTTTTTTTTATTGAGTTCAAATACCCTTATAGGTGAGTTCAACTACCCTTATCGATGAGTTCAAATACCCTTGTCGATGGACACCCGAAAAATTGCAAATCCTGTCATTATTATCTTCCTCCCCCACCTTCCTCTCTCCAGTTGTATGGACAGATGGAGAAATAGATGCAAAGCATAGGCGAACAAAGGGAAATTCAAAAGAACGACATCTATCAAATAAGCAAAGTATATTACTGAAAAGAAGGCGAACAAGAAATAGATGACAGGTGTAATCTTAGAGTTGATGGACAATATAAAACAAAGTAAAAACGACAAATAATATTCTTCCCCTTCTTTTCATCTTCCAATGGAGCCTAGATTCTCAACTAAATCATGTCAACCTCTTTGCAGGTAGAGTTTTCAGTTTTACACTGGGTGAGGCAGTCAGTCTTACGGCACCCTACCTTAGATGCCTCCTACGTCAAGCATGGTAGATTACAGTGTAACTATTTATAGGTGCCAGTAACACACAGCCGGTCTCCCTGGCGAAAGGTTTAAGGACGTTGATCGTAATCCCGTATACTCACGTACGAAACACAGCTGCGGGAGATTAGGTAGAGGATCGCGTCGCGCTGGTTACTTACAGAGGTATGTGAGCCGGTCGTTCAGAAAGCAATGGCAAACTACTGAACGTAAAACTTGCCAAGACAGCAACAGCAGCTGAAAAATGCTGGTGTTGACTGCAATGTCCTGTAAAGGTTATGCGAAAAAAAAGTAACACACAGACGAGCCAAACAGTCAAGAGTAATCAACAAACAATTAGGATTAACTATGGTCACATGATATGTAAATTTAACCCTGTGTGAACTTTATCACATTTGAACCCTCGCATCGGAGTTCATAAAAACAAATGTTGACTAGAACTTCAGTTGCAAAGTGGAGGTCTGTCGACTTGGTTCACTTGAGGTAGGACGACTAATGTCATCTACAGGCTGACTTTCATCTCGTGCGTACGCAAATTCAACGTTAAGAAGTAAGTACCGTATGTAGGCATTCATTAGGATATGAACATTAAAGTTTTATGGAATAAACTATGTATGTATGTAGGTGAAGTATGTAGATGAAGATGGGGTTTGAATAAAAAGAACTTGCAAACAAAAGACAGACAAGAAGGGAGAATAATAGTCTTCTTAAGCCAATCGACGGTGGTAGTAAACGTCACATGACCAGCCGTTTGCTCATAATGTCCGTACATTATTAGCAAATGTTTGCTTATCACGTGACCAGCCGTTTGCGTATAATGCCCGTACATTACTATATACTAGCAAACGTTTGCAGTCACTTTGCTTATAAAGTCTGCCTACTTATAATTATCCACTAATTAACAACTTAAAAAAGACAGTGAAGGTTAGATAGACAAGAGACAACGCTGCAGATATAGACAATTGATTTTAAGCGAGCGAAGGAAGAAGAAGAAACTATTCCTACTTAAAGAAGTCAACAACAACAACACGGAACACTGGAAAGTCCGAAAAAAAGTACATTTTCATTTTGGAGCGTAGCAGAAGAGACAGATATAACATTAACATGAAACTATATAAACAACTCTAGTGCAATATATTAGCAATGACAGCTAAGCTATATTTGTATACCTTCTAATCTTAAATAACAATGTGTATCCTTTTTCTCGTCCATAGCTTTATCCGCGATGATAATCGTACGGGTTTAATTACCAATGTCACTTTGCAGTCATTATCAGACGGTCAAGATGGAGATACAACTCGTTTCCGGTTTGCTTTCCTCGTTTCGCATTCTTTCTTTGACATCGATTCCTACTTTACTGAACACAATTACGGAAAACATAGGATGTTGAGGATAATAATAGGCTTCATCGGCAAACAAATACACAAACCACAACAAATAAACAAGGAGAAGTATCTACAGTGACTACATCACGGCATAAGAACGGGATGAGAAGAATTGAAAGGTGGTTGGGGGGGGGGGGGGGGGGGGGGGGAATAGAACAATAAAAGCACACGAGAACAATGCAAAGAATATGGTGGGGGAAAATGTGCTACTTACCGCGGAATCAGAATCTCAGGCTGTGATAGTGATACTCAGTATCAACACAAAGCGATCTGCTTAATAATCGCCATCGGCAGAATTCGAACTCTCGACTCGGCTCTAATTGAAATTCTTCTTTCGTTTGCTTTAAATGTGTCTATAACTGCAGTGTTCTCTCTTGTATGAATTTCACTGTTTTTATTTTTAGTTCACTCAGTGACAGGTAGCAGCGAACCGCCAAGCATGGAGAGTCAGGACTTCTGCCCTATGCGCCGCCTTAGGCTCAAGAGGAAAGACTAACTAACTAACTAAGTGTATCTTCCACTGTTGTTTCTCTAGGCCGGAAGGTTTGTCTAAATAGGTCGTATTGTGGGCAGTCTTGGAGTATGTGACATGTGATCTGCTTGCTGACTGCGGCGCCAATCCTCATGTGCACATGGCTGAGTCACCAATCTGTAATTTTGTATACATGTGGTTGCGTAATCTATTGTGTCTTGTTCTGAGGTGCAGAATAATTAGTTGTTCTGGTCTGTCGATAAGGTGGTAGTCTTCTTAAGCCGGGTTTTGTGATTTTCTAACTGATTGATCATTCTTTTCTTTTGGTGGTATGCAACGGGTACACCTGGTTGTTTTTATATTGTTCTTTCATTGGCCAATCGAACAGCTTTATTGTTTCCGGGTACTCCACAGTGAGATGGTATCCACTGTATGGGGACGTTACGCTGACTGCAAAGTTCAGAAAATAGTGTCCTTAGTACTGGCAATTTCCCAGACAGGAGCGCCTCAAGTACTGATTTTGCATCCGTCAATAATTCCACAGGTTGTGTACCCTGGCTGGTATTTAGTAATTTCTCTGTTGCTGCCTTGATTGCCTCAATTTCAACATCATAGTTATGGCAGTACTTTCTTGTTGTACTCTGGCCGTGTCTCTTGTATTATTTGGGTATTCTATGTACACTCCCGCTCCTTCATGTCGGACTGGATTTTGTGCTGACCCATCGGTGTAGACACGGATCCAGTGGTCCTGTCTGTATTCTTCATCAAGGAAAATGAGAGTGCGGTTCTGCCTTGCACATTGTTCTGTTCTTCCTTGTCATATATTTCTTTTACTTTTTTCTGGATTTCTTGTTATATTTTATGTATCTCTTTCTGTGGAGTTCGTTCTGGGATAGTTTTTAGGTTTATATCAACTGTGGGAAGATCAGTGGTTTCTCTGTAGAGTCGTTTGGCCTGGTGGATAAAACTGCTTATTTTCAACAGTTCCCAAGTTAGGTTTTCACATTCTCGACTCAGTATGTCGGGGAATTGTGAGAATGCATTTCATTATCCCCTAAGTAGCATACGCCGGTAACTAACTATTGTTGTTTGTCCATCAAGAATGATGATGACCATTCATTTCATCCAGTGGGGTTGAAGGTGTGGAGCCGTGGGTTCTAAGATGGCTGATAAGGCCTATTTTGGCTCGAAATGTTCTTTGACAATGTGGGCAAAGAATGCTTGACGTCTCTGGAGGAGGATTTCCTGCAGTGGTTTTACTAGCTAGTGAACTAACTAACTTACTTACTGACTGACTAGGAGTCTCTCCTAGCAAGGATACGGATTCAGATAAGTACCTTTAATTAGTTTAATATTGTCATGTAGTGTGTTTCATGTAGTTTTGTGTCGGTTAGTGTTTGTTTGTCCTGTGCTGACGAAGGCTTTGGCCGCAACGTCCAATTTGTCTTTGTAGTCGTGTTTTAGTAAAGCTCACAATCTACTTCTCGTTTTTTGGTGATTCATTTACTGACTGACTGACAGATAGACTAACTAAATAACTAACTGACTAACTAGTTAACTAACTAAGAGACTAACTGACTAACTAGCTAGTTAGTTAACTAACTAACTAGCTAACTAACTAACTAATTATCTAACTAACTAACTAACTAACTAACTGACTAGCAAACTAACTGATTAACTGACTGGCTGACTGACTGGCTGACTAACTGACTGACTAACTAACTAATTAACTAACTAACTGGCTGAA
Organism: Cepaea nemoralis; assembly: GCA_014155875.1. Classification (NCBI taxonomy): domain Eukaryota; kingdom Metazoa; phylum Mollusca; class Gastropoda; order Stylommatophora; family Helicidae; genus Cepaea; species Cepaea nemoralis. The sequence goes on from JACEFZ010017677.1 coordinate 140,768, forward strand.
TGACTGACTAACTAACTAATTAACTAACTAACCGACTGAATGACTGACTAACTAACTAATTAACTAACTAACTGACTGAATGACTGACTAACTAATTGACTAACTAACTATCTGACCAAATAGCTAACTAACTAGCTATCTGACTAAATAGCTAACCAAGTAACTAGCAATTTGACTAAATAACCAAGTAACTAAATATTATCAAGATGTTATAATGTCAATATACAACATGCATCTCTCCCCCAAGTCAATTCCACCAAAATGTAAACATTCTAGCATTTATTATATATGCACAACATTATATGTATGTTATTTTGTTGGAGATATTAACAGAATTTGCAGAAGTTTAACAACTTGTCCATGTCAAGGGAGACTAACCAGAATAATGCGGGTTAGACACAAGACAAAGTTAGTTCCCATAACAGATTTTTCGCTGGAACTTGGGAACATTTTTTTTTACATCAGAGAACTGGCGATCGATACAGAAAGAAGTCCCGTGACAAGAGCCTGTTGTGGGTGTAAGAAGTAATAGGACTATTACATCCTGTAAGTCTGAGTTCACGAAGAAATAGGTCGTCAGTTCTTTTTCCTCCGGTACCGACAGTTGAGATGTACATCATTCGTTAGACGGTGATGCTGTCATCTACATAGATGGGTCGGTCGTCCGACATGTGAGAAGCTCAGTGGGCCTTCACGGCTCGGGCCGGGGGGAGAATTGTGAAGGAGGACTCTGATGCTTTTGTTGAGACCACAAGTAGCCTGACTATGGAAGTTATGGCAGTAAGTAAAGCAATAACATGGCTCGAGACACAGACATTCAAAAGGGCATGTTTCCTTAGCAACTCAATGAGCATGCTCAAGAAGATAGAGATATGGTGGATCCGAAGAGAGTGGTTGCTGTCTCTGGAGCGGTCTCGGCTGACAAAGATTAGTTTCATATTCGTGCCAGGGCATACGGGAGTACAAGGAAATGAGCGGGCTGACAAGCTCGCAGGTGAGGCTACTGTGGAGGGCGGACGCGCCATGGACCAGGCTGACATTCTGAATGCTCTACGAGAAGTAAGACTTGTGCGAAGAACCAAGTGATGACTGCGAATCTACAACCATGGTCAGACTGCGAGAGCAGCAAATCAAAAGAGGGGTGGCTAAACAAGAACACTATGCAGGAAGCCAAAGAAGATTGATAAACCAACACAGAACTGGCGTCGTTAGCCGCTACACGCTGCGGGATTTGCTGAGGAGGGGATCCGAGCACTTATGGACTGAATGGTTCGATGTGCAATGCGGATGATCTGTCGACTGACTAACTAACTAACTAACTAACTAACTAACTAACTAACTAACTAACTAACTAACTAACTAACTAACTAACTAATTAACTAACTGAGATGTACATCGAAGATCTGTCCTCCGCGCTCATGCCATTGTGAACATAACTTCCTAACCGTTACAACAACGAGCCCGCAGTTTGAGAAAGATTAAGAAGTATTAACCTTATCACGCCGGAAGCCAGACTTAAAAAAAAACAAAAATTACGTTGGGCGCCATCAGTCAGTTGGGTAGCAGGAAGAGCAGCGCTACCCTTGTTGCCAATTTCCTTAATTGATAACAGTCATTCTGGGCACTTGTTTTATATGTGCTATGGTGCCGTTTTATATGAGTCATGGCGCCGTTTTATATATGTCAGAGCATACTGAGAAGTGAAGACTGGTATGCTTCTGGCACAGTGGTATGCTTCAATATACAAACATCAAAGATAAGTAGCATCCATTTAGTCTTTTCACAGGGACACGCTGGTGTGTTAGCAACTGACTTATGACATGCCTGGTAGGGTGCAGTGTTACTATACTTTGTTTCCCTTGTGGAAAAACAGAGTGAGAAAACCTGAGGACAATATAACTAGACAGTTTCTTGTCCGGAACCCACACGGCGAACCAAATAGTCTAAAGGAAAAAAAAACACACACACGGAGAAGATAATTACACTCAGAGAAGAAGAATATGTGAATGGCAACGAGGGTGCTGCGGGGGACAGCTAAAGACAGGAGAAATTGGCGTGGGTTGATTAAGGGACTATGAACCAATGGGAGTGAAAGTGTGGAATAATAATAATAATAATAATAATAATAATAATAATAATAATAATAATAATAATAATAATAATAATAATAATAAGAAGAAGAAGAAGAAGAAGAAGAAGAAGAAGAAGAAGAAGAAGAAGAAGAAGAAGAAGAAGAAGAACAACAACAACAACAACAACAACAACAAGACGAAGATGAAGAAGACAAATATGGTCAGGGTCTTTTGAGACAATGTGTATAATGTGGAAGAACAGATAAATCATCATGCTCTGTAGAGAATAGTGCCGCAGGGAGACACCAGAGGATATGGTCGACATTCAGTACTTTCAAGAAAGTTCAGACGAATACATAAGCAGACTCCACTTGGTACCATTAGTACTGGGACTCTTCACTGATTGTTGAATTTACGGACAAATCATGTATGAGAATGCCCCGAGTGCTCTGAAGTCGGTCCTTGACGCAAATTCTCGAGCATTACGACCTGCATTCACTACAAGAAGGCATTGACGTAAATATTGTTAATATGTAATGTAAATCTGTAGCCCAAAACACTACAGGTCTAGTTTCCTTAGCTTAAAATATTATAGCTTTATTTATAAACACGGAACAATGTGTATATGTTGTTTCATCGCAGAAGTTAACCGAGTTTGAAGTCTAACAGACGCTTAGCACATGCGGGGCGAGTCAAGGCTGGATAATGGCGATTTTGAGACAAAGTGGAGTAAGTTCCCATAGCCAACATTTCCTTTGAACTTTCAGACATAAAAACGTGTTTTCTACAGTAAAACTAATTTTCATCACCATCTTCCACTTTTGGCGTCAAGCGTTGTGGGGAAGAATAGTTGACGTTTCAGTGCCCAGAGGATGGCACTGGATATGGTCATTCCGTGTGATTGTACAATGTCTTTGTTGTCGTCAGTTCGTTTTCTTATCGGGCGTCCTCTTGCTCTCGTATCAGACCTTCTTTGATGTAGAGCCAGTGCTGGTAGCTGATGGTGTTGCATTCTAACGAGATGGCCGAACCATTAGATCTTCTGTCGTTCAATGTATGTAGCCAAGAAGTTGATCCTGTTGTCTATCTGATAACATCATTTCTTACTCGGTCTCGGGTAGTTCAGTTGCCAGCTCATTTCGGGCATCTCATCTCGCAGGTGTTGATTTTGCGTAAGAGTGACTTGGATAATGTCCAAGTTTGACATTGGTAGTATTGGAGATTTGAGAGGTATGTATTTAGTGAAGAATATTATTATTAGAAAGTTTGGTTGTGGCCCTTGCTCAAAGTAGAGTGATCAGATTAGTACAGATTTAGTCACGAACATAAAGATCTTTGGGAGTCACGATATGGCAGTGGCTAGCCGGCACGATATGGCAGTGGCTAGCCGGCACGATATGGCAGTGGCTAGCCGGATCTGCGGCGAAGGTTTTTTCGAATGCGTTGGTTTCCCATACAATGGTATGAGTGCCGGTCGTTAAGAAAGCAATGGCAAACTACTGAGCGTAAACTTGCCAATATTTCACGAACAGCCAAACATTTATAGGCTTGACTGTGACCTCCTGTAAAGGGTATGCAACTCACTTGTTAACCCCTTCTTCTTCTTCTTCTTCTTCTTCTTCTTCTTCTTCTTCTTCTTCTTCTTCTTCTTCTTCTTCTTCTTCTTCCTCCTCCTCCTCCTCCTCCTCCTCCTCCTCCTCCTCTGCATTCATCCGGAATGTGTGTTTTTTTTTAACACTTAATTACATTGTGCTTGTTTACAGCAGAGCTGCGATATTTGCACCTTTCGGCCAACACATCCGACGTCTTCAGGCATTTCTTGACCGGTGTAGCGTAGCGTATACTACTAGGATGGAAATGGATCAAAGTAGATACTAAATAAACTTCTACGAATAGAGAATCTAACCACTGCTGAAGAAGCGATCAAATGGCTCGCAATTCTAGAAGAATGATTTTCAAAGTCCCAGAATGGATCACTACTTCTAAACAGTGCCAGGCAGAAAGTTATAACGACTAACTGTACTAATAAACGAAGACAGTATGTCAAGTGATTCCTGCTAACGTGCTTGGATGAATAATGAGCCCCCACTGTCTAATGTATTCTCACACAACAGGAGATAAGAGAGATTTGTAAGTATAGATATAGACTTTTCCCTCGCCACACAATCTGATGAGGCTATAATCTAATTCGATAATGACAGACGCAGTTTGTTAAAATTACAAATATAACATAGCTTGTTTAATTCTAAAAAACACTACGTGAGCCCCACGGGGAACACACTGACACATAAGAGCTACGCAGATCCCTGGTTAGACTAAATTTCTACAAGGTTATATATTCAGCAAGAGGATGTAATCACAGACAGTATCATAGCCAATAGCAGACATAAATTGGTGATTGCTGTGCAGTGGCAAACGGGTGATTAGCCACTCATCTGATTATTCTTGGCCTCCTGGATGGTAAGCTGAAAGTGCTGACTGGAAAATGGTATGGACTCCACTCTCTGCTGCATCAAGTGGGTGGTTCGTAGCTCAATCACCGGTAGTGACTACGGCTACTGTTGATCAGGGTGTAGGCTCCTGCAACTTGATTTTAACTGGCCTATCGGGTGTGGAGACTATCACTGGCTTTTCTATGTTTTAGTGGGTTGGTCGGCTTAACAAGAGCCAGAAAAAGGTCTAAGACACAGATATGTGTTCTATTCTAGCCAGTTGACGTGATAGCTCCTGTAACCTTCAAGCCTCCTGTATTTTAGCTCTCTCTATAGTGGTATGTATATAAATACACTAAACACAGATGATCTTAGCTAATATATGAAAATATAGACAACAATGAAAAATAATACAGAATACATAGAGGGGTTTACTGAGGGCTATCTCCATCTAATAAACAACGATCTGAGAGTTGGGTCAACCTGTCACAACCGGGTTAACCTCCCCGGGTGTTTCGTTGGACGTTTGACTCTCACTGTTGTGGAGTTATCCCCATCCCATCTGGCCCATTTAGAACAGCCAAAGACATTCTGGTCAGCCCTCAACGGAAGGCAGTGGCAGGCCATTGACATTCCTCGCCATCCAAGGAGACTTACATAATTGCAGAGCTGACACATGGTGCCCTCGTACAAGCTTACTCAAGGAATCGTCACGTCCTGCATATGACTGTTTAGCCTCACTTCCGAGGCCATCTACTGTGTCTCAGGCTGTCGGTTTAGAGATAGGCAGACCAAATTTCACCTGCCAACCTAGGCACGCAGAGGTGTTTCCAAGGCACCAGGGCCAGGTTCTATGCTGGCCAAGAACTACTAACACGTCCTAGTCGTGCGTCCTGGGCAACAGGTCCCTTCGGGGTCCTGGCTAACGTGGTAGGATCGCTGATTCTTCCGAAGTCGGAGAGTATCTGCCTGCACGGCGAGGAACCACCAGTCTGCACACCAATAAGCCAGACATGGGACAACGGATACTCACGCAAACCTCAGGTCCGGTATGACATCACACTGATGTTGGACAACAGGATGCCTTCATCCGACATACAGGACTTCACGCTGGAGTTCACAGCCAGCGAACACAAGCAAGCAAGCAAGCAACCTGCCAATCTTCAATACTGAGTTATCAAGGAGGGAACCCACCACACACAGCTCTAAAGTCGAGTCAGCCTAAAACTTCTACCCGGCGGTCAGCGTAATATTTGCCACATTCCACATCGAGTGCCGATCGGTCTATAAATCTGTGGCACTGGCACTATATACCCAATACGCAGCAAAGTCTATAAAGGGGTCCTTTACTTTTGCTTGATTTATTAAATGGTAGAGGTCAGCGTAGCCGAAAGGTAAGAAACCTGGCTCTTAAACTTTCTTGCACTGGTGGCGGGGGTTCTGGGTTCATTAAACAATGACGCCTTCAGAAAGCAATTGGCAAACAAATGAACGTAAAATTGCTTAGAAAATGAACCAAGGCTTGATCGCAGCATCCTACAGAGCACATGCAACATGTTTGTTTGTTTGGAAAGTAAAATCTAGGTATTTTTTGGAAAGTAAAATCTAGGTTTTTGGAAAGTAAAACTACGTATTTTATGTTTGTTTGGCGCACACTCACTTTGAACTCAAGCGTAGTCCATGCACAGTACTTCTAGTAATTAAAAGTTAGTTCCATATCTTTTACAGAACGTCGCAGTGAACACCAGCATTTTTTTTGCTGTTTTTGATCTCTTGGCAAGTATACTTTCAGTAGTTTGCCATTGCTTTCTGAACGACCGGCACCCATACCATTTCGTACAAAATCAACGCAAAACGGTCTGCTGCCAAATCACCCGCAGCTGTGTTTCGAACGCGAGATTTCGAACTGTGTTAGTAACCCCATCACCACGGAGCCGGTACTTCTAGTAGTACTGGACTGAATTGTACATGTGGATTAGCTTTCCCTATTACCAGTGTCCTTCGCCATCAGGCGAATCTACTCCGACTTCTGAGGTACTTTTACTTGACGTCCCCAAGTCAAGGACGAGAAGTCAACATTTTAGTCCAACTATCAGGCGTAGGGGTTGAACCCTCTACCTCGGCTTCAGCACACCGGATGTTTAAGATGTTTTTTATCCATTCGGTTATCCTGACCTCCAAATGTAGGGTTTTAGTTCTGTCCCAACATCGAATGAGTCATTAGATTTCTACAGCCAACCGGAAGCAATGAAGGATACTTCAAGACAGCCAGATACAGGAATGGATCTGGAGCACACACACGTGGAGTATACAATGCAATAAAAAGTTTGCTCACAAAACCCGGACCCTGGGGAAATTGGTGTCACTGCTGGAGTCTGGTTGCCTGTTTGTGTTCGTGGATAGAGCAATTACACGTGGCGACCTGATAAACTTTCTAGATGCACCGGAAGTGTCAAGCCAGGAACTCTGGTTGATCAACATATGTGAAACACTGCGCATGTCTGAAACTCACTTCCACATAGAAATTAAGATTGAATAGCAGGTATGATATACGGACAAATAAATGTTTATTTAGTTGGTTGCATATCCTTTATCAGTAATCCCACCATGTTTTAGCTGTCCGTTATTTCTTGGCAAGTTTACGGTCAGTTTGCCACTGCTTTCTGAGCGACCGGCACTCATAACCTTGTTGAGGAAACCCACGTAAGGCGGTCTGCACCCAAATCGCCCGCAGTTGTGTTTCGACCGCGGTATGCAGAATTAAGAATTTCATTTGTAACTCCTTCGCCACACAGCCGGCAAAAATAAATATATTTAAGGAATTGTGGGGGGGGGGGGGGGGGCAATGGCGTAGAAATTAGAAAATAATGTAGAAGAGAGATCAGCGCGGCAGAATGGATTAGAGCATTCGTTTTCACAGATTCGGGGTTGTGATACTGAGGTAGCTGATTCAACCTCTACACATGTCAGTTGGACTTACATTTTGACTTCTCATCCTTGACTCGGGATGTAAAAAAAAAAAGTACCTCTGAAGTCGGAGTGGGTTCGCCTGATAGCGAGGGACACTAGTACTAGGGAAAGCTAATCCACGTATTCTGTCCAGTACTGCTAGAATTTGCTTGTATATACTATATTTGAGTTCAAAGCGATTGAATGCATTATATATGTATATAAACAAGGCAATAGAAACAAAGGTAGAATTACAGGGCGAGCGTGCTAGTGAAGTTGATAGTGAACTACTACGGTGGTAATGTCATGAGCACTGTCGACGCGGGTTCGACTCCTGGGATCGTCGCTTGCCCAAGTGAGGGAGAGACTGACCACCTAGTTCTCCCTGCCCTCAGGCCTACAAAATGTGATGGTGATATTACGTCACATATTCACAGAAGGACACCGCACCCGGGACAAACTAACTTTTGAATTAAAGGTCTTTTCGGAATGACCTTTGCAGAACGTTGCTACCAACCGCAACCCCATGTTTCTTTTTCATGAAAATTTACGTTCAGTAGTATGCCATTGCTTTCTGAACGAGAAGTCAACGTCGAATTCCGCTTTCGCTGTCTTCTGTTGAGGTGTCCTGAATAAAAACACAAAGCATAACTGACGCTTTGACAATAAGCAGACAAGCTGAACAACATCTGATGGCAGTGGAAATGTGGTTTCTGAGGAAAATTCTATGAATACCATGCGCAGACAGAAAAACCAATGATCATGTCCTACAAGAAACAAATGAACATCGTTCACTGGTTAAAGCAATTAGACGTAGACAGTGCCACTTCCGTGGGCACTTTATGAGAAGAAAATAAATTAGAGAAGTTGGTGACAACTGGCAAGATCGAAGAGAAGAGAACAAAGGGAAGACAGAGAAGTAAATACCTGGATGGCTTGGCCACGTGACATGGTCGAGACAAGAATACAGAGCTGATCCACGACTCTGTTGATCGTGTGTGTGAGATGTTGAAACATGACCGCCCACACTATCGGCATGGCGCATGATGATGATGATGATTGAGAAGTCGACGGATGGTAAAACACACACGGAGATACGGGCGAACGCTTCCAACCAACAATAACAGAAAAATTAAAATATTGTGAAAAAAAAAAAAAGAACAAAACAAAACAAACACGAAATAGTGACAGTATAACACAAAACACCAACAACAAAAACTAAACATTTAAAATACAGCAACAGTTCAGTAGCCTGTCAAAGTTTGAGACTAAACTACAAGTTGGCATGGGTGTGAAACTGCACGAGAATCACAGTGATCCCCTAGGTTGATTGTAGAGAATCAGCACTGACTTCCTGAAGAACTCATGAACCAGATAGGAGTTACTAGTGTGTGCTTGTCTATAGGAAGTCATAGTCATCAACTAATTCTGCAAGTCATACATTAGTGAACAACTGGGATTGATCAGGCCAGACGCCAAACAAGGACCAAGGCATCAACATCTGCTATAACAATGTAGTATTGACAAACATCTGTAGAACAATTATTAACACAGCAGACGGGAAGCTGTGGACAAACTTGGTGCCTAATATCACACGGTTGATATGGTAGCACACATGTTGTATTACAGTGGTTCTCAAACCGGTGGGGAATTCCCCCCCCCCCCCCCCCCGGGGAATTTTAGGGTTTCCGGGGGGGGGGGGGGGGGAATTAAGATTATTTCAAAATCGCATTAATACAAGAACCGATTACTTGATATTGTTTTTCCCTTCATACTTAAGATTCTGTACGTCTCACCCTTCTGAAATTCATTTTATAACGTAAGTAGACCCGTAAATCACGTTTTATGTAGACGTCTAGACTTGTTTTAGTATGTGGTATTAAATTTAAATACCACAATGTAATATACAAGTAAATGGGAATATTCTTCAACAAGTGAATAGGTACAATTATCTCAGAACAGTCATAACATCTGATGGGAGATGCCTTGAAGAGATTAGAACAAGAATCGCCATGGCAAAAGTAGCTTTTAGCAAGATGAAAAACATACTGACCAATAAAAATGATGTCTATTGAAACGAGAAAAAGAGTGTTGAGATGCTACATAGAATCTGTACTTTTATATGGATGTGAAGCTTGGACAATGAGCAGTCAGGCTGAAAAACATCTGATGGCTGTAGAAATGTGGTTTCTGAGGAAAATGCAAAGAATACCATGGACAGCCAGAAAGGCCAATGAACAAGTCCTTCAAGAAACAAATGAAGATCGTAAACTGATTAGAGACATTAGACGTAGACAGTCAAAATTTTTTGGGCATGTTATGAGAAGAAATGATTTGGAGAACTTGGTGACAACTGGCAAGATCGAGAGGAACAGACCAAGGGGAAGACCTAGAAGCAAGTACCTGGATGGCTTGGCCTTGTGGCATGGTCGAGACAGAAACACGGAGCTGATCCACGACTCTGGTGATCGAGTGAGATTGCAGAACATGACCGCCCACGCTTACCGGCATGGCACATGATGGATGGATGGATTAAATTTAGCTTCCATTTTTTACGTATAATGTGTAGGGGCGGGCGGGGGGGGGGGGGGGGGGGTTAGAGTGGAAATACGAAAGGGGGGAGGGAATGACGTTCTGAAGACGTTCTGAAAATATGGTGAAGGGGGGCATAGACCAAAAAAGGTTGAGAACCACTGTTCTAGGCAATTTTACATTCAGTAGCGTGCCACTTTTTTCTGAACGAGAAGTCAAGTCAGACTACCTTTCGGCCACGATGACCCCTGAGATGAAGTGGAAGTCATAGCAAAAATGTACATATGACATGGTGCGCGACTGCGCAAGCGCAGGATGAAGATTTAGGTCGAGTGAAGGGCGAAGAGAGTGGAAGGGACGAACAAACTTCAACAACGACCGTCTGTGTTTTGATTCAAAATAAGTTTCCCTCTTTGTGACATTTGCTGGAAACGTTGCATGGAGTCAAGAGTTTCTTGTTACTTGTACCTGAAGAACTAGCCAGTTCATTCACGCTTTCCCCTTCCCCCCACCTCCGCCCCATGGGCACAGGCAAAAGATGAGCGTCTGGAACTGTCTGTACGATCTTCGTTGTTTCCTTGGGGTCATGACCTGCTTGCAGGGGTCAAACTGGTGCGTTTTGGTGCTAGCGCCATTTTGATTCTGATCTCTTTAAGTCTTTCAGTTTGAGGAGTTGGAAGAGACTGCCTAATAGGGGGAACAACAACAACAATAGCAAGATCACAAGTGTATTACTTTCTTATGGTGCCAAATGGATGATTGGTTGTTTGGTTACCATTGTTCTTCGTCTCATCTCATCTTGTTTCTCTCATACCTCGCGGTGTAGAGGTCAAACATAAACAGTGGGAGAGTGCCCGTTTATGGACTTCTTGTATATCATCATCATCATCATCATCATCATCATCATCATCATCATCATCATCATCTTTATCTTCTTGTTCGTTCCTCTTTCGAGGGAAATACGTCACACCTGCTGCGCACCCCAGAGGTCAGGGTGTCCGACATAGGCACGCGTTTTTGTCCGGTTGGTTTTTCCCTAAAAAGATTCCCCCCGCCCCAGGTAACAGGCTCTGTCTGTTTCAGCTCCTGTAGATCAAAGCAGCTGTCTAATGGGGGGAAAAAGCAACAACAACACTGAAATCACAAATGTATTACTTTCAGTCAGTCAGTCAGGCGCCGTCTCCACAATAAAGGTTGGCTGCAATGGATCTCCACCATCTTCTGTCTCTCGCCCTGACTTACATTCTGTCAGGCTGATGTTCGTCCATCTCTTGATGTTATCTTCCCACTTGTATTACTTTCCTAGGGGCCAAATGTTTGTTTGGTTGTTTGCTTGTCATTTTAATTCTATTTTTTTCCCACCTCCGCAAGTTTCACAGAGCTGCCTAATGGTGTTTGTCCATCAAGAATGATGATGACCATTCAATTCATCTAGTGGGGTTGAAAGTTTGGAGCCGTGAGTTCTAAGATGGCTGATAAGGCCTATTTTGGCTCGAAATGTTTTTGACAATGCGGACAAAGAATGCTTGACGTTCCAGGAGGAAGATCTCCTGCCGTGGTTTTTCTGTCCAGCCTTTTTTTCACATCTCTTGCTGTCCTGGTTGCTTCACAAGTGACTGCACCCTTGCGTAATGATGTACGCCACGAATTTCGGTCTTTGGCAGCAGTCTCCCAAGTGTCGTGGTGAATTCCAAAAGCTTTTAGTAAGATCTTCAGAGTGTCTTTAAAGCGTTTCCTCTGGCTGCCTAATAGGACAACAACAACAACAACAACAACAACAACAACAACAACGAAATCACAAGTACGTTACTGATGTGAATAATGCAGAAGACCAGTTAGACTACCCTGGTGTAGAAAGAATGCGACAGCAAGGGGAGGTAAGAGGATCTGGCAGACAGTCGGCACTCAGATGTAAAGCATGACGGACATACAGTCAGTCAGCAAAGAATGCTTGACGTTCCAGGAGGAAGATCTCCTGCCATGGTTTTTCTGTCCAGCCTTTTTTTTCACATCTCTTGCTGTCCTGGTTGCTTCACAAGTGACTGCACCCTTGCGTAATGATGTACGCCACGAATTTCGGTCTTTGGCAGCAGTCTCCCAAGTGTCGTGGTGAATTCCAAAAGCTTTTAGTAAGATCTTCAGAGTGTCTTTAAAGCGTTTCCTCTGGCTGCCTAATAGGACAACAACAACAACAACAACAACAACAACAACAACAACAACAACAACAACAACAACAACGAAATCACAAGTACGTTACTGATGTGAATAATGCAGAAGACCAGTTAGACTACCCTGGTGTAGAAAGAATGCGACAGCAAGGGGAGGTAAGAGGATCTGGCAGACAGTCGGCACTCAGATGTAAAGCATGACGGACATACAGTCAGTCAGCAACGGGCACCATCAGTATTAGGACTCTGTCTAATGAAGTTGAGGCCTGAGTGCTTACGGAAATGTCTCGTGTGCAGTGATGTCGGTTCTTGATCCTACTTTACTCTTCTCAACTCTGCTCTGCTCTACTTTACTCTACTATAATCCTCTGGGAGACTAAGCCCCAGCTGTCAGGTTCGATGCTAAACTATGCTAAGAGCTGGCATCTATGGGACTGAGGTTTGTGTAGAGGTTTCCTCCCGATCCGGCACCCAGGTCCCCAGGTAACTGTTTGTTTATTGTAATATGATTAATTTGGTGTATTAATAAAGTATTGTGAATATAGAAAATGCACCTTTTGAGGCTGACAATTTTTGAAAGGGAAAAAGGGGGGGGGGGGGGGGAAATTCTTCTTTCGTTCGCTGGAAAGGGGAGAATGACATTCTGACATATGGTGAAAGGGAGCATGGGCCAAAAAAGGTTGAGAACCACTGCTATATACATATTCTACCTAAAGTTCCGGACTCATGTGCGTAAGCTTTCTTTCCTAATAGTTTTTCGAAGTCACCGAGCATTGTTTTTATTTTTATTTAAGCGTAGATGGCATACAGGATCTCCTTTTTTCTCCGCCCTTATCCACGAAGGCTAGGAATCCGACATCCTTACATGAGAGATCAAGGAAAAAGTAATATCATCAGAAACAAATGATTGTGCATAAATTCGCTGCCAGATTCTGGAACTAAAGGCCGGTATTTTGTCAGATTGACGTTAGAAATAGCAGAATTACTAGTCCACATAAATTGTCTAAACGAAATGTGTAAGGAACGTAACATCAAAATTAGCATAAGTAAAACAGAGGTAATGACTATAACCAAGAAGAAACAACAACAAAGATTCATTTAAAAGAACACCACATGAAACAAGTAAAGAGTTTCAAGTACTTAGGATGTATAACAACATCAAATGGCAAATCAGAAGACGAGATCGAAAATAGATACTATAAGGCAAACCAACTCATTGAACAAATGGCGCCAATACTAAAGAAAAGACACGTAACAGTAGATACTTAAAACAAAAGACACTCTACACCACAATCGAGACGAGAACACAGAGCTGATCCACGACGCTGGTGATCGTGTAAGATGGCGAAACATGACCGCCCACGCTTATCGACATGGCACATGATGATGATGATGATGACAACACAATCTTCTTGCCAACTTTACTACCAAAGCCAAACCTGGCCAATGAGAGAAAAAGAGAAAAGAACAATTACAATAACGGAAATTAGATTCATGAGTAGAATACTCAATGTATCAAGAAGAGAGAAAATCAGAAATGTTGAAAACAGGACTAAAGTGGGGGTTATAGAGGACTAAAGTGGGGGTTATAGAGGACTAAAGTGGGGGTTATAGAGGACTAAAGTGGGGGTTATAGAGGACTAAAGTGGGGGTTATAGAGGACTAAAGTGGGGGTTATAGAGGACTAAAGTGGGGGTTATAGGCTATAGCAGCGCTAGATATCATTAGAAAACAGCACATTGGTGAGACGAGTTTTGATATGATGAGATGAGATAAGATGAGATGGCATGACATGAGGCTGGCACACAAACCTCACTGCCGGGTGTCTCCAAGGCTGGGACAAAATAGAGACAAGAAAGTTATATCATAAATAGAGTTGCCCATAAAGTAATAAATAAAGTATACATAATGAGTTATTTAGTACATAATGAGTTAATTATGATAGCCAATTCATCGACAAGATTTCGTTTCACCCCAGTGTTGAAGTGTGCACCTGACGAGACATAGCGAAATATGTCCGGAAATACAGTGCGCACTCGGCTGCTTGTGTTTTCTTTGGTTCAATCAGCCTGTCTCACTCAGCGCACGTCATTTCTTATTTATATATCTTTATCTTGTTCTTCTATTACTTGTACTTCTTATTCCTTCCTTCCTTCCTTCCCTCCCTCATTCCTTCCTTCCCCACTTTCTTTGTTTCCCTCCTCCCTTCCTCTTTTCCCTCCCTCCTTCCTTCCCAATTTCATCGTTTCCTTCCCCTCCTTCCTTCACAATCCAGACCTATCGGGTTCGAAGCCAACCTCAGCCTATCTTGGATCAGATTCCTGTGTGATTTTCACATTGGCGTGAACGTAGGCCGTTCTGGAAATAATAACAAACTACTGAACGTAACCTGGTTTAGAACATCACAAACAGCCAATGCATACCGGGTTGACTGCGACGTCTGGTAAAGGACATGCGGCTAATAGAAAGAGGTACCCCTCTGCTGTGTGTCCACCGTGACGAGGTAGAGGGGCTTGTGCGTCCCAATGACCCCAAGAGCTATGCCGACGGTAGCACAGCTACTGGTAGGGCCACCCATGTCGGACAGGTCAAGGGAGAGGGACCAGACGAAGAGACACACAAACCTGCTGCCTTGTAGGTAGACTGGGGACAGTCAAAGGCTAGGGAAAGCACCCCAAATACATGCTTGTCGAAATCGGATGTACTGAGCCACAGGCTTGACAAAGCAGTGCAACGTGAAACCTGCTGCCTTGTAGGTAGACTGGGGACAGTCAAAGGCTAGGGAAAGCATCCCGAATAAATACTTGTCGAAATCGGATGTACTGAGCCACAGGCTTGACAAAGCAGTGCAACGTAACTTAATTCATGATGCCACAAATCAAAATTAATCGATATGGTGCTAATCCCGTGAAGTCCCATCAGGCGGTGATAGTGCCGGGCCCCCTGCCTCGAGGGGGTCCACCCATGACTACTGGTGGTCACCTTCCCCTGTGCTGTGGAGTCAAGGCACAGAGGAGTAGGTTAAGAGCTATTGACCAAATACCCCGGACACTCAACATACTACAGTGGAATGCCGAAGGAGTTTACAAGAAGAAAGACTCCCTAACACAGCGTCTTCATAAAGATAGAATAGATGTGGCATGCATTCAAGAGACACACCTCAACGCCAATCACAAATTCTCAGTCAGAGGATATCAGGCCACACGTTTCGACCGCGAAGGACACAAAGGAGGAGTTCTAATACTTACACGAAATACAATACCTTGCAGCGAAGTATCTGTGATCTCTGACAACCAAACGGAAATTATAGGTGTTGATATAATGATAAAGGACGTGAAAATAAGAATCTACAATCTGTATAGCCCAGCAGATAAGGACCTTACACTCTCAAACATGAAAATAACTGACACAAACTGCATTATTGTCGGAGACTTTAATAGCCGTTCAGAAAGATGGGGATACCCAGATACTGACAAAAGAGGAGATGAATTGGAGGACTGGGAAATAGACTCAAATCTCCATCTACTCAACAAAGCGGATGACACACCGAGCTTCTACTCCAGAAGATGGCTTACCACTTCTACTCCAGACTTAGCTTTCTGCACAGGAGACATCCTCCACAAAATCGATCGCCATGTGCTGGACCAATTAGCAGGTAGTGACCACAGACCAATCAAGCTTGAAATGAATATGGAGTATGTTCCACAGGAGCAAAAGCCCTTGCCCCGCTGAATTACAAACGAGCAGATTGGGACAGATTTGCCATACTAACAGACAAATATTGTGAAAACATAAATACACGATATGGCAACATAAAGCAAATGGTGGAAAGTCTAAACAGAGCGATAATACAGGCAGCCACTGAGTCCATTCCAAGAGGAGCGAGGAAAAATTACAAACCATACTGGACTGAAGAACTACAAAGTTTGGAGGACAAAGTTGAAGATGCCAGGAAGACAGCAGAGAGAGAACAAACAATTGAAGCAAACATCTCTCTCAAAGCCATCTCAGCAAAATATAAAAGAACAGTAAATCAAACAACAAGAGATTGTTGGAGGAAAAAAACAGAAAACCTGAATTTTGACAGGGATGGAAACAAACTATGGAAACTAGCGAAAGCCATGAACAATGAAGGACCTAGAAACAAACAAATAACAATTAAACAAGGAAATGCCTTGCTTACAGGCAAAAAGGCTGCAAATGCACTAATGGAACACTATGCAAATGCAAACCACATTGATATTACAACCGAACAGAAGAAAGCAATCAAAGACAAACAGATACATCATAGAAATACAGAGACAGCAGCAGAATATATGATGGCAAATCTAACAATGGAAGAAATGGAACAGGCAATGAATACCCTAAAAAAGAAGAAATCACCAGGAAAGGATGGAATCACAAATGAAATGCTAATAGGACTAGGCACCAAGGCAAAGAAGAAACTACTAGCAGTCCTAAATAACAGCTGGAAGAGAGGAATAGTCCCACAGGCATGGAAGGAAGCTATACTAATACCAGTCCCAAAGAAAGGAAAAGACCTGGAAGAACCAAATGGCTATCGACCTATCAGTCTACTGAGCTGTGTAGGAAAATTAATGGAACGCATTATCAATGGCAGGCTAACATGGCATCTGGAAGAAAACAAACTCTTAACACCACACCAAGCAGGATTCAGAAAATACAAATCCACTGAAGATCAAATAACCTATATAGCTCAGGAAATAGAGGATGCCTTCCAAGAGAAAAAGCACACACTAGCAGTCTGGATAGATTTAGAAAAAGCATTTGATAAAGTATGGAAGGAAGGACTGAAAGTAAAACTGCAAAACATGCATGTTTGTGGAAAAATGTATAAATGGATCAGCCACTACCTTGAGAACAGAACTGCCAGGACAAAAGTACAAGGACAAACAAGCAAAATGATGCTGCTGGAGCAAGGTGTCCCCCAAGGAGGAGTTCTTTCACCAACATTATTCCTAGCATATATAAATGACATCACAGAAAATTTTCCAGCCAGAGTACACACATCCTCCTTTGCAGATGACCTAGCCATATGGACATCTGAAGAATATATTAGTACAGCTAACAGCAGAATACAGCAAGCCTTATTAGCGCTAGAGGACTGGTCAAAATCATGGCTAGTGAAGATAAGTGAGGAGAAAACAACATGCACAGTGTTCTCCCTCTCAAATAAAACTCAGCAACCTAAGCTGGTATTGAATGGAAAAATATTGCGCCATGAAGAAAATCCAAACTATCTAGGAGTCACCTTTGATCGTCGCCTGACATGGAAGACACAGGTTGAGAAAAATCGAACAAGAGCAAGGCAGAGAATGGCAATCATGAAAAAGCTTGCTGGTACAACGTGGGGAGCAGATGAGAAAGTTCTCAAGAAGTTATATACTGGACGGGTGAGGCCAGTACTGGAATATGGCATTGCAGCTTGGGCAACAGCAGCTAAGTCAAACTTTAACAAAATAAGTAGAGTCCAAAACCAAGGAATGCGAATCATAACTGGAAGCCTGAAGACAACGCCTATTAATGAACTAGAAAAGATCACTTGTTTACAACCAATGCAGGATAGAAGAGATAGCAGAGCCCAGCAACAAGCAGAAAAATTTAGAAGATTGACAGACCACCCTATGTACAACAGATTTAATGGTTTTGGAAAGGGAAGACTGAAGCGTAGCAACTTTGTAGAAACTGCAAAACGAAGGATTAGGGCAGATTCTATACTTAACATATCAACAGTCAAGCCCATACACAATGCACACAAGTTCCCAGCTTGGAGACAGCAGCAACTGCCTGAGATGATAGAAAACATTCCTGGTATTGAGAAAAAGAACACTCAGCATGAAACCGAAAGAAGAGAAATAACCCTAAACTACATAAAAGAACATTACCCAAGCAGGAATTGGACCCATGCATATACAGATGGATCAGCCAAAAATTCAATAGAGAATGGAGGAGGAGGAATTCTCCTAAATTTAAAAAATGGAGTGAAAAAAACACATTCAATGGCAACTGGAAAATTTTCAAGTAACTTCAAAGCGGAGGTAGAGGCTTTGAAAACTGCAGCAGAAATGCTCCTGATGGAGGAAAATAAAGAGAAGCAAATAGCTATCTTCACAGATGCAAAGTCAGCTGTCTCAATACTCAAGAGCAATAACAGCACAGAACTAACTGACCTAAGAGCAGCACTCCATGGTCTATGCCAGAAATCCAAAAAAGTTGTAATACAGTGGATCCCATCACATTGCAGTATACCTGGAAACGAAGAGGCTGACAGACTGGCAAAAGAGGGCGGACGACTACCACAGCCTGACATAGACATAACCTATAATGAGGCAAAGAGGTTGATAAAAAGCACTTATAGAACCAAATGGGAATCTGAGCATCCAGGCCATCAGAAGGATGATGCATATTACAAACTCGACCGAAGAGAACAAGTAGCAATCTTCAGACTCCGCACAGGACATAACAGGCTGAAATACCACTTGTTCAATAAACTAAAGATAGGAGATACTGATGAATGTAATTGTAGAACTGGAAAAATGACAGCAAAACATTTGCTGCAGGATTGCCCAACGTATGCAGAACAGAGAAAGATATTTTGGCCCACACCTGCTTCATTTGAGGACAAGCTCTATGGAGATATCAACAAGCTCAAGTTGACCGCAGCTTACTTTAACTACATACAGGTTGACATTTAAAGGTGCATGAAGACCCAGAGGCATGAAATGAAATATTGCTTGGATAGCAAATCCATTATGTGGAAAGTCCAAATCGAAAGCTCGCTGTGTGGGCTTCAATAAAAGGTGGAAAAGTGTCCTAGTGGCACGAAATGGAATATTGCTTGATAGCAAATCCATTACGTGGAAAGTCCGAATCAAAAGCCCATTGTGTGGGCTTCATAAAAGGTGGAAAAGTGTCCTAGTGGCATGAAATGGAATATTGCTTGGATAGCAAATCCATTACGTGGAAAGTCCGAATCGAAAGCTCACTGTGTGGATGTCATCTGCAGACTGCATACTTCTGGTTTCCGGAAGAACAGCCTATGGTGAACGGAAGGCCCAATATACGGAAGTGAGGCTAAGCAGCCATGTGCAGGACGTGACGATTCCTTGGGTGAGCCCAGTACCAGAGCGCTATGTATCGGCTCTGCAAGTATGGAAGCCTCCTTGGATGGCGGGGAATGCCCATGGTCTGCCCCTGCCTTCCCTTGAGGGCTGACCAGGATCTTTGGCTGTTCTATATGGACCAGCTGGGATGGGGGATAACACCACAACAGTGAGAGTCAAACGTCCTAAGAAACCCCCGGGAAGGTTAACCCGGTCAACAAATGCCAGCAGAAGTCGGATGTGTCGGCCTAACGGCGCAAGAACGCAGCTCTGCTGTAAACAGGCACAACGCAATCACATCCGAAAAAAAAACTCCGGATGAACGAAGAAGAAGAAGAAAGAGGTAAAGGAAATTATAACGAAGGAATCCACTCATTCATTCATTCAGTAGCATGTCCTTTGCAGAACCTCGCTCCCATAACAACCTTCCGGAAAACCTCTCGATCATAAGCAAGATGTCGCGCGTCCGATACGCCCATCTGGAGATCATCCGCCACATCCTGCACCCAGCTTCTCTTTGGCCTTCCTCTTCCTCTCTTCCCAGGCATATACCCCTCCATTACTGCTCTCTCCAAACTTTCGTGACGTTTCAAGTGACCAACATATTTCAATTTTCTTTGTTTTATCGTCTTTAATAGCCAACCTTCTTCAATATTCAGTTCTTGAAGTATGGATGCATTTGTTCTTTTCTTTACCCAAGATATTCTTAGAACTCATCTATAACATTTATATTTAAAGGCATTTATGCGCTGCTCGGCTTGTTTAGTAAGTGTCCATGTCTCACAGGCGTATGTTGCAATGGGAAAGATGCATGCTCTTAAAAATCTAATTTGTGTAGTTCTATCTGTCCCACTCCATAATTTAGTCAGTAGTTTTAGTTTTCGAAGAGCAATTGATAGCCATCGTTTAATTTCTTTCATTGTGTCATCGTTGTTGGTAATCAATGATCCAAGATATTCAAATGTGTCTACCACCTCCAATTGTTCCTCATTAACATATATTTCTTTTTCCATGGTAGTTTTATCTGTATGCATTATCTTTGTTTTTGCTATGTTAAGATATAAGTTGTGATTTTCACTATTCAATTGGGTTGAGGCTATTAGGTTTTCTATACCATTCTGTGTTGTGGATAGTAATATTATATCATCAGCATACCGAATCTTTGGTATTTCATGACCACCGATATTTTGGGCATCATATAGCTCCCTCTGAGGAGCGGCTGGCTGAGTGGCTAGAACGCCGGACTCTCATTCGGGAGACCCGGGTTCGATCCCTCGGTAAGGTGTGGGATTTTTTTTCTGTCGGGGCAAAAAGAAAATCCTAACCTGCACAGTTCGCGGCGACTGCACTAGCCAGGCGGCCTTAATTCCTCAGGCTCAAAGACCCCTCTGCCATACACCGCAAGGTACTATATTGGCAGTAAATGACAGTTATATAGCTCCCTGTTTATATCATCTCTTACATTTCTCATTATATTTTCGGCGTACAGGTTAAACAAATAGGGGGACAGCACACATCCCTGACGGACTCCTTGCTTGATGTCAAACCAATCTGATGTCTCGTCATCTATTCTAACCGCTGCTTGTTGGTCTAGACTATAGATGGAGCATTCTTATGAGTTGTATTATATGTGATGGAAAGCCCATATTCCTCATGATTTCCTAAAGTTTCTGATGTTGTACACAATCAAATACCTTTGAATAATCCACAAAACATGAGAATAGGTTTACATTAAATTCTCTGCACTTCTCTATTATTAAACGCATGTTGAGAATGTGATCTCTTGTTCCTCTTCCTTGTCTAAATCCAGCTTGAACCACGTTAATTTCTTCTTCCATTTTCTTATGAAGTCGTCCCATTATGATGTTTAGTAGAATTTTACTTGCATGATTGATCAGGGCAACAGTTCTATAGTTGGTGCATAATTTCAGGTTGCCCTTTTTTGGTATTGGAATGAAGATAGTTTTATTCCAATCTTTTGGCCATATACCATATTTTCATATCTTGTTACATAATGCGTGATAGATTTGTATGCTTTCTTCTCCTCCCGCTTTAATTAGTTCAGCTTGTATCTCATCACATCCAGGTGATTTACCATTCTTCAGGTTCTTTATTGCCCATGCAATTTCAACTAATGAGGGTTCAGGTTCTGTCTCTGCTGTCATTGGCTCATGTATCTCATTCATATCCTCACTGTCACTCATATCATACATTCCACTGCAGTACTCCAGCCATCTTTCCAGAATTTATCTAGATTCTGTTAAAGGTATTTCCCATCTTGTCACAGACAACATTCAATTGAGGTTGAATATTTCTTGTTAATAACTTCATTTCTTTGAACATTTCGTTATCTCTTCCAGTATTATGATATTGCTCTATTCTGGTACAGCAATCTTGTAATATTGATTTTTGTCCTTTCTTGTGTTATTTCTTATGTCTCGGGTTAAAGATTTATACTTCATCCTGCTGTTATCGGATTCACCTTCTTTCTGTTTCAGTTCCATTCGTTGTTTTATTAATGCTAGCAAAGGAATTCGTTGTTGTTATTACTATTATTATTAATATTATTATTATTATTATTATTATTATTATTATTATTATTATTATTATTTTAATTGACCCATTATTGACTTTGTTACTAATCGAGTACCGATTGGTCTGTGCAAAACATGTGACTAGCACCCTAAGAGGCCTGATGACGTGTAAACGAGTCCAAGGAAAGAAAATGATAGTTCTCTACAGCCCTTGACAGATCCCATTGCGAACATGCGTGTTGAAGTCAACAGATCTATATTGCGAATAGACGAGGACATGTTGAGCGTCGACACTTGCGAAAAGTAGACAGGTAAAAACTGGAAGGTGGAGAATGACATTTCACGACAGATGTGCACCTGCAGCCGTTGACTGGGATGTCTGGAAGCTTCTGGTGCTGGGTTTTACCTTCATGTTGATGTCATTGCTATGTATGTTCTATTTTATGTTCTTGTTAATGTCTTGATTGTCTATCTGTCTGTCTGTCTACATATCTATACATCTGTCTGTATGTCTATCTGTATATCTGTCATATGTCTATCTGCCTGCCTGTCTTTTCGTCTGTCTGTCTGTCTGTCTGTCTGTCTACATATCTATACATCTGTCTGTATGTCTGTCTGTCTGTCTGTCTGTCTATCTGTCTGTCTGTCTACATATCTACACATCTGTCTGTATGTCTATCTGTATGTCTGTCATATGTCTGTCTGTCTGTCTGTCTGTCTGTCTGTCTGTCTGTCTGTCTGTCTGTCTGTCTGTCTGTCTGCCTGTCTGCCTGCTTGCCTGTCTGTCTATCTGTCTGTTTGTTTACTTATCTATATCGCTGTCTGTCAGTCAGTCTGCCTGCTTGCCTGTCTGTCTGTCCATAACATCAACGGCAAGAAAATACATGAACATGAAGAACAATGAACAGAAAGATAAGATATCATCATCATCATCATCATCATCATCATCATCATCATCGTCATCATCAAGTGCCCTGTCAGCTGGCGTAGGCGTTCATGTCTGCCCACAGATTTCGGCCTTTGGTGTTCTGGATCAACTCTGCTGATGATATTCCTCCATGCCATTGTCTCAATCAGTCCAGCATAATTTCTCTTGGTCTGCCTCTCTTCCCCTTGATCTTTCCAGTTGTCACGGTGTTCTCCAATGCCTCTTTTCTCATCACATGACCAAAGAAAGATGTTTGTCTCTTAATTATTGTTGTAAATAACGTTCATTAGCCTCTTTCAGGCAATCGTTTAGGGACCACGTCTCCGTTGCTTCCTAGTTCTTCCTGATTTGTCTATTTATTTCGAAGATTCATTGCCATACAGCAAAACAGGTTCTGTATTTCTTTTCAGCACTCTCTTTCTTACATTCAATAATAGTGACTTAAGATAAGATAAGATAGGATAAGATAAGATAAGATAATAAGAAATGTAAAGTAACATGGTGATTTTGAGACGATGCAGAAGAAGAAGCAGAGGGAGATAGAGGAGAGGCATATGAGGGCAAAGAAGAAGAAGATGGTAGTCTTGCACATGTAGGTCAGCGTGGCCGAATGGATAAGAACGCGAGTTCTTAAAACATCCGGTGTGCTGATGCCGAGTTAAGGGGTTTAATCTCTACACCGGACAGTTGGACTAAAATGTTGACCTCTTATCCTTGACATAGGGACGTAAAGTTTATAAGCATCTCTGAAGTCGGAGTGGGTTCGCCTGATGGCGAGGGACATTGTTTATCCATCCATCCACCATGTGCCATGCCGATAAGCGTGGGCGGTCATGTTTTGCCATCTCACTCGATCACCAGAGTCGTAGATCAGCTCGTGTTTCTATCTCGACCATGCCACGTGGCCAAGCCATCCAGGTATTTACTTCTCGGTCTTCTCCTTGGTTTCTTCCTTTCGATCTTGCCGGTTGTTACCAAGTTCTCCAAGTCATTTCTTCTCATAACATGCATACAAAATTTTGACTGTCTACGTCTAATGACTCTATTGTTTATAGGGAAAGCTAATCCACACGCAAAATTTAATCCAGCACTACTAAACATTAGTGTATGGACTACGCGTGAGTTCAAAACGAGCGAGCACCTCCTCCCCTCCCTCCTCCCCCCGCAGCCATAAAATAACAACTGTATTCTTGCACATCAATCCTCATTGGTTGTCATCAAAATCAGCTGAGTTGGTAGTTCAGCACATGAAGCACATCAGTCAGCTGTGTCTCGCCGATGTTTACACACACAACACATCACATTATTTATAGCAGTATCTAACAGAAGAAGGGTTTATCTTGGCATAGAGCTGAAGAGCCAGTTGCAGAGGTGATGGTGTATTTGTGTCACAGTGAGTATTTGATATCCTCTTTCTTTCTTTCTTTCTTTCTTTCTTTCTTTCTTTCTTTCTTTCTTTCTTTCTTTTTCTCCTTCTTTTTTCTCCTTCTTTTTTCAATTCTTTCTTTCTTTCTTTCTTTCTTTCTTTCTTTTTTTCTTTCTTTTTCTTCTTCTATTTCTTCTTTTTGATCACGTATATCAAGGCACTCGTAGACGAGTTCAGTGTGGGTTTGTAGTTAATCTGGTATAGCCCAGCGGTTCTTAACCGCTGGGGAATCCCCCCCCCCCCTGGGGGAAGAGGGAGAATTTTAGGGTTTCGGGGGGGGGGGGGGGGGGGGGGGGCGGGGATTAAGATTATTTCAAGATCGCATTAATACAAGAACCAGTTACTTGATATTGTTTTTCCCTCTAAATTTTACGGTTCTGTACTTCTCGCCCTAATGAAATTCGTTTTATAACGTAAGTAGACAAGCAATTCACGTTTTATGTAGATGTCTAGACTTATTCTAGTATGTGTTATTAAATTTAGCTTCATTTTTATGTATACTGTGTAATGGTATGGAGGATTTTTAGGGAGGAAATTCGAACGGGGGGGGGGGGGGGGGGGGCTGGTGACGTTCTGAACATATGGTAAAGGTGGGGAGCATGGGCCAAAAAAGGTTGAGAACCACTGCCATAGCCAGTCTCACACCCTCTGACGACTTAAACAGGAGGTACAGGGGATATAAGTTTGCAGGTAAGGCTACTGTGGAGGGCGGACTAGTTATTGACCAGAGTGATATTCTGACTACGAGAGGTAAGTCGTTAACGAGAACCAAGCGATGACTGTGAATCTACAAGCATGGTCAGGCTGCGAGAAAAGCAAATTAAAAGAGGTGTGGCCAAACAAGAACACTACGCAGGAAGCCAAAGAAGATTAATAAACCAACCCAGAACTGGTGTCATTAGCCGCTACATCGGCTGGATTTGCTGAGGAGGGGATCCGAGCACTTATGGACTGAATGGTTCGATGTGCAATGCGGATGATCTGTCGACTGACTAACTAACTAACTAACTAACTAACTAACTAACTAACTAACTAACTGTCACCGCCTCACCTTTATCAGTATTAATTAAAGGGCTGCAACTCCAGCCCAAGGGATAGAAGTGAGTCACTCGAGGCCCCAGTAATCTGGAGCCTTCTCGAAGGACTGGTCATTGAGTCCATGGTTCCGTGGACACTGACGTGGCCCGCCTATTGCGGGGTCCACGGGGAACTCGGACAGAGTTACCACCAGTGTCGGATTGGGACACGTGGAGACCGGCAGAGGACAGACGGACTTCAGAGAGGCAACAGGGCCTGCCTTAGAGGGACTCAATAGATATCAATATATATATATATATATATATATATATATATATATATATATATATATATATATATATACATAGGCTAGATAGTTTGCTAGACTGTTGTATGATACCTATGTGTTTGATGTTAACTATCTGTGATATGTAATATAGCGCGGGTTTGTTAACCCACCGCGCCAACGCACTGTATATTGAAATACAATAAATGTTCGATACCATCTTGAACGAAGTTATTGTTGCCTGTGTGAACCCGAGCTCAGTTACCTAGATAAGAGCAAGATGATGACACTAACTAACTAACTAACTAATAGCTACCTAACTAACTAACTATCTGACTAACTAACTAACTAACTAACTAACTAACTAAATAACTACCTGACTAACAAACAAACTAACTAATAGCTAACTAACTAACTAACTAATTAACTAACTAACTAACTAACTAACCAACTAACTAGCTAGCTAGCTAGCTAACTAACTAACTAACTAACTAACTAGCTAACCAACTAACTAACTAACTAACTAACTAACCAACTAACTAACCAACTAACTAATAGCTAACTAACTAACTAACTAACTAGCTAGCTAGCTAACTAACTAACTACCTAACTAACTAACTAACTAATAGCTACCTAACTAACTAACTATCTGACTAACTAACTAACTAACTAGCTAACTAACTAAGTAACTACCTGACTAACAAACAAACTAATAGCTAACTAACTAACTAACTAACTAACAATGGATACAGGAAGTAGAGGGAGTACAGGAGATATAAAGAGTACGGGAGGTACAGAGAGTACAACAGGTACAGAGAGTACAGGAGGCACAGAGAATGCAGGAGGTGTAGGAGGTACATGAGTTGTGGTAGCGTACAATCTTTACTCTCGCCGGACAGCCCAGTGGTCAAATGGGTTCGATCCGCATCACAGGAGGATTCGAATTTATAAAAATGTCCTGAGCTCCCAGGTCGAGCCAGACTAAAATGAGTATCAGGAAACGTCTCTGGGAAGTTAGGCAGCCGAGGTAATACTGCCCTGATTACTCCACCGAGCGCCGATGGTCTATACACGTATAGACCTGGCACCGTGTGCCTAAACCATTACCCTATATACTATATGGACATCAATCACCTTTGGATTAATTATCCTGTGAGGGTAAAACCGGGGGCAGCTGCTTTTGGCTGACTCAATTCACATGACTATTATTCTGAGCCGGTGATGGACCCTAACTATAACTTCTCCTTGAGGTTGAACGGGGCAGGGGTACTGATAGAATCGAAATCGAAGCACGTGCACGATGCGTGATTAAGGCGTTTACAAGGGGCCCTGTACTTGTACTTGAGGTTACAGTGTTACTAAGCTTTACCTCCCCTTAAGGATGCGTGAAGGATTTAAAATATAATGCTACAGTGTATCTCAAATTAAAGTAGTGGCATGACGTGCGACGTGGAGGTCAGCAATGCCGAATGAATAAGAACACTCACTATTAATTTTCCGAGATGCCGAGGTAGCGAGTTCATCTCCTAAACCGGTGAGTTGGACTAAAATGTTGACATATCGTCCTCGACTTGGAGGACGTAAATCAAAATTACTTCAGAAGTTGGATTAGGTTCACCTGATGGCGAGAGACTCTAGAAATAGGGAAAACCAATCCACACGCACAAAGCATATGCACTAGTATGAACTACGCTAGAGTTCAAAGCGAAGGATGGGCGGCCGAGTGGTCTCGAGGTATGGTGTCCGCCTGGATTGCTGGAGGTCCCGGGATTTTGTTTTTCGTTTTCGCTTCTTCTTCTTCTTCTTCTTCTTCTTCTTCTTCTTCTTCTTCTTCTTCTTCTTCTTCTTCTTCTTCTTCTTCTTCTTCTTCTTCTTCTTCTTCTTCTGTGTTCATCAGGAATGTTTTTTTTTCCCCAGATGTAATTACGGTGTGTCTAAGTTAGGCACCCTTGGGCAGAGACCCTCAGGCCAACACATCCGACGTTAGTATGCATTTTTTCACAAGGTTAACATTCCTGGTGGACTCTCACTTTTGTGGTGCCGTCCACAGCCCAGCTGGTCAAGTTAGAACGGCCGAAGTCTTCACGGCTAGCCCTCGAGAGAAGGCAAGAGCAGCCCATGACATTTTCTGCCATCCAGGGAGGCTTCCATTATTGCAGAGCCGACACATATCGCTCTGGTGCTGGGCCCACCCTAGGAATCGCCATGTCCTGCACATGGCTGCTTTAATTCCTCACTTCCATGTATTGGGCATTTCGTTCGCCGCAGGCCGCCCCCCCCCCCCCCCCCCGCACAAACCAGGAACGGTCAGTCTGCAGCCGACTTTCACTCAGCGAGCGTTTGGTTACGGACGTGTACGGACGCAATGCCCGGAAAACTAGATTGTCAGACCGGAAAACTAGATAGTCTGAGTTGTTCCGGCCAGAAAACAAAGTAGTTAGAGCTGTTCCGGGCACGAAGGACATTTCACTCGGACGTTTGTTGCGTTGTGCCAGTTTTTGTTTGCCACCCTTAGGCCTGCACATCTGACTTCGGCGGGCGTTTTTTTTTTTTTGGTTTTACATCAGGTTAACCGTCCTGGAGGTTTCGATGGACATTATGTTGTGGTGTCATCCACATCTTTGCTGGTCAAGTTAGAAGGGCCAAGGACTTTACGGTCAGTCCTCAATGGAAGGCAGGGACAGTCCATGGGCATTCTCCGCTGTCCAGGGAGGCTTCCATAACTGCAGAGCCGGCACTTAGTGCTCTGAGACTGGGCTCACCCAAGGAATCAGCCACGTCCTGCTCATGGCTGCTTTAACTCCTCACTTCCATGTATTAGGCATTTCGTTCGCCATTGGCCGCTCCCCGAACATACCAGAAACGGTTAGTCTGCAGACGACATCTACTCTGCAAGCTTTCGCTTCGGACTTTCATTACGTTATGGATTCGCTAGCCATGCGTTTCATTTCGTGTTTATGAAACGTGTTTCTACTGTAGTCTGCAGGCGACATTCACTCTGTAGTTTTTCACTTTGGACTTCCACGTAATGGATTCGCTAGCCAAGTGTTCCATTTCCTGTTTATAATACGGTTTTCCACCTTTGTCTTCGCTCACTCAATGAGCTCTCGTACAGACATGCATCGTAACAACTACATGCGATTGGGACGCTTTTCCACCTTTAGTAACGCTCTCGGGGTAGGCTACATGTGACTTCGGGCTCAGCACCTTACCTCCATGCAGCAGAGAGCGAATAACCGCGAGGCTCTCTCATCCGGGGATCCATCTTATTCCTCGGATGAGAGCCTTCGAACAGGTATCTGGACCATCTCACCACCATTTTGCAATGGATGAGTATCGGTCTGGCTTTCACATCCGGGGGATATTGACTTAGAGGCCTTCATTCATATCCCTCAGAACGGAGCCTTAGAGTATGTATCCGGACCAAGAGTTAGTGGCATCGTGCACCTGATTATGTCTTTTAATGCTTATCCTCAGTTTACCTGCAGTGTAGTAGGTTGTGCCACTCTTGGTCTGGTCCTTATCCCAAGGACCTGTCGTCGGCAGAGCTTTTCGGGGTAATTGGGACACGCAAGCCCCTCTGCCACGACAAGGTGGAGACACTTCAGAGTGGGGTCCCGGTTTCAAGCCCCGGTGAGGGCCGGGATTTTTTCACGTGGATTTCTAGTAACACAATGTCCCCTGGCCCCTGGGTAATGAGATCGGACCCCTGTGTGTATTGTTGCGCACGTAAACAATCCCTCGGCAATTGGAAATCGAAAAAGA
>JACEFZ010017677.1:175000-204214 GCA_014155875.1 Cepaea nemoralis
ATATACCCCTCCATTATTGTTCTCTCCAAACTTTCGTGACGTTTCAAGTGACCAAAATATTTCAATTTTCTTTGTTTTATCGTCTTTAATAGCCAACCTTCTTCAATATTCAGCTCTTGAAGTATGGATGCATTTGTTCTTTTCTTTACCCAAGATATTCTTAGAACTCGTCTATAACATTTATATTCAAAGGCATTTATGCGCTGTTCAGCTTGTTTAGTAAGTGTCCAGGTCTCACAGGCGTATGTTGCAATGGGAAAGATGCATGCTCTTAAAAATCTAATTTTTGTAGTTCTATCTGTCCCACTCCATAATTTATTCAGTTGTTTTAATCTTTGAAGAGCAATTGATAGTCGTCGTTTAATTTCTTTCATTTTGTCACCGTTGTTGGTAATCAATGACCCAAGATATTCAAATTGTCCACCACCTCCAATTGTTCCTCATTAACATATATTTCTTTCTCCATAGTAGTTTTATCTGTATGCATTATCTTTGTTTTTGCTATGTTAAGATATAAGTTGTGATTTTCACTATTCAATTGGGTTGAGGCTATTAGGTTTTCTATACCATTCTGTGTTGTGGATAGCAATACTGTATCATCAGCATACCGAATCTCTGGTATGTCATGACCACCGATATTTAGGGCATCATATAGCTCCCTGTTTATATCATCTCTTACATTTCTCATTATATTTTCGGCGTACAGGTTAAACAAATAGGGGGACAGCACACATCCCTGACGGACTCCTTGCTTGATGTCAAACCAATCTGATGTCTCGCCATCTATTCTAACCGCTGCTTGTTGGTCTAGATAGAGCATTCTTATGAGTTGTATTACATGTGATGGAAAGCCCATATTCCTCATGATTTCCAAAGTTTCTGATGTTGTACACAGTCAAATGCCTTTGAATAATCCACAAAACATGAGAATAGGTTTACATTAAATTCTCTGCACTTCTCTATTATTAAACGCATGTTGAGAATGTGATCTCTTGTTCCTCTTCCTTGTCTAAATCCAGCTTGAACCACGTTAATTTCTTCTTCCATTTTCTTACGAAGTCTTCCCATTATGATTTTTAGTAGAATTTTACTTGCATGACTGATCAGGGCAACAGTTCTATAGTTGGTGCATAATTTCAGGTTGCCCTTTTTTGGTATTGGAATGAAGATAGTTCTCTTCCAATCTTTTGGCCATATACCATATTTCCATATCTTTTTACATAATGCGTGATAGATTTGTATGCTTTCTTCTCCTCCCGCTTTAATTAGTTCAGCTGGTATCTCATCACATCCAGGTGATTTACCATTCTTCAGGTTCTTTATTGCCCATGCAATTTCATCTAATGAGGGTTCAGGTTCTGTCTCTGCTGTCATTGGCTCATGTATCTCATTCATATCCTCACTGTCACTCATATCATACATTCCACTGCAGTACTCCTGCCATCTTTCTAGAATTTGTCTAGATTCTGTTAAGGTATTTCCCATCTTGTCACAGATAACATTCAATTGAGGTTGAACATTTCTTGTCAATAACTTCATTTCTTTGAACATTTCGTAATCTCTTCCAGTCTTATGATATTGCTCTATTCTGGTACAGCAATCTTGTAATATTGATTTTTGTCCTTTCTTGTGTTATTTCTTATGTCTCGGGTTAAAGATTTATACTTCATCCTGCTGTTATCGGATTCACCTTCTTTCTGTTTCAGTTCCATTCGTTGTTTTATTAATGCTAGCAAAGGAATTCGTTGTTGTTATTACTATTATTATTAATATTATTATTATTATTATTATTATTATTATTATTATTATTATTTTAATTGACCCGTTATTGACTTTGTTACTAATCGAGTACCGATTGGTCTGTGCAAAACATGTGACTAGCACCCTAAGAGGCCTGATGACGTGTAAACGAGTCCAAGGGAAAGAAAATGATAGTTCTCTACAGCCCTTGACAGATCCCATTGCGAACATGCGTGTTGAAGTCAACAGATCTATATTGCGAATAGACGAGGACATGTTGAGCGTCGACACTTGCGAAAAGTAGACAGGTAAAAACTGGAAGGTGGAGAATGACATTTCACGACAGATGTGCACCTGCAGCCGTTGACTGGGATGTCTGGAAGCTTCTGGTCCTGGGTTTTACCTTCATGTTGATGTCATTGCTATGTATGTTCTATTTATGTTCTGTTAATGTCTTGATTGTCTATCTGTCTGTCTGTCTACATATCTATACATCTGTCTGTATGTCTATCTGTATGTCTGTCATATGTCTATCTGCCTGCCTGTCTTTTCGTCTGTCTGTCTGTCTGTCTGTCTGTCTGGTCTGCCTGCCTGCTTGCTTGCCTGTCTGTCTATCTGTTTGTTTGTTTACTTATCTATATCGCTCTGTCTGTCATTCAGTCTGCCTGCTTGCCTGTCTGTCTGTCCATAACATCAACGGCAAGAAAATACATGAACATGAAGAACAATGAACAGAAAGATAAGATATCATCATCATCATCATCATCATCATCATCATCATCATCATCATCATCATCATCATCATCATCATCAGCATCATCATCATCGTCATCATCAAGTGCCCTGTCAGCTGGCGTAGGCGTTCATGTCTGCCCACAGATTTCGGCCTTTGGTGTTCTGGATCAACTCTGCTGATGATATTCCTCCATGCCATTGTCTCAATCAGTCCAGCATAATTTCTCTTGGTCTGTCTCTCTTCCCCTTGATCTTTCCAGTTGTCACGGTGTTCTCCAATGCCTCTTTTCTCATCACATGACCAAAGAAAGATGTTTGTCTCTTAATTATTGTTGTAAATAACGTTCATTAGCCTCTTTCAGGCAATCGTTTAGGGACCACGTCTCCGTTGCTTCCTAGTTCTTCCTGATTTGTCTATTTATTTCGAAGATTCATTGCCATACAGCAAAACAGGTTCTGTATTTCTTTTCAGCACTCTCTTTCTTCCATTCAATAATAGTGACTTAAGATAAGATAAGATAGGATAAGATAAGATAAGATAATAAGAAATGTAAAGTAACATGGTGATTTTGAGACGATGCAGAAGAAGAAGCAGAGGGAGATAGAGGAGAGGCATATGAGGGCAAAGAAGAAGAAGATGGTAGTCTTGCACATGTAGGTCAGCGTGGCCGAATGGATAAGAACGCGAGTTCTTAAAACATCCGGTGTGCTGATGCCGAGTTAAGGGGTTTAATCTCTACACCGGACAGTTGGACTAAAATGTTGACCTCTTATCCTTGACATAGGGACGTAAAGTTTATAAGCATCTCTGAAGTCGGAGTGGGTTCGCCTGATGGCGAGGGACATTGTTTATCATCCATCCACCATGTGCCATGCCGATAAGCGTGGGCGGTCATGTTTTGCCATCTCACTCGATCACCAGAGTTCGTAGATCAGCTCGTGTTTCTATCTCGACCATGCCACGTGGCCAAGCCATCCAGGTATTTACTTCTCGGTCTTCTCCTTGGTTTCTTCCTTTCGATCTTGCCGGTTGTTACCAAGTTCTCCAAGTCATTTCTTCTCATAACATGCATACAAAATTTTGACTGTCTACGTCTAATGACTCTATTGTTTATAGGGAAAGCTAATCCACACGCAAAATTTAATCCAGCACTACTAACATTAGTGTATGGACTACGCGTGAGTTCAAAACGAGCGAGCACCTCCTCCCCTCCCTCCTCCCCCCGCAGCCATAAAATAACAACTGTATTCTTGCACATTAATCCTCATTGGTTGTCATCAAAATCAGCTGAGTTGGTAG
Organism: Cepaea nemoralis; assembly: GCA_014155875.1. Classification (NCBI taxonomy): domain Eukaryota; kingdom Metazoa; phylum Mollusca; class Gastropoda; order Stylommatophora; family Helicidae; genus Cepaea; species Cepaea nemoralis. Next base: position 178,776 of record JACEFZ010017677.1, read on the forward strand.
TTCAGCACATGAAGCACATCAGTCAGCTGTGTCTCGCCGATGTTTACACACACAACACATCACATTATTTATAGCAGTATCTAACAGAAGACTGGGTTTATCTTGGCATAGAGCTGAAGAGCCAGTTGCAGAGGTGATGGTGTATTTGTGTCACAGTGAGTATTTGATATCCTCTTTCTTTCTTTCTTTCTTTCTTTCTTTCTTTCTTTCTTTCTTTCTTTCTTTCTTTCTTTCTTTTTTCTTCTTCTATTTCTTCTTTTTGATCACGTATATCAAGACACTCGTAGACGAGTTCAGTGTGGGTTTGTAGTTAATCTGGTATAGCCCAGCGGTTCTTAACCGCCTGGGGTAATCCTCCCCCCCCCCCTGGGGGGGATAGAGGGAGAATTTCTAGGGTTTCGGGGGGCCGGCGGGGTGGGGCGTGGGATTAAGATTATTTCAAGATCGCATTCATACAAGAACCAGTTACTTGATATTGTTTTTCCCCTCTAAATTTTACGGTTCTATACTTCTCGCCCTAATGAAATCGTTTTTATAACGTAAGTAGACAAGCAATTCGCGTTTTATGTAGATGTCTAGACTTATCTAGTATGTGTTATTAAATTTAGCTTCATTTTTATGTATACGTGTAATGGTTTGGGAGGATTTTTTAGGGAGGAAATTCGCAACGGGGGGGTGGGGGGGGGGGGGGAGGGGAGGGTGACGTTCTGAACATATGGTAAATGTGGGGGCATGGGCCAAAAAAAGTTGAGAACCCACTGTCATAGCCAGTCTCACACCCTCTGACGACTCTTAAACAGGAGGTACAGGGGATATAAGCTTGCAGGTAAGGCCTACTGTGGAGGGCGGACTAGTTATTGACCAGAGTGATATTCTGACTACGAGAGGTAAGTCGTTAACGAGAACCAAGCGATGACTGTGAATCTACAAGCATGGTCAGGCTGCGAGAAAAGCAAATTAAAAGAGGTGTGGCCAAACAAGAACACTACGCAGGAAGCCAAAGAAGATTAATAAACCAACCCAGAACTGTGTCATTAGCCGCTACATCGGCTGGATTTGCTGAGGAGGGATCCGAGCACTTATGGACTGAATGGTTCGATGTGCAATGCGGATGATCTGTCGACTGACTAACTAACTAACTAACTAACTAACTAACTAACTAGCTAACTAACTAACTAACTAACTAACTAGCTAACCAACTAACTAACTAACTAACCAACTAACTAATGGCTAACTAACTAACTAACTAGCTAGCTAGCTAGCTAACTAACTAACTACCTAACTAACTAACTAACTAATAGCTACCTAACTAACTAACTATCTGACTAACTAACTAACTAACTAACTAACTAAATAACTACCTGACTAACAAACAAACTAACTAATAGCTAACTAACTAACTAACTAACTAACAATGGATACAGGAAGTAGAGGGAGTACAGGAGGTATAAAGAGTACGGGAGGTACAGAGAGTACAACAGGTACAGAGAGTACAGGAGGCACAGAGAATACAGGAGGTGTAAGAGGTACATGAGTTGTGGTAGCGTACAATCTTTACTCTCGCCGGACAGCCCAGTGGTCAAATGGGTTCGATCCGCATCACAGGAGGATTCGAATTTATAAAAATGACCTGAGCTCCCAGGTCGAGCCAGACTAAAATGAGTATCAGGAAACGTCTGGGGAAGTTAAGGCAGCCGAGGTAATACTGCCCTGATTACTCACCGAGCGCCGATGGTCTATACAAGTATAGACCTGGCACCGTGTGCCTAAACCATTACCCTATATACTATATGGACATCAATCACCTTTGGATTAATTATCCTGTGAGGGTAAAACCGGGGGCAGCTGCTTTTGGCTGACTCAATCACATGACTATTATTCTGAGCCGGTGATGGACCCTAACTATAACTTCTCCTTGAGGTTGAACGGGGCAGGGGTAATGATAGAATCGAAATCGAAGCACGTGCACGATGCGTGATTAAGGCGTTTACAAGGGCCCTGTACTTGTACTTGAGGTTACAGTGTTACTAAGCTTTACCTCCCCTTAAGGATGCGTGAAGGATATAAAATATAATGCTACAGTGTATCTCAAATTAAAGTAGTGGCATGACGTGCGACGTAGAGGTCAGCAATGCCGAATGAATAAGAACACTCACTATTAATTTTCCGAGATGCCGAGGTAGCGAGTTCATCTCCTAAACCGGTGAGATGGACTAAAATGTTGACATATCGTCATCGACGTGGAGGACGTAAATCAAAATTACTTCAGAAGTTGGATTAGGTTCGCCTGATGGCGAGAGACTCTAGAAATAGGGAAAACCAATCCACACGCACAAAGCATATGCACTAGTATGACTACGCTAGAGTTCAAAGCGAAGGATGGTGCGGGCCGAGTGGTCTCGAGGTATGGTGTCCGCCTGGATTGCTGGAGGTCCCCGGGTTTTTGTTTTCGTTTTCGCTTCTTCTTCTTCTTCTTCTTCTTCTTCTTCTTCTTCTCTTCTTCTTCTTCTTCTTCTTCTTCTTCTTCTTCTTCTTCTTCTTCTTCTTCTTCTTCTTCTTCTTCTTCTTCTGTGTTCATCCGAAATGTTTTTTGTTTTTTTTCCCCAGATGTAATTACGGTGTGTCTAAGTTAGGCACCCTTGGGCCGAGACCCTTAGGCCAACACATCCGACTTTAGCGTGCGTTTTTTCACTAGGTTAACATTCCTGGTGGGCTCTCACTGTTGTGGTGTCGTCCACAGCCCAGCTGGTCAAGTTAGAACGGTCGAAGACTTCACGGTCAGCCCTCGAGAGAAGGCAAGAGCAGTCCATGACATTTTCTGCCATCCAGGGAGGCTTCCATAATTGCAGAGCCGACACATATCGATCTGGTGTTGGGGCCACCCTAGGAATCGCCATGTCCTGCACATGGCTGCTTTAATTCCCCTTCTATGTATTGGGCATTTCGTTCGCCCCAGGCCGCTCCCTGCACAAACCAGGAACGGTCAGTCTGCAGACGACTTCCACTCAGCGAGCTTTTGGTTCGGACGTGTACGGACGCTGTGCCCGGAAAATTAGATCGGTCAGACCGGAAAACTAGATAGTCAGAGCTGTCCGTGCCAGAAAACAAAGTATTTAGAGCTGTTCCGGCACGAAGGACATTTCACTCGGACATTTTTTTTGCGTTGTGCCAGTTTTTGTTTGCCACCCTTAGGCCTGCACATCCGACTTCGACGGGCGTTTGTTTTTAAAAATCAGGTTAACCGTCCTGGAGGTTTCGATGGACATTATGTTGTGGTGTCATCCACATCTCTGCTGGTCAAGTTAGAAGGGCCAAGAACTTTACGGTCAGTCCTCAATGGAAAGCAGGGACAGTCCATGGGCGTTCCCCGCTATCCAGGGAGGCTTCCATAATTGCAGAGCCTGCACATAGTGCTCTGAGACTGGGCTCACCCAAGGAATCGCCACGTCCTGCTCACACGTCCTGCTCATTGCTGCTTTAATTCCTCACTTCCATGTATTAGGCATTTCGTTCGCCCTTGGCTGCTCCCCGAACATACCAGAAACGGTTAGTTTGCAGACGACATCCACTCTGCAAGCTTTCGCTTCGGACTTTCACGTAATGGACTCGCTAGCCATGCGTTCCATTTCGTGTTTATGAAACGTGTTTCTACTGTAGTCTGCAGGCGACATTCACTCTGTAGTTTTTCACTTTGGACTTCCACGTAATGGATTCGCTAGCCAAACTTTCTATTTCCTGTTTATGATACGTTTTTCCACCTTTGTCTTCGCTCACTCAATGAGCTCTCGTACAGACATGCATCGTAACAACTACATGCGACTGGGACGCTTTTCCACCTTTAGTAACGCTCTTGAGGTAGGCTACATGTGCTGCGGGCTCAGCACCTTACCTCCATGCAGCAGAGAGCGAGTAACGGCCAGGCTCCCTCATCCGGGGATCCCTCTTATTCCTCGGATGAGAGCCTTCGAAAGGTATCTGGACTAAGCATGTAGCAAGCTTGGCATCTCACCACCATTTTGCAATGGATGAGTATCGGTCTGGCTCTCACATCCGGGTGATATTGACTTAGAGGCTTTCATTCATATCCCTCAGCGCGGAGCCTTATAGTATGTATCCGGACCAAGAGTTAGTGGCATCGTGCTCCTGATTAGGTATTTTACTGCCTATCCTCAGTTTACCTGCAGTGTAGTAGGTTGTGTCACTCTTGGTCTGGTCCTGATCCCAAGGCCTGTCGTCGGCAGAGCTTTTCGGGGTAATTGGGACACGCAAGCCCCTCTGCCACGACAAGGTGGAGACACTTCAGAGTGGGGTCCCGGTTTCAAGCCCCGGTGAGGGCCGGGATTTTTTCACGTGGATTTCTAGTAACACAATGTCCCCTGGCCTCTGGGTAATGAGATCGGACCCCTGTGTGTATTGTTGCGCACGTAAACAATCCCTCGGCAATTGGAAATCGAAAAAGAGTAGCCTAACGGCGCTGCCCGGGCAAAATTTCGAGTTAAAAATCTACCCAAAGTATTTCAGGATCCTAGCCGGTGCTACAGAGTTCGTGCACTGAGCTGAGATTCTCCGGACTCAGGCTTGAGTTAGGAGTAGAACGGAGCACTTATGGGTTACACCCGTGCGCCGTGATGATGATCTGTCGACTAAACTGAACTCAAAGAGAAAGAACGCAAACAACAAAAACATACGTTATGTCGGGCTGCATTTACGATCACGTAGCTCCACAACGATCTACTTCTAGAAGAATCCTCACCCCTCACACACACACACACACACACACACACGCACACAGACAGACAGACAGACAGACAGACAGACAGACCGACCGACCGACGACCGAGCCGACCGACCAGACCGCCGACCGGACCGACCGACCGAACCGACCGACCGACCGACCTGCCGACCGACCGACCGACCGACCGACCGACCGCCGACCGACGACCGACCGACCGACCCTACCGACCGAGACCGCACCGGACACCGATCCGACCGAACGTACCGACCTCCCCGACGACCGAACGACCGATAAGTTCTCCGAGCCGATTCCCGACCGACCGACCGAACCGACCGACCGACCGAGCCGATCGTCGGATCCACGATTTCAGACCGGACGACCCCTCCCGATCCGACCGACCGATTCTCCGATCCGACACCGACAGAACGAATTCGATATCGACCCGACCGATTCCGAACCCGATTCCGACCCGATCCGGATTTTTTCATGACCGACCCGAACCGACCGGACTCGCCTCCGACGCAACGACGACCGACCGACCCCGACCGATCCGACATTCCGACCGACTTCCGATCCGACCGACCGATTTTGACCGCCGACCTATTTTCGGACCGACCGACCGACTCCGACTCGACCGAACCGACCGACCGATCCGATCCGATCCGATTGCCCGATCCGATCCGGATCCGAGTCCGACCGACACGAACAGCCCGACGACCGACCGGACCGATCGACCGACCCGGACCGACCGACCGAAATTCCGATCTCCGATCCGATTCGAATACCGATCCGAGACCCGATTTCCGATCCGATCTCCCACCCCCCGGACCGATCTCGATCATCGACCGATCCTTCCGACCGAACCGAACGACCCGACCGGACTCCGACGACCGGACGATCCGACGAAAACGATTCCGACCCGGACCCGACCCGACCGGACCGGACCGACCGACCGATACGAGCGAAACTTTTCCGATCACGACGAACCGAATCCGACGATCGACACGACGACCACGATTTCTAGCACGACCGAACTCGACACACGACCCCGATCCGAACCGACCGAACGAAACCGACCGACAGACCCGACCGATACGATTCCCGACTCGACCGACCCCGACCGACCGACCGACCGACCCCGACCGGATCTCCGACACCGAGCCCGGATCCGGACCGACGAATCCCGATCCGAACGATACCGCCCCGGACCCCCGATTCCGAGCCGACCGACCGACCGACGATCCGACTCCCGACACTGACCCCGACGAACCGAGTCGGAGAACCCGGACAGCCGACGACCCGAGTAGAATCCGATGCAGAACTCGGACCGACCGACTCTCGACCTCCGACTCCCGAACCGATCCGACCGACCGACCGGACCGACCGAAACCGATTCAATCCGACAACCCGACGGATCCCGACCGACGACCGACGACACCGGATGACCGATTCCCCGACAACGGTCCGATACGACCGACCGACAGGAACCCGATCACTTCCCAGAAACGACCGACGACTTACCACCGATCTCCCAATCCGACTGCATTGGATTTTTTTTTCTGGCCGACCGACGATCCGACCGATTCCGACAGAACGATCCGAGAGTTTATTCATGCTCAGTCTCGTAGACTTAGATGGATAGGACATCTTAGGAGGATGGATGAGGTAGAATACCAAAGGATATCTTTTTGGTGAATTACCGATGGGTAAAGAGATCTCAGGGTCGGCCTCTACTACGATACCAAGATGTGTGTAAGCGGGACATGATTGATACAGGCATTGATAATGCACATTGGGAGCAAGTCGCCGCTGAACGTGTTGCATGGAGGGCAAATATCAGAAATGGAATAAAGTCAAAGGAGAAAATTATTGCAGAAAAGTCACACACAAGCGTTTGAGACGTAAGATGGTGCATGATGGTGGAAATGACCACGTGTTCACATGCACCCACTGTGAACGGACATTTACAGCGCAAATGGCTTATCAGTTACACTCGCTACCGCCATAGGTAAAAGTTATTATGCCTTTTTAAAGCACAAACTATCGTCTGTCAAGACGGCAAGGTGCCAATGGATGGCACTTCCTGTATAAAATGAGGGCATGTGATAGTGTGTGGAATGAAACAATGTCTGAGGTATTTGCTGCAGACGTTAACGGACGATATGTAGTTTCAATTTCATTGGCTCACTTTCGGCCAGCCAGAATTAGTTTTCTTTTTGGAGGTAACAAACAGTTACTCCATACAAAACTGTTTATTTACAAGGCGTATTGCATGGTTCCCTTTATATTTGTGAATACAACAAATACATTCACATACACACATGATGATATTACATTCATGGCTTGGTGTAATTCCTTATAGGTTACTTGGTGATGATGATGATGGCATGGATGATGATGATGATGATGATGATGAGATGTTGATGACGGAGTGATAATCTGTTCTCATGTATATTACTATCTTTCAATGGAAATTGTTTCATATTTCAAGCTTTCTCATTCACACCTAGAGCATTGTTACAAAGTTAGTTGCATATACTTTACATGATATGTCCAGTCAACCCCAGCATTTCTTGGCTGTTTGTGATTCTTTGGCAAGTTTCCGTTTAGTTTGTATGGAAACCAACGCAAGGCGGCCCTTCGCCACACGCTGATCTAGTGTATCAATCAATCAATCAATCAATCAGGTGCCGTCTCTACAATGAAGGTTGCCTGCAATGTATCTCCAACACTGTCTGTCTCTCGCCTTGACTGTACATTCTGTCAGATTGATGTTCGTCATCTCTTGATGTTATCTTCCCACTTGTATCATTGCTTCCTCTTGCTCACTTGCCCTCCAGTATGGTTTTTATAAGAGTATTATGTCTTTAAAGTCGCAGTAATATTGTTTTATTGTTTTATTTCTTTCATCAAATCTCTTTTTATTCCCAGTTTTTCTAACACCTCTGCATTTGATTGTTTTTGTTTCCATGAAATACGACATATTCGTATGTATATCCACATCTCAAGGCCTCTATCGACTTTCTAGTTGCTTGTCAATATTCAATCTTCAGCGTCATAGTGTTGATTATACGTAACATTGACAATTCTCATTTTTAATGCGTTGTAATCTCTCTAGACGTTAATACTGATTTCATGCTGCTGAAAGTGCATAGGTTTGGCAGACGTTCTGTAACGTCTATTCTGCATTAACCATTAAACGCAACAACGCCCCTCACTTCCTGTCTGCCCTTGGATGTAGCTCAGACCTTTCTTTGGTTAGCAACGCGTTCAATAGGTCAACGCCATCAAGTGACCTAACGAGGTCATAGAGTGAGTGACCCCATGGACTACGCTGTCCCTCGGTGATTATATCTGTATCGGTAATGCGGTCCCCCCCCCCCCCCCCCCCCCCCCTCCACCTCACACCACATGCCTGTCTGAGTCTCAACACAGGGTCAAGGCGATGTCAGTCGTCGTACGCAACATTAGGTTTAGCCCGGAAATGCGGAGCATTGTTGAATATTTTGAGAGGCCAACACGGTTGTAAGGTCTCTATGGTATCGTAGTGGTAGACGCTGGTCTGTCGGTCGGTAGTCTGTCAAAAACAGTCATTTAGTGCCAGTATAGTATCTTATGGTGTACTGCAGGGGGGTCTTGAGCCTGAGGATTAAGGCCGCCTGGGTAGTGCAGTCGCCGCGAACTCTGCAGGTTAGAGTTTTCTTTCTGCCCCCGACAGAAAAAATATCCGCACCTTACCGAGGATTCGAACCTGGGTCTCCCAAGGAGAATCTATTATTCTAGCCGTCCGGTAGTTATGAATTCAAAATCCGTTAGGGAAAGATTTTGGTAAATTGACCAGGGCTCCCAGGTTGACCCAGCCTAAAACAGTACCAGGAAATGTCTGGGGAAATAAAGGTGGTTCACGTGATACTGACCCACACTCCTTGGGTGTGCCATTTGATGTATACAAATATGGATCATGCATCACGTATACAATGCGCCGATTTCGTGTAAAAGGGTCCTCTATTTTCGCTTCATTACCACAGTTAGTCACATGTCCTTTACAGGGTGTTGCAATCAATCCAGCAGTCACTGGCAGTTTGTGATTTACTAGGCAACTTTAGTTCAGTAGTTTGCCATGGTTATCTAAAGGGTGGACGTCACATACCAACGAAATCCGCGTCTGAATTCTTTATTTGAGGTGGTAGGTTCGAATCCCTGTCGGGGTAACTATAACTTTCCATTTTATGTTATCTCGTGGTTTTCCCAGTCTCTTCTTTTTTTTTTTTCTACTTCTATGAGGACCAAACAATACACGTGAACTCAGAAATCAATGGCAAACTACCTAACGTAACATTTTCTAGTAAATCGCAAACAGCCAAAAGGAGCTGGGTGTGAGTGCAACGTCTCGCAAAATACACGGACTTGTTTAAACAGATCGGCGTGGCAAGTTGTTTAACGCGCTCGCAGATTTAAACTGTCTCTGCTGACGGCGGGGTAGTGGATTCACTTCACACCGATCATTTTGACTTAAATATTGACTTCTCATTCAGAAAGCAATGGCAAACTGCTGAACGTGAAATTGTCAGCAATTCACGAACAGTCAATAAAGGCTGGCATTGGTAGCAACGTCCTGTAAAATTGCACGGAATAGTTTTAGATACAGCCAATCCGGAGAGTGACTGGCATACATTATGGGATGTTTTCGGAATATGTGCCCACACTGACAGCTTCAACACAATTGTCAGAAAGTAGCGAGAACGACTAACATAGTCACCGACATGTTTGAAACAGCAGGAGTATGCCAAGGCTGTGTGCTTTCACTCGTTCATACCTACTATTGAATATATGGGGCGGGGTAACGCAGTGGTGGGTCCACCCTGAAATTGGTACAAGGAATGTCTTGGAAAGTAAACTCAGCCGGAGTGATATTTCCACATTAAACCCTCGAGTGCCGATTGGTCTATTCAAATATGGGGCTAGCTCCATGTGTCCGATTTACCCCAGGGTGTGCAAAAAAATAAGTCCTTTACTTTACTTTACTTTATTTCCAGGCCCACCTAACATACACATACACGAAGATACATAGATCAAGCCCAAGTAACATACCCATACATGAACATACATAGATCAAGCCCACCTAACATACACATACACGAAGATACATAGATCAAGCCCAAGTAACAAACCCATACATGAACAACATAGATCAAGCCACCTAACATACACATACACGAAGATACATAGATCAAGCCCAAGTAACATACACATACATGAACATACATAGATCAAGCCCACCTAACATACAATACACGAAGATACATAGATCAAGCCCAAGTAACATACACATACATGAACATACATAGATCAAGCCCACCTAACATACACATACACGAAGATACATAGATCAAGCCCAAGTAACATACACATACATGAACATACATAGATCAAGCCCACCTAACATACACATACACGAAGATACATAGATCAAGCCCAAGTAACATACACATACATGAATCTACATAGATCAAGCCCACCTAACATACACATACACGAAGATACATAGATCAAGCCCAAGTAACATACCCATACATGAACATACATAGATCAAGCCCACGTAACATACACATACATGAAGATCATTGGCACCTTGCCGTCTTGACAGACGATAGTTTGTGCTTTAAAAAGGCGTAATAACGTTTACCTATGGCGGTAGCGAATGTGACTGATAAGGCCAATTTGCGCTGTAAATGTTCCGTTCACAGTGGGGTGCATGTGAACACGTGGTCATTTCCACCATCATGCACATCTTACGTCTCACACGCTCGGTGTGTGACTTATCTGCAATAATTTTCTCCTTTGTCTTTATTCCATTTCTGATGTTTGCCCTCCATAGCAACACGTTCAGCGGCGACTTGCTCCCAATGTGCATTATCAGTGCCTGTATCAATCATGTCCCGCTTACACACATCTTTATATCGTAGTAGAGGCCGACCCTGAGATCTCTTACCCATCTGTAATTCACCAAAAAAGATGTCCTTTGGTATTCTACCATCATCCATCCTCCTGAGATGTCCTATCCATCTAAGTCTACGAAGACTGAGCACGGAATAAAGTATCACACAACCTGATCTTTCCAATACTTCAGTATTTGTGATTTTGTCTTGCCACTTAATACCAAGAATTCTTCGTAGACACAGCATATGAAAGCAGTTTAAACGTTTCTCTTGGCGTGAGTAAGTTGACCAGGTTATTGCCACTCCATAGCACAAGAGGCATGAAGATACATAGATAGCACATGAAGATACATAGATCACACCAACCTAACATACACATACATGAAGATACATACATCAAGCCCACCTAACATACACATACATGAAGATACATAGATCAAGCCACCTAACATACACATACATGAACATACATAGATTAAGCCCACCTAACATACACTACATGAACATACATAGATTAAGCCCACCTAACATACACATACATGAAGATACATAGATCAAGCCCACCTAACATACACATACATGAACATACATAGATTAAGCCCACCTAACATACACATACATGAAGATACATAGATCACACCCACCTAACATACAAATACATGAAGACACATAGATCAAACAGAAGTAACTCATACACATGAAGATACATAGATCAAGCCCATACACATAGATCAAACAGAAGTAACTCATACACATGAAGATACATAGATCACACCAACCTAACATACACATACATGAAGATACATACATCAAGCCCACCTAACATACACATACATGAAGATACATAGATCAAGCCCACCTAACATACACATACATGAACATACATAGATTAAGCCCACCTAACATACACATACATGAAGATACATAGATCACACCCACCTAACATACAAATACATGAAGACACATAGATCAAAGAAAGTAACTCATACACATGAAGATACATAGATCAAGCCCATACACATAGATCAAACAGAAGTAACTCATACACATGAAGATACATAGATCAAGCCCATACACATAGATCAAACAGAAGTAACACATACACATGAAGATACATAGATCAAGCCCATCTAACATACATATCCATGAAGACACATAGAACAAGCCCACATAACATACACATCATGAAGACACATAGATCAAGCTTATCTAACATACACATCCATGAAGACACATAGATCAAACCGAAGTAACACATACACATGAAGACACATAGATCAAGCTCACCTAACACACATAAAAAATAAGATCATAATAAATTATGCTCCAGAGTTCAAGTGTCTAGGTAGCGTTTCATAGAAAATGGGAAAACTTGAAAGAGAAACAGTAACAGAAACCAGATGTTAAAAGCTGATCTCAGTGACTTACCAGCCGTAACCATGACTCAAACATCAACACATCTGTGAATAAGTCAGATGAAAATAGATAAACACAATATTATTACCACACTCTGTAGGCGTCCCTGGCTTAAGGCAGTGAACGGAGTTTAACATCACGACATATCGGGTTCGAAGTCAACTGTAGACGGTTTGGGAGTAGATCGATTTGCGAGGAATTTCACGGGGTATGAGCGTCGGTCGTCATAAAACAATGGCAATCTCATCATCATTATCATCATGTGCCTTGTCAACTGGCGTAAGCGGTCGTGTCTCTCTGCAGATCCTCGGTTCTTGGTGAGATGGATCTACTTTGGGGATGATACTCCTAATGGGAAACTTTTTTTTGTGTGCATATCCTTTACAGGACATCGCTGTCAACACCAGCATCTTTCAGCTGTATGTTGATTTCTTGGCAAGATTACGCTCAGTAGTTTGCCATTGCTTTCTGAGCGGCCGGCTCACATACCCCGTAAGTTACCGATGCGATTCGAACCACTGCTGATTCTCACCGTCATCACGTTACCTACGAGAGTATACGAGATTACGGAGAAAAGTCGCTAACCTCTAAGCCAGGAAGCCGGCACTTCTAGTAGTGCTGGACTGAATTCTGTGTGTGGATTAGCTTTCCCTATCAACAGTGTCCCTCGTCATCAGGCTAACTCACTCCGACTTCAGGGGTACTTGTAATTTACGTCCTCAAGTCAAAGCCCATAGTCCAACTGTCGGTGTTGGGGACAGCGTGAGAAGATTCTTGACAGTCTTGTGTCACGGCACGGAGGGCAGACAACACACAAATTGATCCATGCCATCGGCGATCGCAATTTGTGGAGAGGCATGATCACTGACGCCTGCCGGCAAGGCACTGGACGATGATGATTCAACCACGTACCTGTACTTAATAAAGCAAAGAACACGCCTTGGGAACACTGGGCATACGGTGTGGCACCGCATTCTTATTGGGCAGTCGTTCACTCACAGGTGATGTGATGACTAACATACCCACTACCAGAACCATTTTAGACGTGGGTGATCTGGGAGCCCACGATAATAACACAAGAGATCTATGTCTCGTAGGCAATTCGAACTCATAATCGTGGCATCGACGGGCTAGCGTGCTAGTCCCCGCGGCTCACTGGTACAACTACACCAGTGCACATGACACTTGACACCAATATAGGTCAAAGTAAAAGCAAAGGTTGCATATCCTTTACACGACGTCGCAGTCAACCCCAGCAATTGTTGGCTGTTTTTGATGTCTTGGCAAGTTTACGTTCATTAGTTGGCCATTGTGAAATGTGTTTACATCTGTCCGAGGTAATTGTGGGTGTGATCTGCTTGCACAAAATGGCGTAAGCTAGGCTAGATAACATCTAGAAACGGAGCATCAACATCCAGAAAATATCTGCACGTATGGCGGCTGTGTGTCGCTGAAGCGACCGGTTTTCTTGCCTTATGCAGAAATGTGTGGCTGCTGGTTTTGCTAGTGACTGCCGTTTCCATCGATGATGAACTGTGTTTTCGGGAGGAGAGACTTTTGTGTTGGTATTCTGGTGACGGCATAATGTACAGTGAAATGTTCTTTACATCTGTTAGAGGTTGTTTTGTTGCGTGATCTACATTTCGGAGAAAAAATGGCGTAGTGGCTAGAATACATCAACATCTAGAACGGAACAACAAATATCTAGAGACATCGAGACTTTGTATGTGAACATCTGGTTGCGAAAGTGACTGCCAATTCCATCAAGGATGAACTGTACTATTGGTTAGGACTTTTGTCTAGACATTCTGACGGTGGCATTTTGGCCTGAGCGAGACGTTTTTTGTCGAGACTCCTGTCTTTTCCACTTTTCACTGGGGCATTAGGAACATTTTATGTGATATTCACTGGCAACTTGAACGGAGGCATAATGGGGACGAACCTTTGCTGTGATGTTGGAACCGCGACTAATGACTAATGCTTTCTGAATGATCGACACACATACCATTTTATTAAAAAAACCAACGCAAGGCGGTCAGCTAGGTCAAAGTAAAGGACCCCTTTTTACGCCTCAAGCAGTTGTGGGCATATGGCGATATTCCATATTTTTATAGAGCCATCTGCACTCCAAGGTTGATGTGGTCATTATCACAATGGCCTGCACCTTCCAGGGCTTTTATTTAATTTTCAAAAACACCAACAACAACAACAACAACAACAACAACAACAACAACAACAACAACAACAACAACAACAACAAGGATGTATTAATATATGATATTCAAAACTAAAAGCAAACTCTAACACTCACTGCTTTAAAAATACGTTATTACAATGAAAAAATATACACACATTTTAAAAACAATATAATTAAGCAATGGTTGCTTATTTAATATTAACACTGTACCATCTAAAACTAAATCCAATAGAAAAATACACGTTGCTTTAGAAATAAGATACACGTGAGTTTAGGCATGATTTGGTAAATAAAGAAAAACATGCGTGCATTGTCAACAGATTCTCCACTGTTAGAAATGTTAATAGTCTGTATATTGTTGCAATCCAAGACGAGTACGTATTACTAATCTGAAGCGCTTGGCGTGAGTTGGTTGGGGACCTACGCTCCGTAGGAAGAAAAAAGATAGCAGAAGAAGAATAATATATGTAATAGTTTCAGGATGACGACAAACCTGCACACCCCTTAATCTCGAAGATACCCGGGGGTCACTTTGCACAGGTACGCACGACTTGTCAAACAACGATGATTTCTATATCATTTTCAGCCAAAAGTGAGGGGAGAAAACACACTAAACCACATGGCATTGTCGCTTATCACTTTATCATCAACTCGCATTACAAGATCAGGTTCTAATTGTTTGACTAAGAACAAAACATAACAAACTGAAATATCTTCTAATTCTCAGATGCAGTATTGGTTCCTCTGTTCTGTGTGTATGGCGGTAGTTCTTCTTCTTCATACACTGGCAGTTGTCAACCTGCAAATCTTTAAAGAAAGCAGCAGTCAACGTGAGCTTGCTGACATCACCATACAGTTTGTCTTGAGAATATGCATGTGCAAGTTAACATCATTTTCCCGTTTTCGCATATTCTGGAAATTCCTGCAGCAAATGATTATCCGTCAGTTTATAAATTCTACAGTAGCATACATCAGTATCTCCTGTCTTCAGTTTAATGAACAAGTGCTGTTTGAGCTTGTCATCTCGTGTGCAGAGTTTAACGATTGCTTCCTGTTGTTGACTGTCTACAATTTATAATTGTCTTTAAAATTCATTCTTCCTCTTCTGCTGCCGTCTTTCATATCCCAGTGCAGAATATGCCATCAACCATTTCACGTGAAGAGTTGTGTAGATTCGTTCATGACTGGCTGGGTTTTGTAACTACAATTTTGTACTGGAAGAATTAATTAGTCTCACCCAACCTCTGCTTAGTCGTCACTTACGACGAGCTTTATCTGTAACCGTGTTGCTATTCTTTGCTCTGGTAACACACTGGCGCTTAAATTACTTTTATTCTCTATATTCTAATCTCTTCTCATCTCATCACGTTCCTCATGTACCTTGAGGAGGTGTTGTGAATCGAGGTTCCCATTGTCTCTGAAATTCCCTCCATCCATCGTTTACGTGGCCGGCCTCTTCCTCTGCTTTCGTCTGGTCTGTACATCATTGCTTGTTGAGGTATACTGTTAGTTTGTAATCTTGTTATATGGCCAAACCATTTAACCCGCTGTTTTCTGATAAAATCTGGTGCTGCTATAACCTCCTGATTTCTTCATTTCTGATTTTTTCTCCTCTTGATGCACCGAGTATTTTTCTTCTGAATCTCATTTCTGTTGTGATTTTTTTCTTCTCTTTTTCTGCCATTGTCCAGGTTTGGCATTGGTAGCATAGAGTTGGTAGGAAGATTGTGTTGTATAGGGATTTCGTTGTGGCTATTGATACACGTTTGTTCTGATTGATTGATTGATTGATTGATTTAGGAACCGACATCACAGCATTCGGGACATTCCCATAAGCGCTCCGTCCCCATCCTCAGCAGCCAGCGAAGAGTTCCAACACTAATAGTTCCAGTAGCAATCTGATTATATGTCCGTTTCGCCTTTCCTCTGAGCGTCGAGCGTCGGCCAGATCCCCTCGTCACACCTCGCTGCCTCATTCTTACCAGACTATGGTGATCCATTTGCTCCTCCGAGGAGGAGAATACTAAATGTTCTTTAGTATTGGTACCATTTGTCCAGTGAGTTAGTTTGCCTTATTTGCATCTATTTTCGATCTCGTCTACTGATTTGCCATTTGATGATATTATACTTCCTAGAGAACTCCTGTTTGCGGATGACCAAGCACTAATAGCAAAATCAGAAGCTGAATTACAAGACACATGAATAGTCTAAACGAAATGTGTAGGGAACATAACATGAAAATTAGCACAAGCAAAACAGAGGTAATGACTATAACTAAAGAAGAACAAACAGCAACAATTCACCTAAACGAATATCCCTTGAAACAAGTAAAGAGCTTCAAGTACCTAGGAAGTATAATATCATCAAATGGCAGATCAGAAGACGAGATCGAAAATAGGTGCAATAAGGCAAATCAACTCATTGGACAAATGGCACCAATACTAAAGAACAAACATGTATCAATAACTACTAAGAAAGCACTTTACAACACAATCTTCCTACCAACTCTCTGCTACCAATGCCAAACCTGGACAATGACAGAAAAAGAGAAAAGAAAAATCACAACAACAGAAATGAGGTTTCTGAGAAGAATACTCAACGTATCAAGAAGAGATAAGATCAGAAATGAAGAAATCAGGACTAAAGTAGGGGTTAAAGCTGCTCTAGATTTTATTAGAAAGCAGCAAGTCAAATGGTTTGGCCATGCAAGTAGGCTACCAGTCAACAGCATGCCACAACAAGCAATGATGTACAGACCAGATGGAAACAGAGGAAGAGGCCGACCACGTAAACGTTGGACTGAGGGAATAACAGAATCCATGGGAATGTCGATATACGAAGCCCATAACCGGGCACTCTCACGAAGTTTATACTTCACCTCGACACCGCAAGGTACAAGAGGAACATGATGAGATGAGATACTTCCTAGGTACTTGAAGCAGGTCTCTCTGGCCGAGGGGTTACAACCACTTTCTCCGTAATCCCGTTTATCACGCAGAGTCTCGTAGCGGGCGAGAACTGGGAGCGGTTCGTCCCCCGCTGGTGACTTGCGGGATAACTGAGCCGGCCGCTCATAAAGCAATGGCAAACTACTGAGCGTAATCTTGCCAAGAAATCAACAGACAGCTGAAAGATGCTGCTGTTGACAGCGATGTCCTGTAAAAGGATATGCGAATTAAAGGTACTTGAAACTCTTTACTTGATTCAGGGGGTGTTCTAGATGAATGTTTATTGTGCTTTCTTCTTTGGTTATAGTCATCACCACTGTTTTACAGGTGCTAATTTTCATGTTATGTTCCATACACTCTTCGTTCAGACTATTTATGTGATCTTTTAATTTTGATTCTGATATTAATGCTTGATTGTCCGCAAATAAAAGTTCTTTAATGGTGTGATTTGCCATTGGTTCTTCTTCTGTGTTCTATTCTTCATGTTGTGTTGTTACGGCATCTCTTTGGCTGCTTTCTTTACATATGCTGTTTACATATGTTACGAACAAGAGGGGGGACAGGACGCAGCCTTGTACTCCGTATCTTATGGTGGAGGGTTCTGAGTATCCTCCATTTGTTCTTACAGTGCAATCACTGTTGGTGTATAAGCTTCTACATAAGATTGTTATATGTGTACTCACTCCATATCTTATAAGGATTTCCCATAGCGTGCTTCTATCCACTCTATCAAATGCCTTTTCTTGGTCGACAAAGGCTAAGAAGAGTTATCTTATTAAATTCGATTGATTTATTTATTAGTTGTCTAAGGGCACAGATGGCATCCGTGCATCCTTTCTTTCTCCTAAATCTAAGTTGTGTTTCGTTTAGCAGGGGTTCTATTATAGGTCGTAGACTTTTCTTTAGAATTTTGCAGAATATTTTCACTGTAAGACTCAAAAGAAAAATGACTCAGTATTGCGCGAAGTCTCTTTTACCGCCTTTGTGTTTCCAAACTGGGATAGTTATGGCGCTTCCCCAGTCTCGTGGTGTCTGTTGTCTGCTCCACTTTTCACAAGGAACAGTGAGGCGCATTTTGTGCGATATTCACTGACACAGGAACGGAGCTTAAAGGGGCTATCCGTTGCCGTGAAGGTGGAACCGCGACTGACTGTCTTAATATTAAATAGTTTTTTCTCTAATTTTCTGATCTACATTATAATTATATGATTGATTGATGATTGATTGCTTTAGGAACCGACATCACAGCATTCGGGACATTCCCATAAGCGCTCCGTCCCCATCCTCAGCAGCCAGCGAAGAGTTCCAACACTAATAGTTCCAGTAGCAATCTGATTATATGTCCGTCTCGCCTTTCCTCTGAGCGTCGAGCGTCGGCCAGATCCCTCGTCACACCTCGCTGTCTCATTTTTACCAGACTATGGTGATCCATTTGCTCCTCCGAGGTGTACAACGTGCTCCCACAAGGCCGCAACCACAGTCTGTCCTTGTCATGCATCAATACTCCACCAAGTTTTGCCGAGCCCAGCCAATCTGTCCGCCTGTTCATTCCCCAGCACACCGGCATATGCCCAGGAGGAAAAGATCCAGGTGATGCTTGCTACCCGTGACCTCCGAAGCCAAGCAAGCCACTCTGCACGAAGCTTCCCTGTTCTCACCCTTCTCAGCATGCTTTCTGAGTCAGTTACAATCACAATGTGTGTATGTATCGTGTTTTCTATCCAGCGGAAAGCTGCACTGACCGCCTCCACCTCCATTCTTAAGCTAGATGTAGTGTCATCATACGCCAGGCTCTCCTGCACCAAACGCCGACCATTAGTTCTTGCCAAGAACCCCAGGCACTTCTCCTGCCTCTCAACAAATTATATGAAAATGGCAGTAACCTTATAATGAAATAGTCAAACACTTTGTAGTAGTCATATATATTTTATTTAGTGTCTTAATGTCCTCTAAAGTATTTAGTGGAGTAAAAACATCATAACGGTTCCAGATTAATTAAAGGAAACCCACAAATGAACCTTCCACTGTGGAGGACGAGAACCGGCCATGAGAGTGACAACTCAGTTTACAGGAAACAGAATCCACATAAGTAAAGCAGCGGACAGTAACTGTCCTGACAGTCGAAAAGTGTTGTCACAGGCGAAAGTGCAGATATGTTTGGAATCACCATTAAGCAAAGTAAATACGTGGTCATGGTTCGAATCTGAATTGAAGTAGATGTTTAAAACTGACTCAAGCTAACCTGGGTACCAAGAAATGACTTGGGACGTGAAGGTGCCTGGTCTGATGTGAACCACGCCAGCCCTTCAGTGCTGTTTGGTCTTGTAGAATACGGGTCCAGCCCCAAATGTCAGAGAAGCCTAAAGCGTGCAAGTTAGTCCTTAACTTATCACTTAGGGAATCATGGGGAAATGGAGCACAGCAGAAGCTATCCATTGCCGGACGTACTATGGACCATATAGTGCACAACTGCAAATTGTGCAGCTGAACCATGCTTCTCATGAAGAGACTCCCGCAGTAGATGCGTCCGGGGTACCAACATTTCGAAAAATACAATTGTTCTTTATGGTCCATCACTATTTATATTTTCAATTTTTTTGTTTACACACACACACACTTACACAGGCATGCATCACCGAATGCATTCAAAATATAACTAAGAAACTCGACGAAAGGAAAGACACAGATATAATCCCGAGTTTCCACTAAAATCTTTATCAACCATCAACAACAAAAAATATAAATTACTTAGCTGGAAACCTGAAACACCACAGTCACACATAGACAATCCACGTTTTAACGAATGCCACACAAATAAGCCCAACGTTCGGAAAACGAAATATTTCAAAACAATTTTTTTCTGGTAATGAATCTGAATAACAAAGTCGCACACAATACATTACACAATTTATTGCCTCACATTTTTTGCTGCATATAGCCAGGTCCATACAGCAGAAATAACACAACATAACTAAAACAATTAGATAAATCATTCAAGCTGAAATACACACGCATATTTCCGCTGTAATTAAAGTTGTCTACCGCGAAAACGGACGAATGTTATAAGTGGCGAAAGCCATTGCTATTCATGTTGAAAAGCCAGCTTTGTGCAAACAAAAAGTATAACAGTCAGTTTAAAATTACCGTGGTTGACAATTTAAATTAATGGGGGAATATGTTTGGTATATGACAGCTTGAAGGGTTTATTTTATTGATGTAGTTTATGTTGCGTGAATTATGCAATATGCACGTGAGAGATGCAGCGAAATATGCCAGACAGTAAATTGTGTTAGAGAGTACACGCATCTGGGCAGTGTGTTCACAGGAAATGGAAGATTAGATATAGAAACAGAAATGAGATCACGGAATGCAAACAACAAAGGTTATCAACTAGCACCTATCCTAACACATCTATATATTAACGTGCATACAAAAATAAAGAAGGTGACAGACGCTTTATTCGTCCTAACGCTGTGTTACCAATGCCAGACATAGAAGTCATAGAGACAGAATGCACAGGCGTAGAATCATATCACGTTAGATGAGATGCATAAGAAATGCTGCTGGAAAAATAAGAAGAGATAGAGACAAATCAAAACTAAGATAGGGATAACATCTATTATTGACTTTACAGAACATCATAGAATTAAATGTTTTGACAATTAGCTAGAATGGGAAAAGATCAATCAGCGGCTAGAGTGTTCTATATGAGAACATTGGGATACAAGGCGAGAGGACGACTCACAGAGAGAGAGAGAGAGAGAGAGAGAGAGAGAGAGAGAGAGAGAGAGAGAGAGAGAGAGAGAGAGAGAGAGAGAGAGAGAGAGAGATGGCTAGATGGAATAACAAAGACATCGAAGAAATAAAATATGACTTTATTACAAAGAACACGACCAGCGAATCGCAGACAATTACGGCTGCCTCCCCTCTGCAGTAGGACAAAAACAAAAATGAAGAAGAAGAAGAAACTATGCACTATACTGTCTGTGTCTTCGTTATTCAAATAAAATATTTATGTTTCGATACGGTTTTTTTTTCGACTTTGGTAAGTAACATGATATAGGCAGAATATAGCTCACGTGATTTGATCATGTGATCTGTTTAGGCACTTCCAATCTTTTTATAGACAGGGTGTGTCAAGAACGATTTAATCATGCAACTTGAAGCACAGTAAAAACATTCAACATCAATCTGCTGAGTTAATTCAAGGGTCGACATCACAGCACGCGAGACATTACCACAAGTTATCCGTCCTCATCTTCAACAACCAGCGAAAAGTTCCAACACTAATGGTACCAGTTCAGACTGATGTGTCCGTCTGACCTTTCATCGGAGTCCTGATTGTTGGCCAGATCCTTTGATCACTCTCTGCCTCTCCATTCTCTCAAGGCTATAATGGTTTTTCTGTTATTCAACGCTATACACATGATCTCGAAGGGCCTTGACAACACCTGCCTTATCGTGCACCAATACACCACCGACGATGCATAACTCGACATTGAATAAAACTAAAGTAACACAGACCCCAGGTAACTTCACACTGGATTCAAATTACATTTGGTCTTTAAAATTTTGCAATAAACCACAAAACATTACATTCAAACGAAGTAAAAGTCGCATCAAAGTTAAGCAACAGAAAAATTTACTCAAATATAAATCAAACACAAAAATAAAGTCCCTTGGTGGGAGACTGCTGTGTGGGTTTGTAAAGTGATAGGATCATCACATTTTTTCAGGCCTGTGTGCACGGAAGGATTATTCTTTCCCTCCAGTAGCGAACGTCGAGCCCAGGCGTCGATAACTTATATATAGATTCATAAACACTGTGAAAACTTAACTGATTCAGTACCAAACAAAAAGAAGGTTTGGAGGTAACATGGTACACAATCAAATGAACACGTGTTATAATGTACATTTCCGTTCACTGAGCATTGAAACTGAGGGTGCCACCAACCAAAACAATCAATACAATGATCCCCATACGACGATATATCGTCCTTCTGTCCAAATGGGAGGTCACATTATGACACAGGATCAGTTAATGGCACAGTGCACTCAGAGAAAACTGAACTAAACTCAAATAAAGATTCACTGAACATATATAAAGCCAAGCTGACTCTCAAAGCTAAGCTCAGTTCAAAGCGAGTTATTATTACTTATTAGACTCAAGGTTAAACGGCGCTGAACGTGATTAAATAATATTCCCCTTACAGATGATGCTCGGCGTCGGTGGTTGGTGAACGCAGTTTCACAATTACAGGACATACTGTTCCGAAGGTTGGAGATCAGCCGCAGGTGATTTGGGAGCAGATTGCTTTGCGTTGATTTCGATGGTATGAGAGTCGACCGTTCAGAAAGCAATGACGAGCTACTAAAGTAACATAGTAAATGATAAAAGTTAGTTGCATATCCTGTACAGGATGTCACAATCAACCCCATCACTGTTCGGCTGTTTGTGAATTACTGGGCAGGTTTACGTTCGTAGTTTGCCATTGTTTTCTGAACGACAGGTGCTCATACCAGTGTGTGAAATCAACATATGGCGGTCTGCTTCCAAGTCTCCTGCAATTGATTTCGAATGCGGTACGAGGGGAATGGGAATTACGTTTACTACCCCTACCATAGATGCCATCAGTAAATCACAAACAGCCAATAAATGCTGGGGTTTATTGCAACGTCCTATGAAAGGACACACACCAAACTTTCATGATGACTGACTACGTACAACCGATTAAAGTGACCACTGAACGAGTTCATAATTTCATTATTAAATAAAGATGATTAAACTAAAATAACTAAAAATAATTATTTTAAAAATAATGGTTTAAAAAGGCAAAAAGATCGACGTCATTGCGCTGGGTTTTATCCCATATGGCTCAGTCTCTTTCAATAGGGCGAACTGAGAAAGCATCGCACAAAGCACGAACATCCTTAGCTCTAGCGACGACCCACAGGAGTATCCAGAAAAAATGCACTCGTGAACCGAAAGATGTGGCCCGGAATCGAACCCAAGACCTTCGAAGCGCGAGGCAGGCGGGTAACCACTTGGCCACGGAAACTCCCAGCTAAAAATCATTGTACAAGTCAGGATCGTGACACTGAACGCTGGTACAATATCAAATTAGTACACCTGTGCGGGCTGGTGGTTTGTCGAGACTCATGTGGTTACACTTTTCACATGGGGCAGTGAGGAGAAATTGTGTGATATTAGCTGGCACAGGAACGGAGCATTATGGGGAGACCCTTTGCCGCGCAGTTGGAACAGCGACTAACAACATCAGATTGGGGGGGGGGGGTTTGAGGTGCGAAGGGAAGGAAAGACAGTGTTATATTTCCCCCTCATTCAACATCCATGCAGAATATGCCAGGAGAAGCGCCAATACTAACTAGATCTAAGACAGTTTTGATCCACTGATTCCACGCTGGTGGAAATCCAGTTCCAAAATATAGGACTCAATCATCCGCAAATGGTGCTAATGGACCGAATGAGTTGATCCTATGTATCCAGCGACACGGCGAAAATCAATCTTATCATCAAGAAAGATGTTCACGACCAAAACTATATAAGTAAGTAAGCAAATAAGTAAGTAACTAAGTAAGTAAGTAGATAAGTATGCAAGTAAGTAATAGTAATTAGTTAATCGCGGTTCCAACTTCATGGCAATGGCGCGTCCCCATAATTACCCGTTCCTGTGCCAGTGAATATCACATAAAATGCTCCTCACTGCCCCACGTGAGAAATGGAACAGACAGAGGTCTCGAGAAACCAACAACCCGCACAGGCATACTATGAAAAAAGTCCGCCACGAAAAATAAAAATTAAGTAAGTAAGCAAGTAAATAAAACAGCAATTACACACCATAGGTGTACAGGGAATATGGTGCTAAATCCATGTTTAAAAACAAACCAGCACTCGGTGGGATGACACATCTACTCCAATCAAAACCACAACTAACAATGACAAAACTGAAAATGGCACAAATATATTGGCTCCATGATCACCAACAATCGGGATTGTTTTAAAGACGTTAGATGCAGCCGGTAGTAGCAACAAAAGTAGAAACGCTATTAGAACACATTAACGTTTTAATTGTTGAGAACATGCATCTTTCATGTGGCAGGATCGGGATGTAAGCCACAGACCATGTGGCAATCGCTAACAAAGAAAATCGGGTACAGACAACTCTTAGAATACCGTACACTAAGAAAAAGAAAGATATTGACA
Source organism: Cepaea nemoralis (assembly GCA_014155875.1). Taxonomy (NCBI): domain Eukaryota; kingdom Metazoa; phylum Mollusca; class Gastropoda; order Stylommatophora; family Helicidae; genus Cepaea; species Cepaea nemoralis. The sequence continues at coordinate 203,236 of JACEFZ010017677.1, forward strand.
GCCTACAAGATCTGAATTGGGCATCGAGAAAACTTGGCTCATAAACGACATGTCTTGAAAACTGCAAAACTTGGCTTTATTAAACGTCAGGGGGGTGGGAAACGACAATGATAGAAGGCGTGGGTTCTAGAAGAAGAGATAGTGGTCGGGCAGCACGAAGATGGGCACCGGACATTGCAGACGCACTGAGCATGAGGGTGCCTAAGAACTGACAAGGATCGATATTTGTTTTCTGTGAGCAGTGAAGAGAACGTGTTACATGATGATGATTGCTGTAAGTTGTCTCCCTTGAGTCACTGTTTGCTTGACCAAAGCTGTAGACAAGAAGTGGAAGAGTTCTAGTTTACCATGTCACATTCAGAAGTCAGGCCCATGTCTTAACAAAGGAGCTGGCGGTATTTATTATCATACAACAGATGGCTCTGGGCTTGATCCAGTCATGTGTAACACACACCGGATATTGTCCAGGAAAGGGCGATGAGATGGGAAACTAGTCAACCCATTCCATAACATCGTGATTTATTCCCGAAGTTCTATATTTCTTCATCATCCCATACAAGTTTCTATATTACTTCATCATCCCATACAAGTCTCTACAATTTATTACCTGGATCTGTTCATTTCTCCTTCTGACATTTTTCCACAACGAAGAAGTGGAAAGGGGGGGGGGGGGCTTGTCTGTTCCAATGATCTCAAGAGCTATGCCGGCAGCAGCGCAGCTACTGGTAGGGTCTCCCATGTCGGACAAGTCAAAGGACAGGAATCAGATGAGAAGAGAGGACACAACCTGCTGCCTTGTTGGAAGACCGGGGACAGTCAAAAACTAGGGAGATACACCCGGAAAACATGCTTGTCTACGATATACTGAGCCACAGGCTTGACAAAACAGTACAACACCATTCACTTTATAATGGTGATTTCACTGGGTATTGTGATGGTCTTCTTTCTTTCCTAATGCCCCAATTCAGTAATCTACCAG
>JACEFZ010017678.1:0-14421 GCA_014155875.1 Cepaea nemoralis
GGTGACCAGGCATTTGCCTGTGGTGTCACAGGAATTGTTACAATGTTTTTTTTTTTCAGATTCAAGGATGACTGGGCACTTTGAATTGCAGATGTCCTAGTGGGTAGCACCTATGTGAATCCGATTGTTTTTTGTTGTTGTTACAGGGGAGTGGCATATTAAGTGAATGCCTATATTGACATTGTTTTATTAATTTTGGTGCCCCTAAGTATTGCACCCATTGATTGATGATTTTGTTTTCTGGGAATCCCCAGCATGCAAGGGATTGAACTGTCTTTATTGATAATATTAGTTGGTTACCATGTTGTTATGATGCACGTCAGAAGACGAACAAGTTTTAACTGCCTTATGCACTGGGAGAGCAGTATTTATTATTATTATTATTTGGGGTGGAAGTTCCGAAACGAGTTTTCCCCTTAGGCAATCCAATATTGTTTATGAGGGATGTCAGATGCGGAGCCAGGGCTTCGATCTCAAGGAGGAATGAAGCTATATTGATGGTGGGACCCATCAAGTTTTGGTAGGTGGGTATGAGACAGTATGGAAAATGCTTTTTCGCAAAAATCGCCCAAGCTTACCGGGAGAACATGAACTGGTATATTTTTGTGAAACAGAAAGTTCAAGGACCAAGATTTTTTTTCTTCAGAAGTTGAGCGGGAGTGCATTGCTGAATAGCCGCAAGGTCATCTGCTATTGTTAGCTAGCAGTTTCTAAGGGAGAGGAGTGCCGGATGTAATCTATACTTTAGGTTCAAGCTGTCAGGTGGACAACAGGTGAACGTTGGAGGTAGTATAATTTATGAGTACAGGCGGCATTGGAAGTGACCTTAGCTGTCAGAAGGGAACGCCATACTCCAAATTTATGGTAGTGGGAAAAAGTACATGAACTCATGATCATGAGCTCGGCCGTGACCCTAGAGACAATGTTGATTTGGGCATAATGATATGATGCAGATTATGCAAATTAAGCAGGGTACGCGAGGTACTGATTGGATGACCTTAGCTAGATGAGAGAGGGCATGGTCACGTGATTCCAAAAAGGCGCCAACTCAAGAGGTGATATATATTTTAGGATCCAGTCAGCTTTGGACAGTGATGGAACGAGCAAGGGTACGGTTTAGGGGCGAGTGGGCCGAGGGCTAGGGCGACCGCCCAGCCCAGGAAGTATGAGAATGGAACTTCAGCGATGGTGATGTCCATATCCCGTCTGTTTAGTGTCTAAGAAGATGGAGGAGCGGTATTAAAGACGGAAAAGATGCACATATCACAGTTTCGTCTGGACCGCCGAAGGAAAGCAGATGGTCAAGGATCTGTGAACCATTTATTCCAGGTAGATAAACCTGATGGAGTAGGACCGCAAATTCCGAGGATCACAAAATGGCGTGCAAGCCATTTGAGAAGTACTGTTGGCTAAGGAAAACCGCTCATCAGTTGCAGATGATGGCTAACGTCAAATAGGACAACCACTAGCCAGAGACACTGCAATCGGTAACCACACAGGAGACTAAGGTCAATCGGGATCACACAGGAGACTAATGTCAAATACGACTGGAAACAGTGTGGCGGGATCCACGACAAACGAGAGGTTGAAGAGAGCAATCAGTATTTCGACTATGGGACCCAGAAGGACAACGGTACGACAGAAGCAAATGTAAGTTGGCGTAAGACTTAGACCTAATTAGAATGATTGTATATTATAATCAGGTATCTTAGTTTAGAGAGCTATAGCAAAATAAAGTAGGTGAACTTACCGCGTAATCATGAACGACCGACAAATGTCAGGACTGAGTGCAACGTCCTGCAAAGGACCCACATCTAACTAGCTAGCTAACAATAATAGCAGTCTAAGCAAGGAAGCATTGACAAACTACTGAACATTAACCCGCTAGGGAGTCGCGACCCGGAAAAAGATCTGGACTGAATGCGACGTCCTGCATATGACGTATATTTAAATGGCCGAAATAGAGTGATGGGAGTCAAATTAATCGGTTAGATAAACAAAGTGTAGATAAATTATATATGTGCATGTAAACTAAGCAATTAGACTTCAAGATTAATGTTAATTAGGCGTAGCGTAGAGAGTAAGTATAAACCGTTGAAGCAGAAGCCGTGCAGCGAGAATATAAACACGATTGAAACTAGCAGACGAGAAGCGATCACTAGGTTAACCAGACGATAAGGACAGATGAGATCGTCGGCGAGAGACGGGGCGGGCACAGGAAGGAATGTGCGTCCTTTGTTTGCTGGACAGAGGCGAGCGGGGTCACATTTCTGTTGTTGTGTAGTTAAGTCGGCTTTGCGGGGTACAGGCAGCGAGTTCAAATCTTCGGGTAAATGGTTAAATACTTAATGTTGGCTGTAGGCGGCGCGTCGCGAAATAGGCGATAATAATGTTAGTTAAATATAAGTAGACGATAAACTACTGTGTTTAAAATACTGTTGTTAATTTATGTTATGGCTATACATAATGGTGATGTTGCTGATAAGGCTTAATACTAGCATAGAAAGGGAAGCGATAGATGTTAGGGACTTTGTAGTTAGTGAAAGACTAAGGTTTATTGTGACATAATACTCACCTGTATTGTTTTATAATGTTTCAGGCATTGCCTGGGTAAACTGGAGATACCCAAGCATACCGGGCATATCTGAATAAACAGATATTCATCTGAACAAAATGGCCCTTGGGTATTCGGACTAAATAAATGGGCCACTTATAGGCCTGCAGAACAGTTACTGCGAGATAGACAAAGGCCGGTGGAAATCCTAGCTTTAGTTCTTTACTTGATGCGGTTAGTAGGTGATCATAAGTGGCATTCCCCTAACATCCAGTTGCGTAGGCTGTTACACTATCTATATCTCCCTTTTGAGGTAATGCAGCATTGTATTATTAGAGTTGGTTAAGCATTATGTGTCTGCAATGTATGTACTGGTTAGTCAATGCGATTATGTTGTAGATTGTCACTCTGTTACTGTTCAGAAGGAAATAAATATATGTTTGAGTTGCCTTTTATTTCGACTTGTCAGTCTGAGATTGTGTAGATTAGAGTAGTTTAGAGACATTGTGAGGTGGGCTGTGCATCTCTCCTATAACCTGATAACATACACCACGAGACATTGATGGTGCAATAGTATAATTAACTATTGTTCTCACGCGGAGACACGAACCTAAATCTTTCCTATCCCTTACTCTAATCCTCTTTCTCCTTCTCTCTCTCTCTCTCTCCCTCTTTCCTTATTATCAAAGATAGTGCGTTGTAGGCAGAGTTCGACTGAGGAACGAACTTTTAGGCTTCACGCTATTTATATCATTTCCCTCATCACCCTCTTCTTTCTCCTCCCTCTCTCCTCCTCTTCCTCTCTCCTCTTCTTCCTCCTCTTTTCTTTCTGTCACAGAACCAATGCCTCGGGTTCTGGTTTCTTCCTAACTTTTTTTTCCGCGTTTCCATCCTGTTTCAGGATATTGCGGTCAACACCAGCATCTTTCAGCTGTATGTTGATTCCTAGGCTAGATTACGCTCATCAGCACGCCACGACTTTCTGAGAGACCGGCTCCATACTCTCATAAGTCACTTTTGCGATTCGAACCACTGCTAATTCTTGTCGCGTCACGTGACGAGAGTATTCGGGGTTAGCGGAAAAAGCGGCTAACCCCTCGGCCATGGAGCCGGCTTTCTTTCTAACTGCCTGCATGATAATTATGAGCAGATTCTTCGTGATGTGGATAATTATGCTAATTGTTTGGTGTGTATCACATTCCAAGGCTCCTAATTTCTTCGGGAGTACAATAAACATGGATTTGAATAATTCAGGAAACATCTCATAGATCATATAGCAGGTGGGCACCTCATATGGCGGATTGTCTTTGCCAGGACCAAACGTCTGCCGTAAACCACGTGTATATAAAAGACGAACAGAGATATCAATTGTTTCTTCGTGCTATTGAAACTCCCAAAAGCCATATTTAATATCATTATTAGACACATGCATATGTGCCAGCCAATACTATAAGGCAAGTTGAACGCTGACATATTCAAATTATCGGATTTTACATTATATATATTATCCTGTATGTAAACTGCACTTCATTTGGGATATTATCTACCACGTGTGGTCACATACTGGAAATCTAAGATATCGCACACACTTACATTTATTTCAGTAGCTGTTGATGAAAGTGACAATATATTTCAATATAAATTATGGTATGAGGTCTTTTCAGCTAACTAATTGCATTACAGTGCCTTCATTTATACTCTAAAAATAGTGTCCTTGTCTCCCTTTTTCCTTAAACCGTCATACCCCGTTATACCCCTTGATACTATTTTTATTTCAGAAACGAACCCATGACCGTCGGAGCCCCGGCTGAATCACTTCACCACGGAGAGGATGACAGATTTTTATAGATATAAATATGTTGACAGAGAGCGACATAAAACTATACATATAGAGAAATATTGCTAGAGAGCGGCACATGATTCCGCACCCGCACATACATTCACACACACACACACACACACACACACACACACATACACACTCACAGAGAGAGAGAGAGAGAGAGAGAGAGAGAGAGAGAGAGAGAGAGAGAGAGAGAGAGAGAGAGAGAGAGAGAGTAAGTAGAGTTCGTGTATTATAATGAATGCTAATCTTATTTCTAACTTTATCAATTCAGTAATGTTCATCTTATTTCACATTTTAAGTGCAGCTACTTGGTTCCAGTAAATATATTTTATTATTTCCAACTGGGATGACGTCATCATGATACTCTTCTTCATATGCATTGATGTACTCTTCAAAGCACAAAGAATATTCCTTTAGTGTCTTGATTGAATTATGTATTTATATTCGTAATATACAGTCAACTACGAAAAATAGAAATACATATACGTAAGGGAAGAGGGTGTATGTATCGCATCGCGTAGGTTTATTACGGAAAGGTATGTGAGCCGGGTTTTTTTTCCAGAAAGTAATGGCAAGCTACTGAACGTATAACTTGCCAAGACATCTACAGCAACTGAAAAATTATGGTGTTGACTGCAATGACCTGTAAATAGGACATGAAGAAGAAGAAAAAAAATACGTGAGGAAATGCAATGAAGGGAAACAAACATAATAGGTATGTATTTGTAAGGGCGATAAGATTGTTTTGGTCGGTTGATAATGTTTGTGGGATATATGGCAAGTGAAATATCGTGCATCTCAGTGTAACTAATTTTTTTTAAAACAAAAGATAGATTTTTCTAGAAGAAAACATATAAATGTAATGCATACAGTGAAAGTCTTAAATAGTTGACGACACAATAATCTAATATAAAAATAATATTTAACACCACATTCGTTTACTAAAGGGGCATTATATCAAGTATATTAACCTTTCAGTTACATTCAAAGACTTTCCCGGTTTTCCCATATTTTTGGCTGGTGCAATCACATGCACCGTGTAATAATAATGTTATGGTCCTTGATGTGCCTAATGTTGTTACAATTTGAGGACGTTAAATGGCTCCACAATCACCCCACATTTAATAAGTCATGTTTGCATTGTTGTGCCGTTAAATGCCACAGATAATGAGAAATACATTGTTTATATTTCATTCCATAATTGTTAGCACATATAACCTGTTGCATTACATGTGCTGACAGGTCTTATATTTGCAATTAATAGCATGTACCCATGCATATACCTTCAACTGGCTTCTACCAATCATGGTCTAAAAATGTCTCTAAACAGTGAGCGTCAACACATACTATATGAGCTATTGTCATGGAAACATTCCATCAGTGTCATTTTGTAGGATAAGTTGAATGTACAAAAGTCGCTGTCTCTTGACATGCCGTTGTAGTCAGATATGTTTGGTCTGAGCAATGTTCATGTCCACATTTGAAATGAAATAAGTCATCTCATCACACCCAGCAACTAGACGAAGTGTAGTCAATGCACCTCGGAGATTCAAATGTGATCACGTGGAAGGTATCAAGCAGAACATGCAATGCTAAAGCTTGCATATCCATTACAGGACATCGCAGTTAACCTCAGCATTATTGTCTGTTATTGATTTCTTGGCAAGTTTACGTCCAGTAGTTTGCTTTTGATTTTTGAAAGACCGGCAATCAAACCATTGAATAAAAATCATCCCAAGGCTTCCAAATCTCCCCCCCCCCCCACGTTATGCGGGATTACAGAACTGCGCTTGTAACTCCTACACAACAGTGACGGCTACATTGGATGCATGCATGTAAATATCGCATGTACATATCTTAGGATCTTTGGAAACTATAATTTTTAACAATCAGGCTGATTGATTGATTGATTAATTGATTGATTGATTTAGGAACCGACATCACATCATTCGGGACATTCTCATAAGCGCTCCGTCCCCATCCTCAGCAGCCAGCGAAGAGTTCCAACACTAATAGTTCCAGTAGCAATCTGATTATATGTCCGTCTCGCCTTTCCTCTGAGCGGCGAGCATCGCCCAGATCCCCTCGTCACACCTCGCTGCCTCATTCTTACCAGACTATGGTGATCCATTTGCTCCTCCGTGGTGTACACGTGCTCCCACACGGCCGCAACCACGTCTGTCTTGTTATGCATCAATACTCCACCAAGTTTTACCGAGCCAGCCAATCTGTCCGCCTGTTCATTCCCCAGCACACCGGCATGCCCCGGAGAAAAGATCCAATCGATGCTTGCCACCCGTGACCTCCAAAGCGAAGCAAGCCACTCTGCCCGAAGCTTGCCTGTCCTCATCTTCCTCAGCATGCTTTCTGAGTCAGTTATAATCACGATGTGTGTGTGTGTGTGTGTGTGTATCGTATTCTCCATCAAGCGGAAAGCAGCACTGACCGCCTCCACTTCCATTCTCAAGCTAGATGTTGTGGTATCATATGCCAGGCTCTCTTGCACCAAACTTCGACCATTAGCTTTTGTTAAGAATCCCCAGGCACGTCTCCTACCTCTCAACACCGAGCTATCCGTGTATATAATCATATCACCCGGGCGAGAATTATCCTGAATTAGTTGCTGGATTTCCACTTCCGTGGCCCCTGCTAGTCACTCTCTGCACTCCCGGCTCAATGCGATTATAACTCTGCACCAGTCTGACTGACAAGTCTGACAGGCTGATCTGTTATGTAACTTACAAACGATATGGTGTATGACATTTTATGACAACAATAAATAATAACGTAAATATACATGGAGAATCATAAAAAAACAAGTTTGAGAGTACACGTATCTGTGTCGTGTGTTCAGAGTATGACCGGCTGGATACAGACATAGAAATTATGATACAGTATGCAATCAATCATCATCGTTATGTGTCATGCCGATAAGGGTCTGCGGTCATATTTCGTGGATCAGTTAGTTAGTTAGTTAGTCGACAGATCATCCTCATTGCACATCGAACAATTCAGTTCATAAGTGCTCGAATCCCCTCCTCAGCAAATTCCGCAGCGTGTAGCGGTTAACGACACCAGTTATGTGTTGGTTTATCAATCTTCTTTGGCTTCCTGCTCAGTGTTCTTGTTTGGCCACACCTCTTTTAAGTTGCTGTTCTCGAAGTCTGACCATGGTTGTAGATTCACAGTCATTACTTGGTTCTCGTTGAAGTCTTACTTCTCGTAGAGCATTCAGAATGTCAGCCTGGTCCATGGCGCGTCCGCCCTCCACAGTAGCCTTACCTGCGAGCTTGTCAGCCCGCTAATATCCTTGTACTCATGTATGCCCTGGCACGAAGATGAAACTAATATTTGCCAACCGAGACCGCTCCAGAGACAGCAACCACTCTCTTCGGATCCACCCCATCTCAATCCTCTTGAGCATGCTCCTTGAGTCGTTAAGGAAACATGCCCTAGTGAATGCCTGTGTCTCGAGCCACGTTATTGCTTCACTTACTGCCATGACTTCCATAGTCAGGCTACTTGTGGTCTCAACAAAAGCACCAGAGTGGTCTTCACAATTCTCCCTCCGGCCTTAGAAGTAAAGGCCCATGAGCTTCTCACGCGTCGGACCCATCTGTGTAAATGACAGCATCATCATCGTTAAATCTGAGGTAGACACATGCTCTGCAAATTTGTATTATGTCTTCAATGGTTGGGACATCAAGAAGGTAGCGCATCGCCCTGCATACTGTATGTCTTGCACATCTAAGAATAATGCGCATAGCTTCGTTCTATATCCTTTTCATCCTTTCTATCTGCTTAGGGCTGAGAGTCAGGATCGCCATCGCATACTCAAAAACAGACATGACCAGCCCCTCGTATAGAAGACATAGATGGCGCTGCTCACAGTTTGCTGCCGCAATCACCCGCATCGCGGCCAAATCCAACTTGGCCTTTGTTATCACATGATCTATGTTCTCATTATAAGCACGGCTTCGATCAAACCGTATCCCCGGGTAATTCATTGCTGCTTTCTTTCCACAGTCTCTGAACACAGATTTACAGTTCGTGTTGGAGTGTTGACAATATGATTATTCAACGAGAATCATGTCACTGTTGCGTTTGTTGGGTTGACTATTGCCCAGGTTCAACACACCAAGTACTTATGCGATTGAGTTCGGTTAGTAGTTCCACGGCAACCTGATCTCTATCTTTACCCTGACGATACACTAAAACATCGTCGGCATATGACAGTGTCCTCCCCGGTCCAGTGATCTGCTCGCTGGTGATTCTCACAGTGTGGACGTTGAATACCACCGGAGATAATGATGATCCCTGTGGTAGGCCAGGATATATTGCTGTTGGTTCCGAAGTCCAACTGCCACATCTAAAAACTACTTTCCGTTGGAAGAGGGCTGCAGAGATCCAACTAAGGAGGAAAGGACTTATCTTGAGTTCAAGAAGCTGAAGCACTAAAAATTCCACTGGCAGTCTGTTATACGCACTCTCAAGATCATTCGCTGCAGCAAAGGTTTCAATGCCTGAGTGGAGACCTTCATAGACATCATGAGCAAAAACTTTTGCATTGGTCCAGGTTTCACTGTTTGGGCGGTACCCTCCCAGGGTAGGTGGGAACAAACCTTGCCTCTCTAGCTGGCTTAATATTCTTTTCTTTTTTTTTCTGGCAATTAACTTATCCAGCAGCTTGCCTATTGTATTCTGCATGGTTATTACACGATACCCCTGCATTTTTGTGTGGTCTTTGCAGGTTTCGGCAAGGGAATCAGAGAGCTGTGTAACCACTCCTCCTTGATGCTAGCACTCCCTATACTGTTGTTGTTTGTGTCTGCTAGTTTCTCTAGCTCGTTGTCGGTAAACCTATTGATGTCGTCGTATCCTATGCCATCTGGCCCAGAAGCGCTGTTTTTTTTTTTATCGTCGAAGCACAACCTTGATTTCTTTCACTGTCTCTGTGTCTTCATACGAAATGTTCTGGGACTTGAACCTGTCTGAGGTGTCCTCCTTGGCAAGATTTTGGCCTCTCATATCTGTCTGGTTGCTCTTCTCTAGATAACGTTCGAAGAGGGCTTTGCCCTTCTCCTCGTCAGTCCTCTGCAAGATGAGGTCAGCACCTTGGAAGTCAGAAATTCTCTTATTCGTAACGATACAGCCATTCGACTTCACGTAGCACAGAACTGGAAGTAGCTCACCCAATGATGTGTCTCTCCGACCGATTTCGAACTTCCAATATATCCGTGAACGTTTGAATGTCTGATCACCACTGCGTAATGTATTTAGTTCGTTTCTGGTATTTTCTACACTGTTTATAACTCGGTATTGTTTATAGTTCATGTATGGACGAACACAACCACTGTCCGGAAAAATATATCGCTGGCACACTGTTGTCTGTTACTTAGTGTCATTTAGTTCTACAAATACGATATACCGGTCGGTAATATAGTCCATGTATTGAAGAATATAAACACCGGTTCAACAATATATCGCCTATACACTGCAGTTTGTCATTCAGGAAATATGTTAATGATAGTCTTTTCCTTTCTCTAAGGCTTAGAGTAAATATTACAGTTCATACTTCTCTGGTTGTTTGGAATACCTTCATTGAGCACCTCACTTCTAGTGATTTATTTTGAATGTTTAATTTTAGCTCATCACTTCTCTGACCTTCTTGCTAAACAGGGTTCACAGCTTGATATCAGTTAGCACTGCACCAGAGTATGACCAATTGCTTCTTCTCAGATTGGGAACTACTTTCACTTTCAAGTGGAGGGAACCTGTCGAAGAAATAACACCCGGTGAGAGAAACTCAACTCAGACCCATTCTATGTGAATGTAGGCCTAAGGCCATATTCAGTCTGTAACATCTATATCATCCTAGAGCTACACTCTGGCATAAGACAGAATAGTTCAGCACATTACCCTAGACAAGGTAAAAGAAAGAAAAGCTAAAGGAAAAGCACAGAAATCCCAATAGACTCCCCTACCATAATATCCTAGCATTGACTTATCCTTTATCTCCCCACTCAATCTCAATCCTGTTGAATATCTTCTCATGTCATTGTACTTATCCTACCGACTGTAATGACACCCCACTCGGCACAGCCTAAGTCACTCTTCAGCCTAATGCTTAAGTTCACTATGCTCGATTACTAGGCTAAAGCACTAACTACCTTATAAAAACTATTCCAGTCCTAGAATTAAACCACCAAGTCCCATCAAGGAAAAATGCCTGTTGTCTTCACACAACCTAGACATCGTGATTTGTATTTCTATTTCGGCACTGAAATAAATCCACACTCCAGCCGGTGTCAAGCCAACATGTATACTGAATTTAAAACTAGATTCTCATTCCCTCGAATTTCGCCTGTAGGACGTCATGGGATTTTCTTCCCCACCAAGCAGCCCCTGCTCTTTTCTCGTCTTTTGATCCCCGTACAAAAACATGCTGACAGTCTTCTTTGATGTAGACAATTCTAGTTGAGATCGTTTCTTCCGTTGCTCTGGGAACTTCGTTCACTGTTTTTCAAAGAGGTACGAGCGTGTTTGATCGGGCCTCCGCCTTTGTATTCAATCGTTCCGATCTTGTCCGATCGGGGCCCCGCTCTCACAATCAAACAAAATCGTAGCGGTATAGACCGCCGATCTCTGGCCTTTGATCCATTAGGTCGATGACTCTCACAACAACGGTCTCTGTCCTAGATCAGTAGGTCGATGCCCTCCATTCATTTCGTGACACTCACACAAGCCGGGACAGCTGACCTTCCCCTCCCCACTTATGGATTTCTACCCACAGGGGGCTCGGACAAGACAACAGTCATACTAGTACTCAAAGCCATGGCTAACAAAGCACAATTTAATTTCTGAATAAGTCAACTGAACTAAGAGCGGGATGGCTGAAAAGCCTGGATAGAAGATAATATGTACACAGCTACTGGAGAACAGCCAGAAGATCTACGGATGATCAGTCTTCATCACGGAGCATGTGACTTCAGTTCGTGCTGTCGTCCGGTCGTGGCTAACGACTCACCTGAGGAACCTCCAGTGCAAAAAAACTCCAAGGCGTAGACCCTTCTGAAGTTCTCGCCTTCCACTGTGGGTAAGATCTCGGACTGGTCAGGCGTCTCCCTAATGCCTGACTGACACTTCACCAAAGTTCGCTGGTCATCCCTCGATGACGTAATAACTCACAAGTTCCACTCCGCTGATGACGTATGGGCGGACCCTAGAATTCTAGATGTCCCCCACTAAAGAAAAGTACTGTAGCACAATACACTCGTATCTAAGAGCCTGGTTGCTCTTCGGCTTCTCGAGTTAATGGGAAAACTGTCTGCAACCTATAACTGGAGCGCTGGCTCCATACAACCACAATGTCCATTGAATGCTCCAACAGGTGAATTTAAGAACCCAACTAATTCACATGTCTCTGTTCTACACAGTTCTGTAGGTATCTACTACCTTCACAACGGACAATTACATTGTAAGTTGTCATGATGCATGAGACATAGCCTGGCGCTACCAACAATGGCGGATAGGCATAGAGTCCTTCAGGCCAAATGGAACCTGAGAGTTGCCGCAGACAGGGATCACCCGCTGCATGCAGCAATGGATATTGCCAAGGGTCATAGACTAAGACGAGACAGGTCCTGGATGGCACAGGCAGAAACTTTCTATACGTCAGGTGTGTGATCTAGAGACCATCAATCGTGAAAGAGAGTGGGTTTAAGTTCTGGAAGACATCACGGACTGGCACAATGTAATAATAACAATTGGTGGTGAGTGCAGAGAATGGGCAGCGGGACGCAATGAGTTTGAAGTGCAACAGCTAATCCAGAGCAACACACATCAAGGTGACATAGTCACCTACACCGATGGGTCAGTGGTGAGAAACACAGACGTAGTGGCTGGGGCTTTATTGCAAAGGCTAATAGACGAATCTTGCATATGAGACTACGACCTCGAGCATGAGAATGGAGGTGGAGGCAGTAACAGCGGCATTCCGGTGGCTAGAGGAGACCATTGAAACACACGTTGTATTCATTACGGATTCAAAGAGTATGCTTAGTAAGGTGGAGAATGGAATGTTTCATGTGAAATGGCTCTCGTCGCTTCAGGGGTCACAGATTGTGAGAATTGTATGAATATTTTGCCCTGGCCATGCACAGGCTGATAGGCTAGCAGGGAATGCACCTCTTGGAGGTAGTTTGCCTATTGACAAGGGGGAAGTGGTCGTGCGCTTGTGGGACCAGGTGGAGAAGACGGAGAAACAGATTGAGAACCCATATGTGGAAAGAATGAGATTGCGGGGGATCGGCGGGGGTTCTGGAAGAATCTCAAAACTGAGAGGGAAGACCAGGAGAACTATTAATCAGATAGCGGTGAGAATGATTAGTAGTATGACTCTTCGATGGCTGTTGAACGAGGGGTCGGAGCATGTATGGGAATGTCCTGAGTGCAGTGATGTCGGTTCTTAACTCAATTCAACTCAACTATCAAATAAGCGGCCGTGGACCAACACATCTAATGGTCATATGGAGGGGGGTTGTATGGAACAATTAGTTGTATAGAGCAGCTCACTGAATTAAATTAACTAAACCCTCTGTGATATGACCATAATTAGGAGGTGAGCAAACAGGAATGTGATTACAGAGAATACAGAATAGCGAGAAGACATGTGAGTAGAATAGTAAAGAGGGAAAAACAAAAAGACTGGGAAGAGTATGGAGAAACCCTAAATAAAAACTACAAGGAGGCAACCAGAAACTTCTACAAAAAGATAAGTGCAATGCGAACCAGAGGAGAACCCTTTGACCCAACTGAAATAATTAACAGCGAAAATGGAGAACCAATAAGTGAACAAAAACAGATCCTAATAAGATGGAAGCAGTATTTCGAACAACTTCTCAACATCCCATCAGATGTCACAGGAATTCAAGAGACCTACACAGATGTCACCGAGGAACTAGAACCAGACATACTAAAAGAAGAAATTATAGAAGCCATCAGATTAGCCCCATTAAACAAATCACCAGGACAAGATGAAATACCAAATGAACTAATTAAAGCAGCAAGGGAAGTAGGAACAGCTTGGCTACATAGACTATTCAACCATGTTTGGGTAGAACAACAGACACCACGAGACTGGGGAAATGCCATAATTATCCCAATTTGGAAAAACAAAGGCAGCAAAAGAGATTGCACACAATACAGAGGCATTTCACTGTTGAGTCATACTGGGAAAATATTTTGCAAAATTCTTGAAAAAAGATTACGAACTACTTTAGAACCCCAGCTAAGCGAAACGCAGCTTGGACTTAGGAAAAACAAAGGATGCACAGACGCCATTTTTGCTCTTAGACAACTTATAGAAAAATCAATTGAATTCAATGAAACACTCTACTTAGCCTTTGTCGACCAAGAAAAGGCATTTGATAGGGTAGATAGAAACAAGCTGTGGGAAATCCTTAAACAATATGGAGTGAGTACACATCTAACAAACCTATGCAGAAGTTTATACAACAACAGTGAATGCATAGTGAGAGCAACTGGAGAACACTCAGAACCCTTCACCATAAGATCTGGAGTACGACAAGGTTGTGTCCTGTCCCCTCTCTTGTTCATAACATATATAGACAACATATGTAAAGAAACCAGCCAAGCAGAGACAGTAAGAATACCGCATGACGAGAACACAGAAGAAGAACCATCTGCAAATCTAACCATTAGAGAACTCCTGTTTGCGGACGACCAAGCACTAATAGCAAAATCAGAAGCTGAATTACAAGACCACATGAATAGTCTAAACGAAATGTGTAGGGAACATAACATGAAAATTAGCACAAGCAAAACAGAGGTAATGACTATAACTAAAGAAGAACAAACAGCAACAATTCACCTAAACGAACATCCCTTGAAACAAGTAAAGAGCTTCAAGTACCTAGGAAGTATAATATCATCAAATGGCAGATCAGAAGACGAGATCGAAAATAGGTGCAATAAGGCAAATCAACTCATTGGACAAATG
>JACEFZ010017679.1:0-14303 GCA_014155875.1 Cepaea nemoralis
ATATACACACTGATATGAAGGCATTTCTTTCACATGTATACAACAACCAATTACCGTCTCAACAACCCGGGAAAACTCACAACAACAGTTTCCAGCCTTTTCCAGTTCACTTATCACATCCGCAAGGTCCTGATATGGGCTGGTTGGTTATAGGACGTCTGGGAAACTGGATTGTGTTTCTAAAGTTCGATACATTCATATATGGTGTTGTCTAAGGCCTGATCGTCGCCTGCATCTATCATAGTGAGGTTCATGTAGAGAATTGTCCCCCGACCGGGCCCTGAACGGCGCCTGCATCTATCATAGTGAGGTTCATGTACAGAATTGTCCCCTGACCGGGCCCTGAACGGCGCCTGCATCTATCATAGTGAGGTTCATGTAGAGAATTGTCCCCCGACCGGGCCCTGAACGGCGCCTGCATCTATCATAGTGAGGTTCATATACAGAATTTTCCTCCGACCGGGCACTGAACGGCGCCTGCATCTATCATAGTGAGGTTCATGTACAGAATTTTCCTCCGACCGGGCCCTGAACGGCGCCTGCATCTATCATAGTGAGGTTCATATACAGAATTGTCCTCCGACCGGGCCCTGAACGGCGCCTGCATCTATCATAGTGAGGTTCATATACAGAATTGTCCTCCGACCGGGCCCTGAACGGCGCCTGCATCTATCCTAGTGAGATTCGTGTAGAGACTTGTGCCCCGACCGGGCACCGAAGAAAAATGGGGGTTGTGATGTAAAACTCTCTTTCCCTCTTCACAGAAATCTGAAGGGAGTGCAAGACTAGTGCTGGAACCGCACATCGAGAGACTGACATGCTCGGGTGTCACCAGGTCATGGTTCGGTGCACCACAAAGGGGGATTTCTGGGTTAGGACTCAGCTAGCAATGTCCCCTCCACCTGCTTGTATGTGTTGTCAACAGACTCTGGTCCAGCGCCTGGAGGACGGACCGTATACATAAACCCTACAACTTCATAATAAGATTATTCAGCAAGATTATTCAGCAAACATATAGTAACAATAACAACAACAACGTTACTTATCGACCTGGTCTTATTGTTTTCTCGTGATCTGCGGGGGATCCCTCATTCATATTTCCACATTTATTGCGTTCAGAATCAATATTATGTAGCTGGAGTTATAATTTCACCTAGCGGTATGTAACCCAAGTCATTGATTTCTCTTCGAATGCCGGCAGCAAAAATAGCTTGTTCGCTACACACAGTGTGCTCCCTGCATCATTTCCTTGTGCTGCTTTCATGTCTTTGTTTCAGTTTCATTTCAGTTGGATACATTATTTCAGAGTGCACGAGTTGCCCTATCGCAGAACAGTAAGTGTTAACCAGGGAGCATTCCTGGTCAGTGTACACACATGTTGACCAAATCGTCAGTTACCATCCTTCATACTGTCTTAGTGCCCAGAAGTTGTGTTTTTCCCTCACGAATCCCGTTATCTTTAAAAATGAGAGCACACATTTAGCAGGATTTGTAAAACAATCTTCTGCACTGTGTATCACTACCAACCTGTTTCAGTTACAGGTTGCGCAACAGTAACGGTTTACAAATGGCCACGACAAAAGTTCGGTTAAACCAACCTTATGTCACGGAATTCCCCAGTGCAGAAGGCGAGACCCCGGATCGCATCCACAAACGTTTGAGTATTGTTTATGGAGATTCAACAGTGTATGTTAGCACTGTCTGACGTTGCGTACGTCGTCATGGCGAAGCTGAAGTAGGTCCATCCTTACTGGTCGTCCATCAACCGCATTGACTCCACACAACATTCATCGGGTTGATGATATCATTCAGTGGTGACCGTCGGGTAACACTGGATGAAGTCTGTTTCATGTTGTCAATTAATAAAGACAGTGCCCAGGCCATCATTACAGACCTGGGTTTTTCAAAGGTTTGTGCATGATGGATACCCCATGTGCACCTTGTGACATAATCCGTGTCTTCTTTTTGCTAATTGTTAAACTAAATTCAGAATAAGTATTGGAGAATGCAGACAGTAGACGTTGTAATTCTTCCTTAGAGTGGGTCATAATTGGAGCATCATCTGCAAAAAAATCGAACTCTCTGATCAGTACCCCACTAATTTTGGTCTTGGTTTTCAATCTCTGAGCATCGTAGAGGCCGCCATCTGAGGGTGAGTCAGTGTATATATCACCATTCAGATCACGAAAGGCATATTTCAGTAGAAGTGAAAAGTATATTCCAAAGGGGGTGGGAGCTAGTACACAACCTTGCTTAACTACCACTCTTGAATTTCAAACTTTTCTGAAGTTGCACCATCAAACTTGATTTTACCCTCATAGCCCAATGCCCTGTTCCCTGGGTAGTGAGATCGGACGCCCGTGTGTATTGTTCCGCACGTAAAAAATCCCTTGGCAGTTGTAAATCGGAAAAGAGTACCCTAATGGCGCTGCCCGGGCAAAATTTCGAGTTAAAAATCTACCCAAAGTATTTCAGGATCCTCGCCGGTGCTACGGAGTTCGTGCACTGAGCTGAGTTTCTCCAAACTCAGCTTTGAGTTAGGAGGAGAACGGGGCACTTATGGGTTACACCCGTGTGCCACGATGTTGATCCATCGAATAAACTAAACTGATTTTACCCTTCGTGCCTGTGTGGAACTATTCCACAATGGACAGAAGAGTTGGTGGAGAGCAAATTTTCTTTAGTGCCCTGAACAGACCCTCACGACTGACCAAATCAAATGACTTTGTGAGGTCGATGAAGGCAATAAACAGTGGTTGATTCTGTTCACGGCATTTTTCTTGCATTTGTCGCAATGAGAATATCATATCAATGGTAGACCGGTTCTGTCAAAAGCCACACTGTGATTCGGGGTAGACTTGATCTCCTAGGACTTGAAGTCTGCGCAGAACAATTCTGGCAAATACATTCCCAACGATACACAGAAGTGAGATACCCCTATAGTTGTAACAGTCACTCCGATCTCCCTTGTTCTTGTAAAATGTTATGATGCTTGAATCTTTAAAATCATGTGAGACTTGTCCTTCTCGCCAGCATAGCTCTATTAGCTGGTGGATCTGTAGAGTGAATGTATCTTGCCCACTCCTGATAACCTATATTAGAATCCCATCCTTAACACGAACCTTGCCAGAGGCAAGTTTATTAATTTCACACTTAACTTCTGTTATGGTGGGAAGTGTGTCCGGGTGGTTAAGAGTTGGCAGGGCGTCTATAGCGTTGGGGGCATCATCCGCTGGTTTGAGTAAAGCTCTAAATAGTGCTCGACCCATCTATCCATCTGCTGTTTCTTATCAGTGATGATTTCTCCATTCAAGGATTTCAGTGGTGCACTTCTTGTGATAATTTAGACCACAGGCCTTTTTTTTATCCCCTCATACATGCTTCTGATAATTCCCTTATCATTTGCATTTTGAATGTACTCCCATAATGTGATCCACACTACCTGGCAACCTTTGGCACTTCCTTCCTAGCTTGCTTGGTTGTGACAAAATTCCTGAAGTTACAAGAAAAACAAATCATATACAGGAACGCACAGTGAGATGGAACCAATGTTTAATAATTCATTCCATTCGTGTGCTACGGTTTAAAATAAAAAAAAAAAAAACCGGTTTAGACATTGTAAATATGGCCATTAAAATGCCGCTGATCTGCCAAGAAACGGTCTTGTTCTGCCATGACAGAAATGCAGCAAGAATGAAGAAAATCATTGACAAGAATCAGCAATGCCAATGACAAATGTGGCTAGTGCAGTGAAACAGAGTGACAGAACTGTTAATAGAATTGTACACTAAATTAGAAAGCGTGCGAGCGCTGGTTGGTGCGATTGTTGATACGTGAACAGAAGAAAACTAGGGTAAATTGCTGTTGACAGTTGGTCAAGATGTGCCAGTCAGAAAACATGTTGATGACCACTGTGATACTAGTTCACTATCAGACTTCCCACACTCCATCTCAATCAAAATTCTATGCAATGAAAAATTTGGGAACTTCCCAACCCCTGTCAAGCGAGGTCACAGAAACGTGCAGGAAATGGGACTGTTCTGGGAAGCCAAAGGTGTCCCAGTGAAAGAGTATCTGCCTCATGGCAACACTGTTAATGGGTAGTATTAATTCAAATCGCACTACCAAACTAAATAAAAACACGACTGTGACCAGGAAGCGAGGAAGAACTCGCACTTAAAAGGTTTCCTTTGCTTCAAGACAACGTCCTCTCTTACAAAACACAAATTGTACAATTAGCAGCCAAGGATTAGAATACTGAGATGCTTTCATATCAACTCTATTCTGCGATTTTGACGATGCTTCGTATGCTTAGGTAGAACATCGTGCACATTGTGCAACAAGAGTAAAAACAATCATTGACCAGGATGGACGAACGACAGCTACATAGATGACTAGTGCTGTGAAACTGAGTGCAGAACAGCTAACAGAACTTTACACAAAATAAGAAAAGTGTTTACCCGCTGGAGTCCACTATTGTTGAAACGTGAACAATGACAAACGAGTATAAACTGCTGGGCAGTTCTTCAATAAGTACCAGTCAGAACATATTTTGACAGTATGATGTGATGGGTTCAGCAATAGAAAGTCCCAGGCTACCCAACATCGAGCAAGCCAAGAGCACATAAATCTGCAGGAAAAGTCATGTTGAATGTATTTTAGGACGCCACAGATATCCTATTAAAAGATTATCTACCTTGTGGCAAACACGGCTACAAGTCAGTATTGTGCATGTTTCCTTACCAAACTATCGTCACTATTGTATGAGTCACAAACACTGAGGACAACTAAACGAATGACTAACAAGCTACACAAATTCCTGCCCCGAATAGTGGGAATAAAATGATATGACAAAATCACCAATGTAGAGCTGATGGAGAGAATTAAACACATTCCAGTGAACCAAGAGATGCGGCAAAAACGTTGTCGCTGGATAGGAAACACACTGGGAAAACCTGGGCACAATATAATTAGATACTCTCTTGTCTGGAGCCCATTAGTTAAACGATAAAGCGGGAGACTTAAACACTGAGAGAAGAACACGACAGAGGTGAATAACATTGGAAGGACACGGAGGGCGATCTGTTAGCTTCATGGCATAGTGTGAATAACATTGGGAGAACACAAAGGGCGATAAGTTAGCTTCATGGCATAGATAGTTACAATAAGTATTTTACATCAGCTCCTTCAAAATCTGATTGAAATTGTAGACATCCATTTGGTTGAAATTACAAACATACATCTTGTTGAAGTTAAAGAGATATATCTGGTTGAAGTTACAGGCATAAATATTGTTGAAGTTACAGGCACACACCTGGTTGAAATTACAGACATACATCTGGCTGAAGTTGCAGACGTGTTTTTTTTTAAAGTTACAGGCATACATATGACTGAACTTACAAACATACATATTGCTGACGTTATATACATACATGTGGTTGAAGTTACAGATATATTATATATGGTTGAAGTTACAGACATACATGTGGCTGAAGTTACAGATATATGTCTGGTTGAAGTTACAGACATGCCTTTTTGAAGTTACAGGCATACATCTGATTGACAACGTAATTACATTAATTATGCGACAGTACTTATTTTATAATCTGAATAATTAATAAGTTTATCATTAGCGCGATATTACATTTTATTTTCCAGAGGACATCAACTTTCCCTTATTAACCATCGAAAATGAAGTTTGATGACGTTTTAGCAGAGCTGGGCGAATTTGGACCTTATCAGAAACGGCTTTATCATCTAATGTGTTTAGTGGGCATTAATGGTGCTTTCCAGGTTCTGAGCGTCATATTCACGCTGGCTATCCCCGAGCACAGGTAGGTGTGGTTGAAGTACGACTAAATGTTTCTAACACACCTCTGACAGATGATATCTCAGGAGAGCACAGGCAGGTATGGTTAAAGTATGGCTAAAGGTTTAAAACATACAGCTGACAAATACGGAAATAAACGGACGCTGGAAAATACATAAACACTTCTTACTTTTACGAGCATTTAAAAAAAAAAAATAATGTGAACCAGAAATTGTGACTGTCTTTTCTCAACATAGTCCCTCTGCCTAGCAACACGCTTGGTCCATCTGTCCGCTAGCTTGCTGATGCCTTTTATGAAAACGTCTTTGGGTGTGGCTTTAAACTATCTTGATCGCGTGCATTACCCCATTGTAATCTGAAAACCTCCGACCCCGCAAATGTTTTTTTTCCAAAGGTCAAGACAAATGAAAGTCCGATGTCATCAAGTCTTGGCTGTATGGTGGATGTTTAAAGACCTCAAATATCACAGCACGTACCATATCCACTGTACACGCAGCCGTAGTAGGGAGGGCGCTGTCGTGCAGCAACACTACTCCTAATGTAGAGACTTCAGAGCATGTCACTGTATCGAGAGCTAGTCAGTTTCACCTCTTTCTTGGAAGTATACCATTATAGGGCCTCAAATATAGCAAAAGGATTGTCATCATAACTTTCCAAATGGATTCCTGCGTCCTATATTGTGTCTTAACTTGAGACAAGAAATATATCCACGCATTGACACATTACTCTCTGGTTCGTAATGATGCATACAGGATTCGTCTCTTTAATGGAGAAAAGCATTTTAATTCTCTGGCACAAAGGTCTAAGTTCTCCTGACAAATCATCTGTTGTACATGTTTGTAATCATCGGAAAGCTGTCTAGGGACCCATCTGCTACACATTTTCTATAACCGAGGTCATAATGGACACTTATGTACGCATCGCTGTGACTCATGTTGAAATCCACGGCTATTTCATCAATAGTGAGAACACCTGTCATCATAGACTTGTTGGTCGATCTCCCGTTTGTACTGTGTCAGTTACCACACTTGCAGGTCTCCCACTTCACTGAAGGTTTCAAACATACAGTTTATACACATGGAAAACAAACAGAAGCTGGAAAATACAAGAACACTTCTTATACGTTTTGTCTCTAATCTTCTTACAAATTCATTCACTCTCCACTGATTCAAACAACTGTCTTCAAACTGAACAATCATTCTTCTGTAGATTTCACAAAGTTTCCATTCTCTGACCTCCTCTCCCATATAATAAAAAAAAGGAGTAGAGATGGGGTATAACGTCATATGACATAAAACAAAGACTAACAGCTCTGAGAAGTGTAATAATTGTATTTGGTTGGGAGTGTACTAGGAAAGAGAATAAACAGCTGGCCGTGTAGGTCACTCAGCTGGACAGTGCAGCAGGCTGAGGTTTAGGTTCAGAGCCCAGGTAATGACGGAACACATGTAATCTTTATAACGGGCGGCCTGTAAACAGGATCGGACGTATGCCAGCTAGTCTGTGGAGACATCTTACAAATAGACAGAAACACTCACAGAGATCTGAGGTTATGTGGAGACTTATTACAAGTAGACAGAAACACTCACAGAGATCTGAGGATATGTGGAGACTTATTAGAAGTAGACAGAATCACTCACAGAGATCTGAGGACATTTGGAAACTTCTTACAAGTAGACAGAAACACTCACAAACATATGAGGATATATAGAGACTTCTTACAAATAGACAGAAACACTCACAGAGATCTGAGGTTATGTGGAGATTTCTTACAAGTAGACAAAAACACTCACAAACATCTGAGGATATGTGGAGACTTCTTACAAGTAAACAGAAACACTCACAGAGATCTGAAGATATGTGGAAACTTCTTACAAGTAGACAGAAACACTCACAGAGATCTGAAGATATTTTTAAATATTGAGCACAATCCACCACTGGCAACGCTGATCACACTCTGGTATGAACATAATGCCTATCCACATCAATGTGGAAGCACTAGACTCGAGTTTCGCTCTCATTTAAGCTCTTCAGTAGTGCATATCCTTGACCGGGCCCGGAAACAAACCCCGGATCACTGGCATGTGAAGCGGGTGTGTAAACACTAGACCACGCGGCACACGCTGGACACGGCCCAATTATCACAACAGAATTCCACGTCACCCATCGTAGGCTGTAGCTCAAGATTTGCCCGATCGCCGCGACTGACATCCGTCAATTGATGTGGACCGGAACGATCAGGTCTTCTCACTGGCAAGGCACACCAGGCCGCCTAAGGTCCAGTGAGCAATAATCAAATTGATTTATTTGTTGTTTCGGGATTTGAGATTTTAAATATTGAGCACAACCCACTACTGGCAGCGCTGATCGCACTCTGGTATGAACCTAAGGCCTATCCACGTCAATGTGGAAGCACTAGACTCGAGTTTCGCTCTCATTTGAGCTCTTCCAGTAGTGCATATCCTTGACCGGACCCGGAAACAAATATCTGAAGTATCTGAAGATATAAAATATAAAAAAAGATAAAAAAATATATAAAAAATATAAAATAATATATAAAAAGATATAAAATATATAAAATATCTGAAGATATGTGGAGTGTTCTTACAAGTAGACAGCAACACTCACATAGATCTGAGGATATGTGGAGACTTCTTACAAGTAGACAAAAACACTCACAGACATCTGACGATACCAGAACTAGAACAGTGCCAATATTTCATACATCTTTCTGCCACACACACACAAACAAAGACACAGACACACACACATATACACACGCACTCACGCACGCACGCACACACACTTTCTCTGCCATTCAGATTCCCTTCTACAGACAGGACACAGTCACACGCGTTATATGTACATATCACTGACTTTGTGTGAATATTTCATACAGAAAATGAGCGACGCCACTTCACCTGGAAATATACATATGTATGTGAGCGTGTGTGTGTGAGCGTGTGTGTGTGAGTGTGTGTGTATGCCAACATTGGTAATGGGGAAATACAGATATAGTGTTCATCTCTCTCTCACTCTCTCTCTCTTTCTCTCTCTCTCTCTCTCTCTCTCTCTCTCTCTCTCTCTCTCTCTCTCTCTCTGTGTGTGTGTGTGTGTGTGTGTGTGTGTGTGTGTGAATATTGGTAATAGGGAAATACAGATATTGTGTCGAAATCTCTGTGCGCTTGCGCGTACGCATACACATATCCAGGTACAACGCACACAGATTTGGAGGGTGTGTCTGTATTTCTCCTTAACCAATGTTCTGTGCACACAAAGGTTAGTCATTTATACACGGAGAGTTAGCCCTGAGATAATCGACTCTCAAGTGTGGAGCGAAACAACGGGATTATCCCCACATGATCGACTCTCAAGTATTGAAACCACAGGATTATCCTCAGATGATCGACTCACAAGTGTGTAGTGAAACAACAGGATTATCCCCAGGTGATTGACTTTCAAGTGTGTCGAGGAGCGGCTGGCCGAGTGGCTAAGGACGCCGGGTTCTCTTTCGGGAGACCCGGGTTTGAATCCTCGGTAACGGCTTGGATTTTTTTTTCTGTCGGGGCATAAATAAAATACTAACCATACACAGTTCGAGGCGACTGAACTAGCCAGGCGGCCTTAATATCTCAGACTCAAGTCCTCACGCCGTACACTGCGAGGTACTGTAGGCAGTAGATGTCAGTTTCATGACAGTGAAACAACAGGATTATCCTGAGATGTTCGACTCTGAAGTGTGTAGTGAAACTACGGGATTATCCTGAGATGTTCGACTCTAAGGTGTGTAATGAAGCTACAGGATTATAACCAGGTGATCGACTCTCAGGTGTGTACTGAAACTGCGGGATTATCCTGAGATGATCGACTCTCATGTGTAATGAAGCTACAGGATTATAACCAGGTGATCGACTCTCAGGTGTGTACTGAAACTGCGGGATTATCCTGAGATGATCGACTCTCATGTGTAGTGAAACTACAGGATTATAACCAGGTGATGAACTCTCAGGTGTGTATTGAAACTACGAGATTATCCTGATATGATCGACTCTCGGGTATGTAGTGAAACTACAGGAGTATCCCCAAGTTATTGACCCTCAAGCATGAAGTTAAACTACGAGATTATCCTGAGATAATCAACTCTTTCAAGCGAGTTGTGAAACTACAGGATTATCCTGAGGTGATCAACCTCCAAGTGTGTAATGAAACTACAAGATTCTCTAGGTGCTGCAACTCAATGAAAATGACACCAACTCTCACTGAAATGATTCCAACAATAACAAAAATACAAATATGTCAACAATCTGTTGATCTCTGATTCACGCTGAGCTTCTGAGAACATCTACACCTAGTCTACATTCAATCTTGTCGATGATAACATCACACCTATTTACATCACGAACTGCCCCTATTTTCTGTCTGACTGTCACGAGTTGCAGGTAACGCGGGAAAGAAAGCCTAGTAAGGCTGTGGTAAAAGCTAGGCACGGTGATAAAGAGATGTGCATGGATTCTCAGACCAGGCAAAAAGGATACACCGTGTCCCCATATACGGGATGTATTATTTCAATTCCTGGTTTAAAAGGCAGATTTCAGTGACTGAACACACCAGGCAGGATTTATTTCACCAAGACAGGACAGTGCACAATGCATACACGTCAACAGGACACCGAACGATCACTGGGTGTTGGTGACAAGGGGTGTGGTGTTGTCAGAAGCGAAGTTAGTAAATAGTTTGTTGACGGAACGAACAGTTTCAAAATGCATATATTCCTAGCAGTCAGTTTACCATGCCCGACGGGGATTACCTTCTTGTCAGTGTAATCTGACTCTAGGAGCTATTGTAATAGCTAGGCCGCAAGCAATGTATTAACTATATACAGATAAGAATGATCGATGTGTACATCATGTAATATATTAACTATATACAGATAAGAATCATCTATGTGTACATCATGAAAGTAATATATTAATTATATACAGATAAGAATCATCTATGTGTACATCATGTAATATATTAACTATATACAGATAAGAATCGTCTATGTATATATCATGTAATATATTAACTATATACAGATAAGAATCATCTATGTGTACATCATGTAATATATTAACTATATACAGATAAGAATCATCGATGTGTACATCATGTAATATATTAACTATGTACAGATAAGAATCAACTATGTGTACATCATGTAATATATTAACTATATACAGATAAGAATCATCTATGTGTACATCATGTAATATATTAACTATATACAGATAAGAATCATCTATGTATACATCATGTAATATATTAACTATATACATATAAGAATCATCTATGTGTACATCATGTAATATATTAACTATATACAGATAAGAATCATCTATGTGTACATCATGTAATATATTAACTATATACAGATAAGAATCATCTATGTGCACATCATGTAATATATTAACTATATACAGATAACAATCATCTATGTGTACATCGTGTAAGTAATATATTAACTATATACAGATAAGAATCATCTATGTGTACATCATATAATATATTAACTATATACAGATAAGAAACGTCTATGTATATATCATGTAATATATTAACTATATACAGATAAGAATCATCTATGTGTACATCTTGTGATATATTAACTATATACAGATAAGAATCATCGATGTATACATCATGTAATATATAATCTATATATAGATAAGAATCATCTATGTGTACATCATGTAATATATTAACTATATATAGATAAGAATCATCTATGTGTACATCATGTAATATATTAACTACTAGCTGACCCGGCCCGGCTTCGCCCAGACCCTGGTGGGGAGCATCTCATTTAATTCATATAAGTAGTCATATAAGTTCTCGTTCCCGTTACCGACTATCTGTCTGTCTGTCTGTCTGTCTGTCTGTCTGTCTGTCTGTCTGTCTGTCTGTCTGTCTGTCTGTCTGTCTATCTGTCTGTCTGTCTGTCTGACCCGGCCCGGCTTCGCCCATACCCTGATGGGGAGCATCTCATTTAATTCATATAAGTAGTCATATAAGTTCTCGTTCCCGTTACCGACTATCTGTCTGTCTGTCTGTCTGTCTATCTGTCTGTCTGTCCCGGCCCGGCTTCGCCAGACCCTGGTGGGGAGCATCTCATTTAATTCATATAAGTAGTCATATAAGTTCCCGTTCCCGACTATCTATCTGTCTGTCTGTCTGACCCGGCCCGGCATCGCCCAACTCCTGGTGGGGAGCATCTCATTTAATTCATATAAGTAGTCATATAAGATCCCGTTCCCGACTATCTGTCTGTCTGTCTTGGGTAAATGGAGGAGGGAGGAGGAAGAGGGAGGTGGAGGAGGGAAGAGGAGGGAGGAGGAGGGAGGAGGAGGAGTAGGGAGGAATAGGAGGGAGGAAATGAAATCAAATCAAATCAACTTTATTAGGGTCACAAATTGGGCGCGCAGGCCCGTCTTACATTCGGCCCTTCCAATCACTCGTCTTTCGTTCATCAAGAGCATCAAGAGCATTATACATTTACATAGGAAGAAATATAAACATTGTGAAATGAATGTTGTAAACATAAACAAGGCTAATTACCATGTTATGAAGCCCATCTCCCACCTATCCATACATCACCCCACCCACACAACACCCCCACCTGCCCACACATACGCGCACCAAGGGACACATACACATCCCCACCTACCGACACACACGCACACCAAGGGACACATACATACCCCACCAACCGACCCATCCCCCTCCCGCACATCCCCCACCCACACACACTGCCCTCACCTGTTCCCCCAACCAAAACACACTCGCCACCCACAAACATTCCCCTTCCAACCCACACATCCCACTCCCATCCACATACACATCCTACCCCACACATCCTCTCCCCACCCACACCTCAAACCACCCATCCCCCAGCCACATCTCCATCGACAACATATTCCCCACCCACACACACAATCCCCCGCCAACCCACACATCGCACATCCACTCACACATCCCCAAACCATACACACACATCCCCACCATCTGACATGTCCCTACCCCCCCCCCCCCCCCCCACACACACATCTCCCTAACCACCCATACATCCCAAATCCACTCACACACACCCCACCACCCACACATACAACTTCCACCCACCCACACATGCCTTAACCTAATCCCCCACCCGCACATCACATACACTCCCTACCACGCACTATTCTCAACCCACGCACCACACACACACATCCCCACTTACACACCACACACATATCCCCTACCCAGATACCACACAATATTCCCACCCACACCCACACAGATACCCTTACCCATCCACCCCACATACCCCCACTCACACACCACAAAAATCCCCCACCCACACACACATACCTCACCCACACAATATCACCAACCAACACACCACACACCTCTCCCCACCCACACACGCATTCCCTACCCGTCCACCAACACACACTCACTCACGCATACATCCTCCACTACGCACCCACACACCCCCACCCACCCACTCCCAACCAAACATCTCTCGATCACAATACCCCTACCCCCACACACATCCTCCACCCACTCACACATCCCACCCCGACACATACAACTCCCTCACCCACCTACACGTTCCTAAGCCACTCACACACCCCCACACACACACACATCTCCCACCCACACTCCCCCACATACTTCCCCCAACCACCACAATCCCCTGCTCACCCACACATATACCCCACCCATACGCACATTCCCCACACCCATCACACACATCCCCCACACCACACACTATCCTCCACCCATACCACCACAAACATACCCTCCACCCACACATCATTCACACATCCCCCACCAACACACCGCACACATATCTCAAACCCACACACCATACACTTCTCCCCACTCGCCCTTCCATCCCAAATCCACCCAACACAATCCCCTACCCACACAACCCCGCCTCCCACACATACTTCCTCAAACCATCCACACATCTCCACCCACATAAACACACATCCCCTACATCCGTCCCATACACATATCCTCCACCCATACACACACCCCCCACACCCATTCCAACACCCCTACTTTCACCCCCACACATCCATCCACACATCCCACCAACACCCACAAATACCACTACCCACCAAAACCCACACACCCCAACCCATCCAAATGCATACCCCCACCCACACACCCCCCACCCACACATATCCCCACACTCACACACATCCTCCACATACACTCACACTTCCTCACATCTAGACACATACAAAATGTCTAACGTTAGTATTGAAATTAGTATGAACAAACTCCCACACTTTACTCACACACATACACTGACACTTGTCATGAGCAGTCTCATAAAAATGTTAAACATGGAGAAAAATGTGTACATAAAATGTAAAAATAGTGATGCTCTCTCTCTCTCTCTCTCTCTCTCTCTCTCTCTCTCTCTCTCTCTCTCTCTCTC
>JACEFZ010017680.1:0-13870 GCA_014155875.1 Cepaea nemoralis
AATTGGAACCCCACCATTTCTTTGTTTACGTGTTTACTTACTGCGTTGGCCAGCAAGTGCACTAAACACTATATCACGTACATCAACTCAACAAACAATATTGAACACCACAGGATGAGAATTCCGGGGAATGCAACCTATCTACATCCATAATAAACGCGTACTATAGCTTTAAAGTGTTTCAGACTGCTTCACAAAATAATACTTGTCTAATTTATAAAGGAATTGGCTTGGATAATATAATCCAACACAAGCAGTGCTTCCTTTGTTTCTACTTCATACTGTCGGTCTTGTATAAGAGGTGAACTTTTGTTTGTGAATTCCTAGGCTTAATTACGTCACTAAGACCCCGTGTATATGTCAAGTGTTGCAAATGGGAACACGCGTTTTCCAGACATTCAGCTTTTCCGCTTGTAAATTAGTTTGTGGGGGACTTGTCTTTAGGCTGGAATTTTCGCTAACAAAGGTTAGAGGTGCTTGGTTACGTGAACACGGAAACGGCTACACAGCAATGGGGGTGAAAAGCAAATTAATTGGAGTCATATTTACAAATGCATGCCTGAGTATTACGCAAATTCTTCTTCTTCTTCTTCTTCTTCTTCTTCTTCTTCTTCTTCTTCTTCTTCTTCTTCTTCTTCTTCTTCTTCTTCCTTCTTCCTTCTTCTTCTTCTTCTTCTTCTTCTTCTTCTTCTTCTTCTTCTTCTTCTTCTTCTTCTTCTTCTTCTTCTTCTTCTTGTTCATGTCTTTTGGCAGGGATGACCACGTCTGACCATAGCCCTCTATCTCGTGTGCTGCCAGTAATTTCTGATACTGATGTCCCTCCATGCTATGATGTCAAACCGTCTAACATATTATCTCTTGGTCTCTCCCTGCTTCTCCTCCTCCCCAATTTTCCCATTTTGACAACATACTCCAGGTTTCCCCTTCTCGGAAATGCCCAAACAATGTGGATTGTCCTCTTATGATGCGAGTAATCCTTACGCCTATCAAGATATCTTCATTGCCCTTTCTATCTGTCCAAGATGTTCTCTTTATGCATCTATAAAACCACATCTCTATGTGAGTGTACGTCTTCAAAGATATCCTCATTGCCCTTTCTATCTGTCCACGATGTATCCATCATTCATCTATAAAACTACATCTCTTTGTGAGTTTACGTCTTTCAAGATGTCTTCATTGCCCCTTTTATCTGTCCACGATGTATCCATCATTCATCTATAAAACTACATCTCTTTGTGAGTTTACGTCTTTCAAGATGTCTTCATTGCCCCTTTTATCTGTCCACGATGTATCCATCATTCATCTATAAAACTACATCTCTTTGTGAGTTTACGTCTTTCAAGATGTCTTCATTGCCCCTTCTATCTGTCCACGATGTAGGGTATCCATCATTCATCTATAAAACACTATCCCCGCAGCTTCCTCGGTTGTCTGCTAAATGTCCGTGATTCGCCACTTTATATCAAGATTAACTCAATATAGCTCTTGAGAAATCTTTTCCACACCTCCGCTGGCACATATAAATTGCAATATTATCCCTGCCAGGAAGGAAATGAATGGCAAACTACCTTCCTTTCATTTGCCTCCGCAATTTATTCACCGAGAACGACGTCATGGGGAGGTTAAGAAATGCTCGTCCTGCAGGCAAGAGCATGTGCCAAAGGTGATACCATAACGTCATACAGCCACTGTAAGCAAATCTCTAAGTGATACATTTGTTACACGGACATGGAATGTATGTCACTTATGCTAGTTGGTAAGCTGGAAAATATCTTGAGGGAAATGAAAAGAATGAGTGTCACTATCTTGGGATTATGTGAATAAGACAGATACGAGAAGGCGAAATGTACTCGACACATATAGAGTAATTTACTCAGGGCAAATTACGCAAATAAATGAATAATCATTTAACAGTAGGTACCTATGTGATTAAGAAAGACAATTTTCACAAGAAAACTGCGTATTCTTCTTCCTCGTATACAGTGAGGCCTTCACATTAATGACTCCTACAAAAGCAGCAGTTAGTTTCAGATTCATGTTATTCCCGTATATATTTTTGTGGAAGGAAGTTTGTTGCTGCCATATTTGTTTACGTATATGACTATAAGTTGGCCAGGACAATAGAAGGTGGTCTAGTCGTCATTGGACTACAGACAGACACGCAGAGATCCGAAGGACCAATCCTGAACTTATGATATAGAT
This sequence comes from Cepaea nemoralis, assembly GCA_014155875.1. NCBI lineage: Eukaryota > Metazoa > Mollusca > Gastropoda > Stylommatophora > Helicidae > Cepaea > Cepaea nemoralis. The sequence continues at coordinate 2,203 of JACEFZ010017680.1, forward strand.
ACTATATCAGCCCGGTGTGTACTGTTCGCAAACCTACAAATTACGACTTGATTCTAACTTTCAAGTTGACGATAAGCCTAATTTTTCAAGTGATTAGGATGGCAATTTGTGCACTTTGCCTTAAAAGAAGCGTCAATAATAGCTGTTGTCATTTCAAAGTAAGTAAAAGTAAAGTATATATGGTACTAACCCAATACTTCACCGACCAATCGGCAATGGATGGCTGACGTGGTCAATATCACACATACCACTTTTATTTCCCAGAATACTGCTTGGTACTCATTTTATACTGGGAGTTGCTACTACCAGTGAGTTCATCGAACTAATTTTGCGTGAGAGTTAATTTCTCCTACTACTAGTATCCCTTGCATCAAGGCGAACCCTCTCCGACGTCTGAGACACTTTTAATTTACGTCTCCAAGCCAAGGACGACAAGTAAATATTTGTTGCATTGGCAACGTATCTTCTTCGTCGCGATAGGCAGAAACAGTTTCAGCGCATTAAACCTTTCAGCCGCCCTGACTTCCAGCTATGTAGTATAATACAAGTGTAAGATGATCCCCACATCCACTCATGCTTTCTTGATGCCCTGTCTCAGGTCCTTCCTGTAACAATATTAACTGATTTAGTTCCAAACAAAAATTAGGTTTGGGCCTAACATGGTGCACACACAATCAGATGAACAAGCATTGTAATGTAAATATCTATTAACCGAGCGTTAAAATTAGGGAAGATACCACGAAACAAAACAAATACCACGAAAACCTTAGTATAGCAATGTATCGTTCTTCTGTCCACTTGGGAGGTCACGTGTGACTATATATTATCCCTTGGCACTGAATCAGTTAATACTTTGAAGAAATTTCCTGTTATGAGTCTGTAACGTGAGAAGGCCATCACATTTTGTGGAACTGAATGCACGGAACACTAGATGGCCAGTCTTCCAGTTTGTACCTCACTTAGCGAGACGACGAACGCAGACTCGAACTCTGATCCTATCACGATCATGACATTACCAGCCCAATTCTCTATCCACTACGTTAACGTTAATTAAATATCTACTCTGCTTCATCACTACCTAACCAGCTAGCCGCGGTTGGTGGGTACCCTAAACTGCGGTCGACATACAAAGAAAGATAAAACAAGCAAAGCTAAAAGAGTAAACCATATTCCCTTAACAATTGGAACTTGGAATGTACGCACCCTACTTGACAGAGACGGCGCGTCGGGTCCAGAGAGACGAACAGCACTGATTGGGAGAGAGCTCGGCAGGTACAACATCGACATTGCAGCCTTGAGCGAGACACGACTTGCAGAAGAAAGCCAAATCTGTGAAATTGGTGCCGGCTACACATTTTTCTGGAGTGGAAGGAAAAGCGAGGAAAGACGCCAATCCGGTGTGGGATTTGCCATTAAGTCGGCCCTGGTCGGCAAATTAGCTGGATTTCCAAAGGGTGTAAACGACAGGCTCATGACCATGAAGTTGCCTCTGCTGAATGGAAGGAAGCACGCAACCATTGTGAGTGTCTACGCACCAACTATGACCAACGAAGATGATGTCAAGAATAAGTTCTATGAGGACCTGCACAATGTATTAACATCTGTTCCCAAAGGAGACAAACTTATACTCCTTGGGGATTTCAATGCCAGAGTAGGCACGGACACCACCTCTTGGAGTGGCATTATTGGAAAGCATGGAGTCGGAAATTGTAACAGCAATGGACTCCGCCTCCTTCAGACTTGTGCCGAACATGATCTCCTGATTACGAACACAATTTTCCGTCTCCCCATGAGAAATAGGACATCGTGGATGCACCCTCGCTCGAAACACTGGCACCTCATTGACTATGTCATCGTCAGGAGGAGTGACAGACAAGACGTTCGAGTGACAAAATCCATGTGTGGTGCCGAATGTTGGACAGACCATCGTCTCATTGTCTCGAAAATGAACATCCACATCAGGCCACCACGGCGTCCTCAAGGGGCGAAAATGCAAACAAAGCTAAATGTCACCCGCCTAAACAGCAAGAAAATGCAGCAGTCGTTTGAAAATATGCTGGAAGACCGCCTCAAGCCCAATGCTGAAGCTAAACAGGATACAGAAACAGAATGGAGAGCCCTAAAGGACACGATTTACAACACTGCTATGGAAATCCTGGGTCCAGCCCCCCGAAAGCATAAAGACTGGTTTGATGAAAATTCCGAAGACATCAACCAATTGCTGGCCGAGAAACATCTTCTCCTCAAGGCACATTTGAATGACCCAAAGTCAACATCAAAAAAAGATGCTTTCAAGAACATTCAGAGAGTAGTGCAGCAGAAACTTCGGCACATGCGGGACTCCTGGCTGAGCAGCAAAGCTGATGAAATTCAGGGCTTTGCTGACAGACACGATATGAAAAACTTCTACGACTCACTGAAAGCGGTCTATGGTCCTTCATCACCAGGCATAGTTCCCCTCCTCAGTGCAGACGGGGGAACATTGGTCACCGATAAGAAAGAAATCCTCCAACGCTGGGCAGAGCATTTCAGCAAAATCTTAAATACAACTTCCTTCTTCGATGATGAAACCATCAATTGCCTTCCTCATGTTCCCACCAATGAGACTCTTGATGACCTGCCAACCATAGTGGAAATAAACAAAGCCATCCAGCAACTCTCCAGCGGCAAGGCACCTGGTCCTGACTCCATCCCAGCAGAGGTATACAAGGCAGGTGGGCCGGTCCTAACAGAGCAGCTTCACCAAGTCTTCACAAACATATGGATGAACGAGACCATGCCACAAGATTTTAAGGACGCGTCAATAGTCCACCTTTACAAACGTAAAGGAAACCGCCAATCCTGTGACAACCACCGAGGCATCTCCTTGCTTTCAATTGCAGGGAAGATACTCGCCAGAATTCTTCTCAATCGCCTCACAGCCCATCTCGATCAAGGTCTTCTTCCTGAGAGTCAATGTGGCTTCAGAAAAGAACGTGGAACTGTTGACATGATTTTCGCTGCAAGGCAGCTGCAAGAGAAATGTCAGGAACAGAACTGCGAAATGTTCTCCACTTTCATTGACCTTACCAAGGCTTTTGATACAGTCAGCAGAGAAGGACTGTGGAAGATTATGGCAAAATATGGCTGTCCACGAAAGTTTGTCCAAATAGTGCGGCTATTTCATGATGGCATGCAGGCAAGAGTACAGGAAAATGGTGAGCTGTCTGAACCCTTTCCTGTCACCAATGGAGTGAAGCAAGGATGTGTCCTGGCACCAACACTGTTCAGCCTCATGTTTTCAGCCATGTTGATGAATGCCTTCGAGAACGACGACATTGGAATAGACATCAACTACCGTATGGATGGAAAGTTATTCAATCTCAGAAGGCTGAAAGCTAAAACCAAAATTAACAGTGGCACCGTCAGAGAGCTCCTGTTTGCTGATGATTGCGCTCTATACGCCAACTCAGAGGCGGACATGCAACATAATGTTTCAGCTTTCTCACATGCCTGTGCCAACTTTGGGCTCAATATCAACTTGGAGAAGACTGTAGTTATGTACCAGCCAGCTCCAGGGAATAATCACACTGTGCCGAATATCAAAGTGAATGATCATAGACTAAGTGTTGTGGACAAATTTACCTATCTTGGCAGCACCCTGTCACAAGCTGCCACAATCGATGACGAAGTGAATGCAAGAATCTCCAAGGCCAGTGCAACCTTTGGCAGACTGTACAAGAATGTATGGGATAGAACTGGAATAAGCCTGCAAACAAAGCTAAAAGTCTACAAAGCAGTTGTATTATCCACACTGCTATATGCTTGTGAAACCTGGACTGTTTATCAGCGAGACGCTAGGAAATTAAACCACTTCCACACAGTCTGCCTAAGGAAGCTACTGAAGATTAAATGGCAAGACAAGATTCCAGACACTGAAGTCCTAGAAAGAGCATCCATGCCCAGTATCCACACTCTACTGATGAAGAATCAGATTCGCTGGGCTGGTCACCTGACTCGCATGCCAGATCACAGGCTCCCTAAACGAATTTTTTACAGCGAACTGCGTTGTGGTAAACGCTCCCAAGGTGGCCAGAGGAAACGTTTTAAAGACACTCTGAAAATTTCACTGAATGCTTTTGGAATTCATCATGACACCTGGGAGGCTGCAGCCAGAGACCGAAATTCGTGGCGTGCATCATTGCGCAAGGGTGCAGTCATATGTGAGGCAACCAGGACTGCAAGAGCTGTGAAGAAAAGGCAGGACAGAAAAACCACTGCAGGAAATCCTCCTCCAGAGACATCAAGCATTCTTTGTCCACATTGTCAAAGAACATTTCGAGCCAAAATAGGCCTTATCAGCCATCTTAGAACCCACGGCTCCACACCTTCAACCCCACTGGATGAAATGAATGGTCATCATCATTCTTGATGGACAAACAACACATCTACTCTGCAATGTGTGTATTGCTGATATCAGCTACTATGCCTCCATCAAGTTTGCCTGGCACAGACAGGGTCTCTAGGGCTGTACTCTATGTATCGCTGATATCAGCAACTATGCCTCCATCAAGTTTGCCTAGCACAGACAGTGTCTCTAGGGCTGTACTCTATGTATCGCTGGTGTCAGCAACTATGCCTCCATCAAGTTTGCCTAGCACAGAAAGTGTCTCTAGGGCTGTACTCTATGTATCGCTGGTGTCAGCAACTATGCCTCCATCAAGTTTTTACCCGGCACAGTCAGGGTCTCTAGGGCTGTACTCTATGTATCGCTGGTGTCAGCAACTATGCCTCCATCAAGTTTGCCTAGCACAGACAGTGTCTCTAGGGCTGTACTCTATGTATCGCTGATATCAGCAACTATGCCTCCATCAAGTTTGCCTAGCACAGACAGTGTCTCTAGGGCTGTACTCTATGTATCGCTGGTGTCAGCAACTATGCCTCCATCAAGTTTGCCTAGCACAGACAGTGTCTCTAGGGCTGTACTCTATGTATCGCTGATATCAGCAACTATGCCTCCATCAAGTTTGCCTAGCACAGACAGTGTCTCTAGGGCTGTACTCTATGTATCGCTGGTGTTAGCAACTATGCCTCCATCAAGTTTGCCTGGCACAGACAGGGTCTCTAGGGCTGTACTCTATGTATCGCTGGTGTCAGCAACTATGCCTCCATCAAGTTTGCCTAGCACAGACAGGGTCTCTAGAGCTGTACTCTATGTATCGCTGGTGCCAGAAACTATGCCTCCATCAAGTTTGCCTAGCACAGACAGGGTCTCTAGGGCTGTACTCTATGTATCGCTGATATCAGCAACTATGCCTCCATCAAGTTTGCCTAGCACAGACAGTGTCTCTAGGGCTGTACTCTATGTATCGCTGATATCAGCAACTATGCCTCCATCAAGTTTGCCTAGCACAGACAGTGTCTCTAGGGCTGTACTCTATGTATCGCTGGTGTTAGCAACTATGCCTCCATCAAGTTTGCCTAGCACAGACAGGGTCTCTAGGGCTGTACTCTATGTATCGCTGGTGCCAGCAACTATGCCTCCATCAAGTTTGCCTAGCACAGACAGGGTCTCTAGGGCTGTACTCTATGTATCGCTGGTGTCAGCAACTATGCCTCCATCAAGTTTGCCTAGCACAGACAGGGTCTCTAGGGCTGTACTCTATGTATCGCTGGTGCCAGCAACTATGCCTCCATCAAGTTTGCCTAGCACAGACAGGGTCTCTAGGACTGTACTCTATGTATCGCTGGTGTCAGCAACTATGCCTCCATCAGGTTTGCCTAGCACAGACAGGGTCTCTAGGGCTGTACTCTATGTATCGCTGGTGTCAGCAACTATGCCTGCATCAAGTTTGCCTAGCACAGTGTCTCTACGGCTGTACTCTATGTATAGCTGGTGTCAGCAACTATGCCTCCATCAAGTTTGCCTGGCACAGACAGGGTCTCTAGTGCTAATTATGAGTCATGCAACTGAAACACCTGTGTCGTCGGTGTATGTCCTACTAACTGACAGGGGTTCAAGGTCAAGGAAGAAAGACAGGTGGGCACAATGACAAAACTCGGTAACTGGTTAGTTTGTGTATAACAACCAAAGACATTTATTTGTATGATAAATAAGGGCATGGAATGTATACACTGAAGAGTGGAATATGTACAACGATCAACCGAATGTGTACGGCAATTAACGGAAGATGATCACATACAACATGACCACGCTCGCGAGCTAGCGAACTTGCGCGCGAGCACACACACGCACACACGCGCACACACACACCGTAAATATGTTTTTAAGCGCCAAAAGTGATTGTCTTCTCTCTCTCTCTTTCTCTCTCTCCCTGTGTGTGTGTGCGTGTGTGTGTGTGTGTGTGTGTGTGTGTTTGTGTGGTACAGAGAGACAAAAAGAGATACAGGAAGACACAGACCAACAGGTAAAGAGAGATAAAGACTAAGAGTGAGAGGCAGACAGAGAGAAAGACAAACTGGCACAGAGATCGAGAGAAACACAATGAGAGAGACATATAGATACTGAAACACGAAGAGATAAAGAGTGGCAGAGAAAGATTCAGGGGCAGAGGGAGAGAGAGAGAGAGAGAGAGAGAGAGAGAGAGAGAGAGAGAGAGAGAGAGAGAGAGAGAGAGAGAGAGAGAGAGAGGGAGAGAGAGAGAGATTAAAATAGTGTGAACAAGGCAAGATGATCGACTTCATTGCACCGGGTTTTATCCCATATGGCTCATTGTCTTTTCACACAAAGCACGAACTCCGTAGCTCAAACGACGACCCCCAGGAGTTTCCCCTGCCATACACTCATCTCTCACACACATCCATCCACTCACGTACTCATCCATCAACCACTCACACCCACACATCACCCATCCACTCATCAACACATGCATCTCTCATCTACCTTCCCGCCCACTCACACCCCAACCACCCAGCCAAAAACACACATCCCCCATCCTCACATACATCCTTTATCTACCTGCACATCCCACACCTCCCCTACCCCTCATACATCTCCCTTCCAACACAACACCCCACCCATAAACACATTCCCTCACACACACACATCCCCACATGCATTCCGCATACACATCCCCGCCCACACATCTCTCATCCACACACACATATCTTCCAACCCACTCACACATCCCCCACCTACAAACATTCTCACCACCCACACATACATCCTTCACCCACTCACAATTATCCCACCCACACTCACACACTCCCACCCACACAGACATATCCCATTCACAGACACACTCTCACACCCATCCCCCACACCCATCACACACCCATCCCCAACCCACACACATCTCCCACACACCCATTCACCCTCCCTATCCACACATCCAACCCACCAACACCCACATACTTCCAACCATCCTCCCAAATATCCCCACCCACACACATCCCTCACACACACACACACACACACACATACATCCCCCACCTACCACACATCCCTTCACCCATCCGCACATCACCCATCAACACACACACACATCCCCCACACACAACCCCTCCACACATACATTCCCCACACCCACACACACACACATCTCTCACATATACACCCACACACACATCCTCACCTCTAGACACATACATGATGCCTCACGTGACCACTGAAACTAATAAGAACAAACTCCCACACTTTACACACAGTTGAGACACTGAAGATTGTCGTGAGCATTCTCGCAAAAATTGTAAGAAATGGAGAAAAAATTGTAAATATACATTGTGTAGCGTAAAATTAGTGATGCAATTCAACTCTCTCTCTCTCTCTTTTCTCTATCTCACACACACACACTATCTCTCTCTGGGAGGGCCGAATGTAAGACGGGCCTGCGTCCCCAATTTGTTACCCTTCGAAAATAAAGTTTGTTTGTTTGTTCGTTCGTTCATTCGTTCTCTCTCTCTCTCTCTCTCTCTCTCTCTCTCTCTCTCTCTCTCTCTCTCTCTCTCTCTCTCTCTCTCTCTCACTCACTAACTCTCTCACTCACATTACAGTAATGTTATATTATACATGATTAAATCAAGTGGCATACAAAATGATAATATGAAAGATGAGAATACACAAAAAATATGGAATGGCATGTCACAGGACATGCGTGCGCTCAACTCTCTCCCTCTTTCCCTCTCTCTCTCTCTCTCTATCTCTCTCTCTCTCTCTCTCTCTCTCTCTTACACAGGCACACACACACACACACACACACACACACACACTCTCTCTGTCTCTCTCTCTCTCTCTCTCTCTCTCTCTCTCTCTCACATTCATTAACTCTCTCACACATACTCCCTAACTCTCTCACTCACTCTACACCGGTTTACATGTGTTCATATTATAAATGATAACATCAATTGGCATTCAAAATGATAATATGAACATGAGAATACACACAAAATAATAGAGAGAGAGAGAGAGAGAGAGAGAGAGAGAGAGAGAGAGAGAGAGAGAGAGAGAGAGAGAGAGAGAGAGAGAGAGAGAGAGAACTTGAATGGCAGAGTTAAGAACTTCCTCGATATCATCTTTTCAGTTAGTTTACCGTGTTGTAAGCGAATAGTGCAGACTGCTTCGAACAACGCTAGGTGTTTCACTGCTAACATGTTGGCCATGGCAGCTGCTTAATGTCTACAACACAACAGATAAGGCCGTGTATAAATAGCTTAATTTACCACTTACATAATGACTATATGCGGAAGTGAAGGGAAATCCATCATATGAATTTCCTCAGAATAAGTATATAAGTAAAATAACAGACCTTTGAATATGTTGTTGGACTGTGTTAGATGTGTGTTAGACTCTGTGTTAGACTCACATTGCTATAGTGATGTGGTCGGTATCACGCGGCCGCTGTTTGTTCCTAAGACATTTCCTGGCACCAGTTTTAGGCTGGAAGCTGAGGTCAATTTGAAAAATTCGGTGCTGATTGGAACTCATGATTACCGGACCGGCATGCGAGGGTACAATCAATACACCACTTCGCAGGGGTGAAAGCTATATTTGCTGTATTGTGACATGTTCAGAGAAATGTATACCCGTGTTTGGACTATGTAATCTGAACAGGCGTGATAAATTAACGTAGCTTTTGTATTTAGACTGTCTTTGTGTTGAGAAATTAGAATAACACTTTCTCTCCCAAGTAGCTGTTCTAACTATAACAGTCCAGCCTACAGGAATTTGAGCACTAACTGCCTTGTTTAGGAGTTAGAGGAACAGATGAAGTAAGAAGGAACAGGAGTTAAAGCAGCAAATGGAAAGAGTTGTTACAATTAACGACCTATGTGTGTTGATCTTCCTCACCGGCAGCCCTCACAAGCACAACCGAAGCATCGAGAAGGAATCACATGAAACGAATGAATGAGCGCAGGCACAGACTTAATAAATATGTACCGGTGATTATGAGAGAGTACCAAGTGAAAGTTTAAACTAGGTAAACTCAAAGCTTCTCAAATGTGCACCGAAAGCATGCAGTATTCGTGTTTCTTAAACGGGTTCTCGCGCTACAAAGTATGTCGCAACATAATGTAATAACCGGAACTGCTGTCCAACAATGTGTCAAAACAATGGAGAAGTCAGAAGCCACGATTGTGATAAAATTCCTAATGATACATGTAAATATACATACATACATGCACTGGAGATGGAACCATAATGTCATATTTCCTGTCCTTCGTATGCTTCGGATAAAAAGAACAGCAAAAGCTGTTTTATTTTAACACGTAGGACAGTATATGTTCCGGCGTGATATTGACTACATCAACTGTCAAGTGCCAGTTTGTCTATAACAGTATGGGATTAGCAACATCTACTGAACACAAGGAACTGAAAGAGATTAATACTATACAGCAATCATATTTAATATATGGGTAATTATCTGTCTTTGTTTCTCTCATTATCTGTTTGAAATGCAGTCATCATGCTATCCATTGTTATCTGTCTGGCTATGTCTGTTATCTAATCAATGCATATAAATCCAAGTACAGGTGCTTCTAGCATGATTGCAAGACAGAGATAAGAAGTGTAGACTATAAATAGTACGTTTATACATTTGCTATTAGTTATGTAAGACACAAGCTGTGTCCTGGGTCGTCACTGATGTAATTAGAATAGACAAGACTTCCCTTCCACAAGCTGAGTCAGTTGGACTTAAATGTTAACACCTCGTCCTTAACTTGGGGACGTAAATTACAAGTACCTAAGAAGTTGGGGCTTGATGGAGGAGGGACATTTGTAACAGGGAAAGCTAACTCTCAGGCAAAATCAGTGCAGTAAACTCACTAGCAGTAGCGACTACTACTAATAGTAGTGGCTCGTGTGTAGAATATGCTCGAGTTCATAGCGAGCGGGTAACATTTTTTTTAAAGCAAAGAAAAGAAAACAAGACTAAAATAATGGTTAGATTTGAAACGGAACTTCTTTCAATGAGGACAATACAGTGTTCATCTATGGGGACTGAGAATTATTTGAACAACAGCAACATTAGTGGATACAAGTAGAAGGTCTTGGCTGGTTGACACTCATAAAAGTCACGAGGAAAGAACCAGATACTAGAGGACATGCTGAGAATACACAGAAATACCAATTGCTGGAAAACCTTGCTGGTGAAATAGTATACGAAATTAACAGGTAATTATTGACACCCACCCACCCACACCCATCCACACATACACACGCTTCTAAACATGTGAAACTTCTGTTCATGTGGATTACAGAGGAAACTGGAAAATATCCCACACTGTGAAGGAATGCCCATTATGTTGTCCAGTAGAGAATCACTAATAGAAGCAGTGAGTTCTAGAATAACAAGAATACTGAGGGAAAACATGTAAACATAAATGTTATCCTTTTATTAAGTGTCAGAAAGTAACGTACCATTGTAACGTTGTGAGGTGCATTGGTTATAGAGCACCATCTCCATATGTTTAGACGACCAATGGTAATGTGGTCAATAACACGCTAGACACGTACACTTCTCAGACAATTTCCTAGCACCCATTGTAGACTGGATCGACCATGAAACCCAGCTCGCAATTTAAAACAAAATCTCTGCTTCGAAAAGGATTTGAACACACGGCTACCGGGCTTGGCAGACAGACGTGCTGTCCACTGGGTCACAGCAGTCCTATATTATTTTCGTTAACAAGTAAAGGACTCTTTAGCACGCCTTATGGCTGACTGGACGTATGATGGCACCCTGTATTTGTATAGACTCGATGGGTGATGTGTTCAGTATCACGCCAGCCGCCTGTACTTTTGAGGATATTTTCTGGTACCCAGTTTAGACTGGATCAACCTGCTACGGCGGTTTCCATTTCCTGGCAAAATATTGTATCTAAGCTACGATGCAATGGGAAACAATCCCTTTATATAGTTGGTTGCGGAGAGTTATAAATTCTCCCCCTTTAAATGATCACTCTAATGTGTTTAGGAAAGCATGATTTTCCAGTAAACAGTTAATGATTGGCACTAATAGATTCGGAGAGGAAATAATAAAAAGCAGGACAAGAAAGTAATCATGTGTTTTCGCATCTTTTAGTAAGATATCTCTTAGCCGCGAGAAACAAAGAAAATATTGACAGGGACAAATAACTGCAACTCAAGAAGGATCTATTTGATTAAAAGGAGTTACCTACCTTCAATGTGTTCAGATCCTTCTGCCAAATAATTGACCTTCCGTTTAAC